>JBBBDQ010000571.1:5447500-5625000 GCA_037127315.1 Ascarosepion bandense
TAAATTCGTTTATTTAATTTAACAGAGTAATATAATTTAGAAAAGATTTCTGATTTATTACGATTTCAATTGGTAATAGATATTTCACCGTATAATGATATTATATTGCGGCTTGTCAGACCCAAATGGTGCAACAGTTGATCCTCAAAATACCCCCCCCCAAAAAAAAAATTGGGGGGGGGGGGGCATGTGAGCGTCTGTGTTAAAAATGTTTTTTTTGAAGTGGGGGCTATTTTGAGGATCGACTATTGTACCATTTGGGTCTGATGAGCCGCAATGTAACATCATTATGCGGTGAAATATGTATTACCCATTGGAATTTTAATAAATCAGAAATCTTTTATACATATATATATATATATATGTATATTTATAAATATGGCTGACAAACTAATCAAACAAACCTTGATTTTTGCTTACTTTTTTGCTTCATGGGGGCCTATATAATCAAAACTTTTTGTATATATATATATATATATATATATATATATCACCATTATTGTTAACTACCTGATGAGACATTGTTTTTTAAACATCGAAACAAAATGTACAATTTTATAGTAGTTATGTTCTAATGTAAAAGTTGCTCTATTTTTATATTGAGTCCTGTTTTAAATTTATGTTTTGAACGTAGCAATTTTATTCTTTGTTCTTATTTATTTGAAAATAAATATATACATATAGAAAAAGATAAATTGATAGAAAGAGAGGGAGGGAGAGACAGACAGACAAACAGACAGACAGAGAGACAAAGAGAGAAATAGATAGTATCATAGAGGAAAGTGTCATGTAAAATTAAAGCAGCGAAAAATCTGCCTATCGAGCTTGCAAACGGAAGAGGTCCAAGAACTAGGGGGGCTAAGAAAAACAACCCTTACCAAGAGCTACAAAAAATAGATTGTCCTCTTTCTGAAGGAATACTGCATATCAAAAAAGAAGAATTAAGCAAAACGTGTTTAAATGTATAGATATAGATATATACATATACATATATGTGAGTGTGATTCCGTGTGTAAGACTTTAATATGAATATTTTGCTATTCTCAGGTGTGAAATGTATTCTACGAATTCATCAAGTTTTAAGATTTCAGTTATTTACTCTAAAGTGAACTGATTCTGAGGAATCTAACCTTCCTCGCATTGTTTAACTCCGACAACCTTCTCGAGTGTATTCTCGTTTATACTCGATGACAAATATATGTACATGTTCCTGCTCTTCCCAAGAATGTGCCATTGGCACAATTCCTGAAATTTTCTGTACTTTTTGGCTAAAAAGAAACAATCGTTTAACTCAAATCTTGGAACCATTCTCCAAAGACTCTTCATTCGTCACCTCTCTTACAATATCCCATTTTGTTTAGTCACTGAAACATTTGGCTTAACGAATTTAACCGTGTCAGGCGAAAATCGACACGAATATTTTACTTCAATTTACTTATCTTAATCTATCTATCTATCTATCTATCTATCTATCTATCTATCTATCTATCTATCTATCTCAGTCCTTTCCTTTCATATCTATCTATCTATCTATCTATCTATCTATCTATCTATCTATCTATCTATCTATCTATCTATCTCAGTCCTTTCCTTTCATATCTATCTATCTATCTATCTATCTATCTATCTATCTATCTATCTATCTCAGTCCTTTCCTTTCATATCTATCTATCTATCTATCTATCTATCTATCTATCTATCTATCTATCTATATATATATATATATATATATATATATATATATATGAATCATGCTAAAAATAGTTTTGCTTAACCAAGAAAAGATTTTTTTCAATTCTGATGTTTAGAAATTTACCCTGGCCTGGAGAATTGGATCGATTCGAGAAACATTCAGCTCTCTGTCTCTCTCTGTCTCTGTCTCTCTATCTTTACATATATATATATATATATATATATATATATATATATATATATAGATAGATAGATAGATAGATAGATAGATAGATAGATAGATATATTACTAATTATACTTCAGAACATGTACAAGCTACAACCTAAGATATAATTGTATATTTTGTTTCGACATTGAAAGACTAATGCCTCATCAGGTAGTTAATAAATATAATAAATGATGGTAATAAACGTCAATAACGTCATCATTAGGAACTACCTGATGAGATATTGTTCTTTGAATCTCGAAACAAAATGTACAATTTTGTCGTGGGTTGTAACTTGGACATGTTCTAAAATATAAAATAAAATTAATAATAAATATTCATTGCTCTATTTTATATTTCACTCGATGTTCATGGGAGTTAAATCTCATAATGTTAGAGTACTGCTTTTTAATAACAAGCGTAAAATTTAAATAGACAAATACTACACAGAAATAAAAATAAAAATAAAAATTTTAAAAGTAAAAAATATTGAACTACAGGAAGATGAGATCAAAGTGACATAATTCTTAATTATTAACAGTAGTATTTTCTGAGAAAGAAAGAAAGAAAGAAAGAAAGAAAGAAAGAAAGAAAAAAGAAAGGTGGAAAGTAACGTCATAAGAAAGAAAGAAAGAAAGAAAGAAAGGAAAGAAGAAAGAAAGAAAGAAAGAAAGGTGGAAAGTAACGTCATAAGAAAGAAAGAAAGAAAGAAAGAAAGAAAGAAAGAAAGAAAGAAAGAAATGAAGAAAGAAAGAAAGGTGGAAAGTAACGTCATAAGAAAGAAAGAAAGAAAGAAAGGTGGAAAGTAACGTCATAAGAAAGAAAGAAAGAAAGAAAGAAAGGTGGAAAGTAACGTCATAAGAAAGAAAGAAAGAAAGAAAGAAAGAAAGAAAGAAAGAAAGGCGGAAAGTAACGTCATAAGAAAGAAAGAAAGAAAGAAAGAAAGAAAGGTGGAAAGTAACGTCATAAGAAAGAAAGAAAGAAAGAAAGAAAGAAAGGTGGAAAGTAAGGTGGTGAGAAAGAAAGAGGAATCTGTATCTGTACCTCTAAGCAATATTTGTTCCCTTTATTATTACCCATGTTCTTCTAGCCATTTTTTTCAAGCTCGTTAGGTTAGAATGCTTCTTTTTGCCCTTTTTGTCTTCAATATGTCTTAGGTCAAATTCTCCAAGCCTTGTTTCCTCTCTGTGTCCCAAAAGAATTTCAAGTATCTTCAGATTGGTCCCTTGCTCGGTAAAGAGAAGCATTCAAAACATTGTAATTTTACTTTAAATTACATGTTCTTCATTTAGATTACATCAGCGAGTGGTAATCTTAGCCCTCCACTACTTCGTGTCCTTAGCTTTATGTAATATTTGTCTTCTTACTATTGGCTACCAGTCCCTATTCTCTCACCCAATTACATAATCTCATTAGGTAGTTTAGTCACTGTTTCTCTCTCTCTGGCCTTCAATATGTCATATGAGTGTTAAATTATGGAAACCTGTTGCCGCTTTTTTGCGACCTAAAAATTTCAACTGCCTTTATCTGATTCTTACTGCTTCGATAAAATCTGGGATATTTTCAGAACATAAGCATCTATGATAATTTTAGAAAGCTGTTAATTTGGGGCAAATTCTCAATTTTGAACAGAAATCTTGTCTGATGAATATTTTTGGCCGACTTTGTGTTTCTAACGAAGTTTTATTTTTTAAACATTCCATCCCAAAAGAAATGTAACAAAGCCAGACGCAAGGGCTTACTGGGTGTGAGATAATATTAGAAAAATTATTATTGAGAAAGAACAGTTAAAGAATTAAGAAGAAAAATATAATGATTGATATTGCATTCAAACTTTTGGAAATCAATGTTGCTTGGAAAGAAAAATTTCAGAAGAGAGTTCTGGAAGTAGACCAGTGCAAAAAAAAGAAAAGAAAAGGAAATGTTGGCATAGAACTTGCGGTAACATATAGCCACTTCAATTGTAGAAGGATAGGGCCTTACCACCAGTTTAGTCAGTCAGTTAATTTTCATACATGTCAGAATATTTTCCCGCAGTGGGTTACCATTTCTTTCTGTAGTCGACTGATTGCTAACTCAATTTGTCCAGCTGTTTAAACTATAGGCAGATTGAGAATAGGCGGATTAGTACTTTTCCTAAGGGTATTTGTGCGTAAGTGAATGCAAGGAATTCAACTGGAATTCGAATTCAGTTCTTTGAATTCTCATTCCGAGCTGATATCCTTTGCACCACAAAGCACAATCAGTCTGGAACAGCGCTTAAATTCATAAAGTCGAGGTATCTAAGAGGAAAGCTCATCAGAACACTTAAAATTTATGTGGAGAACATGCACAGGGGAGCCACGTTACGGCAGAGAGAAAGTGACTGGTGCTGAGATGACATGTCAGAATCAATCTCATTGCAGATTCTTCTTTGTATTTTATCAAGAGTGTCTAAATACACAGCTGAAGCACCAGACCAGATGCAACAAGAATATTTAATACATAGGAGAATAATAGATTTAAAACTTTATAAGATAGGTTCTGGCGAAATAAAGTGTCTAATACGACACAGTGAACCAACATTTCTAGTAGCAGACATACCGATTGATTCAATATAATCTTTTCACTTAATTTCCGCGAGAAAGTGAGCGAGATGTGGAATGAGTCACTCTCCCAAAGGTTAGCATCAGCCATGCTGATGAAAGAGGAAAAAGATTCTTACAATGATTAAAAAAGATCAGCTTTGTTTTTATTAAGAAGACATTTCTTCTTCCAATTAACAGAGAGTAGGTCACTTTTAGAGAAACTGGGAATTTGACTTCATCTAAACGATCAGATTTGCCTTTAAACAGAGTTAAATAGTTGTGTAATCAGCATAGATACCGATTTAAAATTTTATGATACCAGAAAGTTCTTTAATGATAGTTAGGAACAACATAGGTCCAAGGATAGATTCCTGGGAAGACACCTGCATTAGTTAAAAAATATCGAGAAGTCTCTAAAATAGAGATTCACATTCTTTTTATGCCCACAGTATTAAAAAATATTTTATCTATGTTAGCAATAAAATCATATCACATTTGAAGATGCTGGTGTCTAAAGGATATATCGGACAATTAGCCAGCCATTATATATATATATATATATATATATATATATATATATATATATATATATACGAAAATGACTGGCAAGGAATCTGACACATTTTAAAACCAAATAAATTAACCACAGTTCCCCGTCAGTCGTTTTTAACGAAACTTGTATAAAAGATAGATTGCTTCCCAGACACAAGACATATATATATATATATATATAATTCATTCTTGTATAAATCAACTATGATATACCTCAAAATCAACCAATTTCAATAGATTTTAGAAAGCACTGAGTACCGAGTCTCAAGAGCAAATATATATATTGTCATCCGCAGACAGATCTGTTTCGCCATATCACAGCTCATTAATACGATTAGACACCGATTGCTTTGTTTTACCCAGGATTGAAACCCGACCGAAATGGCGTCAGTCGGTGACTCTACTCCTGGGCTATGGGCGTTCGGCGGAAGTAGGCAGACTTTTTAGCGCATATCATTATACGCGCCCAATAGCTAGAGCGTTTAATTCATTTCACTGAATGGGCGATGCGTACATGTGTGTGTGTATATGTGTGTGTGTGCGCTAAACAAATATAATTCACATTTAGATTAGCCCAATAAACGGTTGTATCAGAAAGTGCTAAATACATGTTTGAAAGGAAATGAAGCTTTAACATGTGGAGCATTTAGATATTTATGTTGAGGAGATCACCTGATCACGCTAACAGGTTTGACATTTTTGGTTTCGTCAGGCGATTTATACATAGCAAAGGACACATGTAAATCAACCCATGTAAATCAATTCAGAATTATTTTATTAAACGGTTATAAATCCAAAGTTTATTTCTGTAGTGTAAAGTAATATATATATATATATATATATATATATGGTTGAATTTTCTTGCATTTTTGGCAAGAATTTTCCTTAAGAGTCGAAAATACATGAATACGAATTAAATCACAATATCAAAAGTATCTCGCTATTAGAGAGGAATTATATATCAAACAATTCTCTTACCATCAACCTTATACCATCATTTAATAATGGAAATGAAGTATTGAACGTTTGTTAAAATAGACATATGCTTATGCGATTTCCATTTGTGAGAGCTTTGAAAGAAAGCTTTTTTCAAAACAACACAATAAATTGCGTTAGAGTCAAACCATAAGAATAAAATAACAATAGCGGAAACATAACACACTTGAAAATGGCCATAGAAGTGGCCGAAACGTTTTGAAAAATCATTATGGGACAGTTTTAAATTTATCTCTAGCAAACAGCAAAAATTACTGGAAAACTTAAATAAAAAATTAATAAAACCTTCCTTGTCGGTCTTTTCAATGAAACATGCTTAAAAAAAGGTTGCTGCCCGCATATACATTAATACAGAGAGAGAGAGAGAGAGAGAGCGAGAGAGAGAGAGATGTGTGTGCCTGTATATGTTTCTGTGTGTGTTCGTGTGTGGGTGTGCTTACGTACTGATAAATACTGCATTTTAAATTTGTGAACTTCGGAAAGATGTATTGTATCTTATTATAAAAGCGCTTTGCACTTGTATGAAGCTGTCTAGGTAGCTCCCCCCTCACCCTGACAACGGCGTCACACGCATACATAGACACGTATGTACAAATTATAGCTACCGACCTGCTCTGTGCTGACCCTGCAGTTGTACTTACAAGACGCTAATGAATCGCTTGAAGTGACCCCTACTTGCTATTGTTACTGTTAGGATGACGAAGTAGGAGGTAAGTTGGACGCGAGAGAAGTGGAAATGGTCATAAGGCACGTGGGTACTCAGTGTTCGTACCATTCGATAAATCATTCATAGAGAAATCCTTGGCAGTTTTTTGTAAGAAAGAAAGAAAGAAGAAAGGAAAGAAAGAAAGAAAAGAAAACATAAAAAACAGGGGACAATGACTAGAAGTGGTTTTACAGATGAAATATTAAGAAAAAAGATTTAAAAACAAAATGGAAGAATCTGGTGGGGACAAGAGTTAGAAAGTTGATATTATGGGAATTTAAAAAAAAAAAAACTCCTACAGTAACAAAACAAAAGTATCAGAAAGTAGGACTCGAAATTAACGTTGTTCTGTCAACCCGAGGACTATAAAACATTTATTTGGGACAACTAACTGGTTATGTGTTTAGGGATGATGCTGAAAAAATACACAAAAAATTATAAATTAAATAAAAATTACATTGTATTTATCTTAGACGCAACTAGTTTCTTAAAAATACTTCTTATTTCTCAACAATTTTGGCGGCCTTTTAATAAATTGAGCACACACACATTAAACAAACTTAAGCCCTATTTTTTACTAATAGTCACCCAATACAAATCAAAGAGCCACTCAAGGTAGAGGGTTATTGTGTGGTGTTGTATTAGTGTAAGAAAGAGTAAGAAATGAAGTTTTTATGGTTATAAAGGAAAGATAACAGCTAACTCTAGACTTGAAGCAAATAATTAATTAGTGAATAGCATTTCAGAGTTCAGTTGGAGACGTTAGAAGTATAATGTGAAAATACATTTTAGGAGCTGGAAATCTTGTCCTAAACAGGAAATAAGGGATAAACATTTACTCGTGTTCAAAGGACCGGACAAGAGTGTGAACCTACCTACTCCGATTGGGAGAGACAAAAATAATTTGTGAATGAAATTTCAGAGCTCAGTCGAAGACGTTAGAAGTATAGAGTCGAAATAGATCTTAGAAGTAACATAAATGCCAATCATAAACAGAAAACAATGGATAACCCTTAATTCCTGGTTCAAAAGACCGGAACTTACTTTAAACTAGTGGTTGAAACCCAAAGATTATTGTTGAATGATAAAATTTAGATACTTGTTATTTATCTCCAAATATGAAAAACTTTAAAATCTCTTTGTAAGAACTAATTTTGATTTAATAAACAAAACAACAAATTATATTCTTTCTGTCAATTTTAGCTAAAAAATAGAAAGAACTTTTAACAAACAACATTCCTGTGTTGTTTTCGGTTTATCATGCATTAAAATGCTCAACTACCCCCTGCAAATATCCGTTTATGATTTTTCTGCTCAGTAATAAGACTTAAGAAAAGACGTCATCAGAAGTGGGCTAGTGATTGTAGGGCACGGGAATCACAATTTAAAAACTGAATGAATGAAAATAAATATTTATTTCTTAAACATTTAATGGTATTTGTATTATGCTAATGTTAACTGTAAATTATAGTTTTTTAAAAAATGGCATTTTGATTTTGGGACAATTTAAAACTTTTCGAGACGATTGTAATTGCAGATTAAAAGATAATCAACTTTAAAAGAGTTGAATAGTCGTGAAAGAAAAAAATACAAATTGGATGTGCTGAAAAGCTATTTTTGTTTTTGTTGTTATATAACATTTTCCATTTTTCTATGTGTCGTGCCTTTTCCGAACGCTGACGACCATTGACTTCCATAAATTCATGTCGTTTTGTAGCTCGTAACAAATTTCTTATTTTGACCATGTTTCCTAAACATTGCTCCGTCATCCATTTGCTCAAGTTTGCTAGGTAGGTTAGGCGTTGTTTTCTTCTGGTCCTCTTCTCTTCAGTCTGTCCTGTGAGTATCCAATTTTCCAAGCCCTCTTTCCTAATTATGCACCGTAGAAATTTCAACTGTTTCTTTCTTATGACAGATATTACATAGCATTTCAGTACTTTTATTTGTTTTTAACAAAATTTTTATGTTTCTTAATACTTTGCTTAGCTTTTCGAACGCGTCTTTCATTTACCAATGGGTCTTCGGATTTCAATGTTGCACTTAACAGATATTTTAATTTTTTCTACTGGTTTGATTTTGATATCTTCATTTTGTAATTTGCATCTTGGACTTTTCTTTTTACTAACAAGCATGCACTCTGTCTTGCAATTAATGTTTATTAATATATTAAAGACGATAATCTGATACCCATATTCGGATGAAGGGGCTCCAAGGAGCCGTGCACTTTTACTGTCGGAGAAAACTGAACAAGTAATGCATTGGAATAAAATAATTAATTGAATAAAGATAATTATAAATATTTACTTAAGTCATTCATTAGTCCACGAGTGTTTTCATCGACCAGCACATTCATTAAACATTCAAAGCAATCAATTTTGATTTCTTTTCATAAAATCTTCATATCAGCGGGAATTTTTTTAAATGATTATATTTGTATTCAAATTATTTACATTCGGACAAATATCCTAATCTTTATTGTTATTATCATAAAGATTTGTACCGTTGTATTTTTCGGCCTTCTTAAAGTGTCTGTCAAATTTCTGAGTGGTTTATTTTTATTTACGCTGTCTTTGTCTAGGTGCTTTCATTTCCTGTCATTTTTGACGTTGGAATGAACAAAATGACAAGAGGTTTCCGTAAAATACTATACTATTTGATTAATTGCTCTTACTGACGAAATATTTTAAGAGGCTCCCGGCCCCTGTCATGTTACTCACATTTAAGTTGCATTCCCTTCACGTGCATGGTGTTTCATTCTCTTTTTCGCGTATAACCATTTCTCACAAGTCAAGCGTCGTTTGTATAATGGTTTGTTTTTTTTTGTTTTTTTTTAAGCATTTCACCCCGAGCAAGGCGGAAATGCCACTGATGTGCAGGAGGCTACATAACTGTAAAAAGATTAATTAGAAAAGAGTGAGGAGTACAAACTAGTTAGAAAGGAGCAATAGAAAGCTGAGAAAGCAGGTGCGATGACAGATGCATAGGTGGAGAGAAGGGAAGCTTATACGGGGGTGGGGAGAGAGCTAGAGTCAGTGGTTAGTAGATGAGTATTGACTCTGCATTTAAACTTCTGGAGGTTATAGCCGTCAGGAAAGCAAGAATACGAGAGCGAGTTCCACAGGCGGGAAGTGCGAGAGAAGAAGCTGAAGGAGTAGAATTGTCGTCTGCGTTTGGCTAACCTGACTGTGAATGGGTGGGACCCAGTTGCCAGTCTGGTTGCACGAGTAAACACCTGTTGAATAGGCATCAGTGACTTAAGTTCGTCTGAGCAGAAGTATTTATAAAAAGTATTTATAGAACAGACAAAGGGAGGCCACATTTCGACGGTGGGGAAGTGGCTGCAGTCGAGCCGCCGGATCAGCACCTGACACATTACAAACTCTCCTTTGGAGCCTGTCAAGAAGAGGAGAACGGCAGGGGCGCCTGACCATAAATGGCAGCAGTACTCCATGCACGGACGGATGGTTGACTTGTATATATGCAGGATGGATTCAGGCGGAAAAAAACATCCTGGATCGACATAGTGACCCAACCTTCTTAGCAGTAGATTGTGCTATGGATTCAATATAGTGGTTCCATTTAAGGTCTGAGGACAGGGTAAGTCCGAGGAGGCGTAGTGTATTGCTCTCCGGAAGAATCGCTTGGTCCATGCTTATGGGAGGCAGGAGAGGTTGCCTGTAATGGTTGACAAACAACAGCTTGGTCTTAGACGAATTGAAGTTGACAAGCCACTTCTTGCCCCAGTTCACCAAGGAGTGTAGATCCCGTTCAAGGTCAGCAGCGAGATTATGTCTGTCCGCCACGACAGGTTTCTTACTGGTACGGGAGTATATTGTAGTGTCATCTGCATAGATGCCTACTTGGGACTTGATCTCATCTGGGAAGTCGTTGATGAAAATAAGGAAGAGCGTCGGGCCCAGGATAGAGCCCTGTGGGACACCAGCATTCGTGCTGTAGGATGAAGAAGCACGCCCATTCAAAACGACCTTCATTTTGCGGTTATTTAGAAAAGATTGGATTAGGTCAAGCAGGCGACCGTAACCCCGTAGTTTGCATAGGAGTGCCAAACCCTGTCGAAAGCCTTGGAGATGTCCAGAGCAACCGCGCAAGCCTCGTCAGACTCATCACGGGCCTGTAGCATGTACTCCGTTACGGTTGTTAGCAGGTCGGCCGTGGACCTGGCAAAGCGGAAGCCATATTGCCTGTCGGAGAACAGTTTGTGGGCGGTGAGATGATGAACTATTTCAGCATTGATTATAGCCTCGAATACTTTCCCGAATATCGGTAGAAGACTTTTAGGGCGATAGTTGGATGGGTCCGAGAGTTCACCACAATTCTTAAATACAGGAACGACTGAAGAGAACTTCCAGCATGCAGGAAAGCAGGAAGCAGAAAGGCAGTAGTTAAATAGTTTAGAGAGTACAGGGGAAAGATCAGGAGCACACCTCTTAAGGACTATCACCGGGATTCCATCGTCTCCACACGCTTTATGGGGGTCGAGTTTTGAAATTATTCGGGACACTACTGTCGGGGTAATATATATCTTTATAATTCTATGCATTTTTTTAAAACATAAATTCAAGAAAACAGACATACTGTCGAAATATTGCCGAATATTGTTATACACCATGTCATTTTTAAATCTCGCACTTCTAGAAGTGTTGCGAAATATTGAAAGAGTTAAGTCAATCATATTGTTTATATCTTTGTCAATGAAATTCCTTTTGGTATTGATTGTATAAAACATGCAATGTACACAAAAGAGCCCATATACAGTAAATGTCAACACTTGGATAGGATTTAAAATCTTCTGTCACATCAAATTATGGTTGATCTAACAAAACAATAAGAATCGTTCTCCTGCTGAAGTGTTAGATTATCAAAGTAGTGTTTACCATGTAAGATATGATCTATGACACAAATTGCCCTGCTGGTTTTTCTTTTTCTCAATTTAGTCTTTGCATTGTGTGAAGTAAACAATGACACAAATTACCCTCTTCTATTTTACAAGATTTATGATATGAGCTTTGAGGTTTTATCATTATCAGCTCGGAAGGGGGATCGGTAAAACCGAGTTCGAATTTCAGTTGAATTCGTTGCATTCACTTACGCGCAAATACCCTTCGGAAAATTATGAACCTATCTCTTCTCCCTTCAGCTATGGGTTGAATAGCAGAACAGATTGGGTTCTATAGCTTTAATTGGCAACCAGCCTACCACTGATAAAAATAGCAAGCTACTGCGGAAAAATCTTCTGCCTAGTCAGTCACGGATTGTAATTGATCACTCAAGTGTGTATCACATATGGCATTTAACTGACTGATTTTACCCCATTTAATTAAGCGTGAAATCCCACTCACTTGAGAAATCTCCCCAAACTAAAATACCATCAACAACATGTTTGACAGTCAAAAACTAAAGAGCATAATTATATTTTATCTTTCAGAAGTACTGCTGACCAATTCAAGTGTATTTGTATTACTAAAGATTATATGAGGAAACTACTTTTTGCCTGTAACAGTGGGAAAACAATGTTGCTGGTCTTCAACTTTCTGTTCTCACGCAATTCACCAAGAGTCAAAAATATTTCCGTTTGTATTTGATATAAGAAAAAGATACTAAACCAGAATTCGAGAACAAAATAAGCTTAAAGAATAATCGAGTGGGTTGACAAATAAAAAGTCCCAGATAAAAACGTAAAGATAATAGAAACTACAGAATAAAAAAGAAGACTGTTGTCCTCATCTTTATTGCTATTTTTATGACGTTTCGACCGTTATATATCCAGGCCTTCTTCAGGTAACTGGAATTTCTAATCGAACCCTTTATTACCATAGGAATATGGCAATAAGGATGAGGATAATAATCCAAACAATGTAAATAATGTAAATACTACCCCATCTCAGAATTAGAGAACGTCAAATATTACTCTTTTACATGTCATGCTTCATTAGAACGTTGGTGCTTATGTCTCTCCACAATTTTCTGTTTTTTGTAGCTCTTAGTTTTGTTTTGTTGCGATCACTCGTAAACCCGGTTTTGCTCGTTAGTAGGTTATGCGTCGTACAGAGATTTTAGACTTATTTAAAATATTTTTTTCACGGACTTCTTTGTACTATGTACAACTTATAAAAAATATAACTTATTTACAATTTATGAGATAAAAACGTTGGTTCAGTCAAGCGTTTGCTCGAAAAATTTGGACAAGGTTAATAAACACGGAACGAAATTATAGGTAAAGTGCCAGGGTGAAAATTAAAGGAAATAATTTAATCGTTACGTCCGTTTTACTTAGTACGAAAGAATTATGATAAAAAAAAATTGAAGAAAATTAAAAAAAAAAACAGATATCAACCTCAATTGGTAATTTAATACCGGCACATGATTTACAATAGATTCATATTAAAAGGATTTGTATTCTTTGTAAGAAATTAGTTTGTATAACAGGTTTCATTGGCGTAAAGAGATGTTTGTCGGGAGTTAGATGTATTAGTGGTGGTTTTTCTTCAAAAATATATTGCTGGTAATATTTTTTCTCAAAAATGTATTACTGGTATTTTTTTTTTCGAACTTCTTAAAAAATGTATTGTTGGTAATATTTTCTTTTCCAAAATGTATTTCGGAAATGTTATTTTACAATCGTGTTTGTCTTCTCTTTCTTAGTACGACCGTAACGTCCTGCCAGTACCTCAGAAATATTGGACGTTTCTCTTTTGATCGCATTAAATGAAGGGAAAAGACACTACTTAGTTTCAGTGAAAAAATGAAAAAAAAAAAAAAGAAAGACAAAAAAAATAGAAATGTTTAACGGTTGTAAAAGCTGAAATATTTAATCACGTGATAGAGGAAGTTCTGCGAATATTTTATTGTCATAGAACTCGTCATGTGCTTATTCAATTATTAAGCTAAAAATTTAGGTTTATCAGAAAATTACAACAGGAAAAAGCGTGAAATGTTCACGGTTCTTTCTCGTAATAATAATTGCCATTGGGTAATACGTTAGCGCGGTAACATCAAAGTTAAAGAAAATGCTGCGAACATTGGTGATCAATTATAGAAAAAAGAATGAAAGTATTCTGAAAGCCACGTCAATCCAAACTAATAATGAAATTAGTGCTAACAGACTGTTTTTTATAATCATTTTACTCCAAATAAGGCAATACTGCCACTGGTGCGCATGGGGCTACAATGAGAGAAGAGGAAAGACAGAAACGAAATCGGTACAGGTGATGTTGTGGTGCAACGGATATCGTATTGGAACGAGAAATCGGGGAGTTGAGTTCGAATTCCAGTTGAATCCCTTGCATTCACTTGCGCGCAAATACCCTTGGGAAAGGTATTAATCTATCTCTTCCCTCTAGTTATGGGTTAAATAACAGGACAGACTTGGATGGCAATCATTCAGCCGCAGAAAGCAATGGCATCCTACTGCGGGATAATCTTCTGCCCAGTCAGTCATGTCTATTTCGAGACATGAGCGCCCAAGCGTGTATCACATATGGTACTTTAACTGACTGATGTTGTAGAAAGGGTAAACGAGTGATAGGAGCCAAGAAGATAGAAAATGGCAATTGATGTTGCATTTAAATTTTTGGAGATTGTCGCTATCAGGGAAGTAAGCATGGGGAAGGGAGTTCCACAGGCGGGAAGTGCGAGTAAAAAATGCTAGCGTGGAAGTGGCGGTTACATTTGCCTAGTAAAAGTGTGGGACCTATTTCCCAATCTAGTTGCACTAGTAAATTCCTGAGGGCAGAGTACCATAGAATGAAGCTCATCAGAGCAGAAGCCGTGAAAATGCTTTTAGAAAAGGCAGAAAGTAGTCACATTTCGTCGGAGAGAAGGTGACTGAAGGCGAGCTACCAAATCGGGACTTTACTTTAGAGATTCTTCTTTTGGATTTTGTTAAACCCGACAGGAACAGCAGGAGAACCTGACAAGATATGGCAACAGTATTCAATGCACGGACGAATGGTAGATTTATATTTGCGCAAGATGGAGTCTGACGAGAAAAACAGCAACCCAACGTTCTTAGCAGTAAATGCAGTTTTTGTTTCAATGTATTCATTCCACTTAGTGAGAAACAGAAAAGAAAGAAATTGTTTGGTCTTGGATATACTTGTCTCAACCGAAAGAAACTAGTCTCTGAAAGCTACAGAAGAATAATTTCCCAAATACGAAGATCTACAAATAGAAATTGGTAGGACTTGAGGCATGAACACCACAACAAATCAGCTGGTCAGTCTAGTCAAGATAGAAGGGAGAAATACACTTAAAAGTCTCTGGAAAAACCAAGATATGACAGTCGTTTGAGAATACACACCAGGAAATGCCACATGGCTCAAATCGAACTTAATGTTCATCAGAAACCTTTGATCTAAGAGAAGTTTATCTGTGGTGACCCTAATATGTACTGGGCTAACCCGAAAAGATACTTCGGCAAGCTTTCTACTTGGCATCGTATCAGAACATTAAGAACTATGTGCCTCAGTGGGAGGGATCTGGAAGGTGGCTTCAAGGTGACCAGATGCTGAATAGGGCTTTAAACGTTGTCGCTAGCTACGCCAACATCAAAAAGAAGTCAACCCAGCTGCACTTGAATGTACATGCACAAGACAAATAGATGAGAAAGATATATAACCGCTCTCTCGAACAATTGTAGAAAGTATCCAAAAGGCCATATACCCTGCACGATCGACGTTAATTTAATGGAATCCAGAAATGATTAAACAATTACTTTACACGTGAAATGTTCATATTCTTATTAGATGTTACTAACAAGAGGCTCAGAAGATCGTCCTCCTCAGCGTCGCTCAAATATTATGGAGAAATAAATCTATCGTATGCCCCAGGAGGAAAAAAGGAAGTGATTAAGGAGGAATTCTCAATAATATTTTATGAAATTGAGTAAGAGAAAGAAACGAGAAAACGAGAGCTGAGTTCGAATTTCTGTTAAATTCGTTGCATTCACTAACGCGCAAATACCATCTCGTCTCCCACCAGCTATGGGTTAAATACCAGGACAGTGTTCCATAACCTTGGTTGACAAGCTGTTTTACCGCAGAAAGAAATGGCAACTTACTGCAAGAAAATCTTTGGTCTAGTCAGTCATGAGACGAAAGATCGCCCAATCGTGTATCACGTATGGCACAACTGACTGACTGATCCATGGGTTGTATAGCCCTGGTTGGCAACCAGTCTACTGCAAAAAGAAATGGAAACCTACTACGGGAATATCTTCTGCCTAGTCAGTCATAGATTGAAAAAGGCATGATCACCCAAGCGTGTATCACGTATGGCAATTTACTGATTGACTGATACCCACCATACATAAGTTGAACAAAAGAAAACAACCATTCATCTGTGTTATTTATTTTTAATTCAATTTTTTTAAAATGAACCTATACAAGCAATGTTTCCGTCGATAACTTTTTAATTCATTGTATTCGTAAAAAAAAGAATTTCTATCTACAGTATTTACATTATTTGGACTATTGTCCTCATCTTTGTTGCCATTTGTACGACGTTTCGGGTGTAAGTTACTTGTTCACCACTGGTGTAGCCTGGTACTGAACTCACAACTCTTTGAGTCAAGGCACAGGAACTAACCAACATCTATATCCACTGGGTCATTAAAGACACATGGCCCAGTGGATATAGACGGCCGAAACAAAGGTGAGGTCAATTGTTCGAATAATGTTAGTCAGTTAAGTGATGACTGACTGGGCATAAGATTAGCCCGCAGTAGGTTGCCATTGCTTTGTGTGGTAGACTGGTTGCCAGCCAAGGCTATAGAATCCAATCTGTCCTGTTATTTAACTGGAGGGAAGAGACGGATTAATACCTTTTCCAAAGGTATTTGTGCGTAAGTGAATGCAAGAAATTCAACGAATTCGATCTTGGCACCCTGATTTGTCGTTTCGAGTCGAGATCTACTGCACCACAACGCACATGTAATAACATAAATACTACCTCATCTCAGAAATATAGACAAATTTATATCTGTCCTGTCAAAAATATAAGTATATAAAATAAATAAAATGAATATAATCTTGGTTAAAAAGAAATTGTTATTTAGAAAAGAATATAAATAATGTGTGTGTGTGTGTGTGTGTGTGTGTGTGTGTGTGTGTGTGTGTGTGTGTGTGTGTTAAAAATTTTATAGAATTATTTCATTTTAGTCCCGTCAATGTTAGTTACGATCTTATTTTCTGCGGCACTCTTAGTAACCATTGTTGTCGTCTGTCATTTTGCTTTACGATAAATTAGTTTAGTGAAGCCGAAAAAAGTGAAAAATAGCAAGTTTGCTGAACTAATTTTTATAATTATTACGAGTAATTAAAAACTGATTGATATGTTTTTCTCATGGTTCAGCTCTTTCTAGCTACCCCAGGAGTAGAAAATTCGAGTACAATGTTATGACGAACTTTAGAAAATGGATGCCTTGCTGAAAATGTTGCCTATACAAATAATTAAGAAACGTAAAAGAATTTATATGAAAACTTACTCTTTCATTTTTGGGAGGATGCTTATTTGGTGAATAATAATAATTTTACAAGTAGATACCAGAATTTGAACACAAAAATAGAAAGCATCAAAACATTTGACACTCTGATATTTAAAATGACCCCCCCCCCCAAAAAAAAAAAATACACAAAAATAAAACAAAACTTGTTGCTCGTAGTGTATTGGTTATCAGTGTGGAAAATGCGAATCTACGTGCCGAGTTCAAATTCACAAAAATACCCTTAATAATGTTATTTTTTCTTTTAATCATTTCATCCCAAGCAAGCCAGAACCACTACCAGAGTGCAGGAGTTTAAAATGAGAGAAATGACGTATTGAAGAAAGGATGAAAGATGAACGGAATTCGAGATGACAATTGACGTTTCAAGTACATTTTTGAAAGTTTTAGTTATCAGGGAATAAGTAAATGAAAGAGAGTTCCACAGGCGGGAAGTGCAAAAAAATACTATTAGAGTAGAAGAGGCGGTTACATTTAACGATTTCAACTGTAAGAGAGTGAGACCTGGATTTCAATCTAATAGCACGCTTAAATTTACGTTGTCGGAGCAACAAGCAAGAGCTCGTCAGAGCAGTTGCCATAAAATTATTTGTAGAAAAGACAGAAGGAAGGATATACTATCTAGCCTAGATTGGCCATCAGTCTAGTAGAACAACAACTTTGAATTCAAAACCAGTTGGGAATGGGACTGACAACTTCACCCTTACTTCAGAAACGACTGTAACAACACCTAGCATGGTGAAGTTGTGTCCTAG
Source organism: Ascarosepion bandense (assembly GCA_037127315.1). NCBI lineage: Eukaryota > Metazoa > Mollusca > Cephalopoda > Sepiida > Sepiidae > Ascarosepion > Ascarosepion bandense. Next base: position 5,465,497 of record JBBBDQ010000571.1, read on the forward strand.
TTCTACATATGGGAGGCTAATAGCACAAAAGTTTGACTAATTTTTTTTTAAGCTTATGAACATTTTTCAGATTATTTAAAGCCAAAAAATGTTTAGATTGTAAGAATTTATTGCAAATGATAATGATTTATATATGCAAATTTTATTAATTATAACTGGGGAGGAAATAATAGTGTTTGTGCGTAAGTGAATATAACAAACCCGACTGAAATTGAAACTTGGCTCTGCGATTCTTTCCAAGTAAATGGTTGGATCTTTGTATCACTCCAAAAAGTACCCGTATCCTTCTGCAATACTTTACCTTTACACGAGCCAGATTAGACCGAAAATGGAGTCAGTCAGTTAAGTGCCATACGTGATATACGTTTTGGGTTATCATGTTTCGAAAGAGACATGACTGACTGGTCAGAAGATTATCCCTTAGTAGGCTACTTTGCTTTCTGCTGTAGACTGGTTGCCAGCTAAGGCTAAAGAACGCAATCTGTCCTGTTATTTAATCCATAAATGGAGGGAAGAGTCGGATTAATACCTTCCCTAAGGGTGTTTGTAAGTGAATGCAAAGAATTCAACTGGAATTCGAACTCGGCTCCCCGATTTGTAGTTCCGAGTCGATATCCACTGCACCACAACGTAAAGCAAAATGACAGACGACAACAATGGTTACTAAGAGTGCCGCAGAAAATAAGATCGTAACTAACATTGACGGGACTAAAATGAAATAATTCTATAAAATTTTTAACACACACACACACTTGATAGAGTTGGAGATCCTTTAAGCTATTTGAGGGGGTCTCAAGGCGGTTGGGGTAGACTTATCTTCCACCCTAATGTCTCTTTCTTACAGACGCAACACCGCAAGTCTATCTCTACTTCAACGATATTTCCATGGCAAATTTTGTGACAATCTCCATACTTTTTCAGCTCAGTCTTTTACAGCCAAAACCCAATTTGTAACGTCAAGACACCACCATTCCCTATTGATTCCTTTGATAAGAACTTCGTCCCACTCCGAAAGCTTCTTTCTTCGACCTACTACTTTGTGAACAGACTCCCGTCTAGATGTTTCCTAGAACACTACAATTTTAATCTTCATAAATCTGGGTTAAAACGTTATCTATCCGTCATATCCTCGTTATTTTAATTTTTTATTTACGTTTCTATCACACGCTACATTTAGTAAATAGACTATATTGAGTGGCTCTTGAGTCTTGCATTGCGTGAACTTTCATAAAACAAACCCTTCTTCTCTCTCCTTTTATTTATATACTTTGTATGGTCACAATCTTATATTTTTGTATATGCCCTCATCGGCTTCCGCTTTTGCATCCGAAATGCTCGAACCGTGGCGATCATGATGAGCTTCGCAGTCTGAAATAACCTTCTTCGTAAGGAAAAATCACTTATTTTTGGCAGGGGCCTCGCCCGTACCGCCGTGCCTGTCGCCCCTTGTCAAAATATTCTCCCCGGTTTTACACGACCAAAGTCAACAGAACGCGCCTAACATCTACCTGTTAGCGGTCTTGTGAGAGCAGCGGCAAGCTTCTGACAAAAGACGTTGATAGATTCCAGGTTTTTGAAACACATTTTAAATTGAACTTTGAAATAACGAAAAGAAACGTGTTCACTCTACGCACAGAGACATAATCATGTACTTAAACCCACCAACTTAGTAGTATATACGTCTCGTCGACCGATAAATGAATGTGGGTGTTAGCACAAAAGCCTTTACCACTCTGCCAAATGTTGTTAACGTGTCTAAAGTTATTACCAGCACCAAAGTTTACAAACTAAACACTCACATAAATAGAATCTACTAAACCTCCCTTTATTATGTCACATTAAAATTAAGAAAGTAAAATATTCAGCAAGTTTACCAGCGATCGTATAATCATGCTGTTGTAATATTCAAAATTACTGATTGTTTACTTGGTTAAATATTTATTTTTGTTTGATTGCTTTATTTCATTCACTCCGATCAAATATCAAATACTATTTAGTGCTAAAACCGTGACAATAAGTATCCAATTTTTAGTAGTTTTTTGACTGTTTATATAGAAAAAGCAGATAGCAAGATAAACTCAGTAAGCATTTATAATCATCGTAATATTAATAATATAACTCAAAATATAACTTATTAAAAACACATGAAAATGACAATTGACCGTATTTTTTAGCTAGCAGAATTTTTACCCAAAAGTATAACTAAAGCTATAATATTCAATAAATGACCATTGAACGACTTCAGTTCTCCGTATCAAATTTGAAATATATATATATATATATATTAATTAATGCATAGAAGTGTGTGACTTAACTGATCAGACACATGCCGACTTCGAAATTTCGTGAAAACGCCGTTATGATGTTTTCACTCGTTAGGGTTAAATTTTCAGTCTGCTTTAAAGCCGGCATGACACTGCTCAGTTAAGTGACAAACTGATATACATCAAATGATTTACATTAAATGTAAATCATTTGCACAACCAACATCCAACATTGCCTTATGAAGAGAATCTATCTCGAAACATAGAAATTTCCGTGTCGCAATACACAATAAATTCATAATTATATGATTATATTAAGGTCTATAATATCTAATATTGAGCACTGTTTATAATAAAATAAATGCCGGGTTACTCAAAATAGTAAAACCTTGAGTCCTCTTCACCTTGATCTATATATATATATATATATATATGTGTGTGTGTGTGTGTGTGTGTGTGTGTGTGTGTGTGTGTGTGCGCGCACGCATTGTATTATTATTAGTATTATTATTAGTATTATTATTATTATCCAGATAAAGTCTCGAATAAAGACGACTATACTGGAAAAAAGATAGATATTATTATAAGAAAATTATATAAAAAGCGAACATTTTATCTTTAATATAGTCATATTATGTAGCTGAATAATGAAATGCAACCAGGTTCTTAACGGGGTATGTAATTTTCTATGCGCACATTTGATGGACAAAAGTATGGCTCATCCAATGAGAATCAAACTCTACTGAGTTTTCTAGCAAAGCAAGCTTGCTAACTATTGCACTGCATCGAGGCGATTAAACGGACTCTTGAATAGTATAAGTTTCAACTTTAAAATATGCTTGGTGTCTATGAGCAACGTATGTTATGTGGAGTATAACTATGATATATGTTAATAATTCAATATATTTCTCTGATGCGCTGTATGTTCGCGAAACTTTGAAGGTTTAAAAATAAATCGAGTGAACCTTTACTAATTTTACTGGAACTTACCGCTCCTTTTTCAAAAAACAACATAAAATAAATTACTACGTTAAACTCAAAATATGAGGTAAAAATAACAACACCAGAGACTTAAACACCCATAGAAATAGCTATACGAGTTGCTGAAAGCGCTTGGGATAATAAAAACTATGGACAATTTTATATTGCTTGATCTCAAAAAAAGAAAAAAATAAGTAAAAATATTAGGATGCTGGAAAAATTTAATAATAAAATTAAACAACTCCAGATTTACTGTTATTTACCAATAACAGTGTACAGAGGTAGAAATGAGAGTGTTTCTACAGGTATAGCAATTATTTCGTCAAAATGTTTTTCCCGTTACAACGGATTAAAGGCTCTAGATTACGAAACTAAAAGGAAAATTTTAAATTTGAAGTGGGGTTTCAATTTGCTATGTAAAATCATTGCAAGTGAATCCCTGTACCTAAACCAATAACAATAAAGGTCAGGAAAATTATTAATTAATTGTAATGGGTAAATGAATTTTAAATCATATTCTTACTTACCGTAAGAATATGATTTAAAATTCATATTTCACGGCTGTTTTGAAATTATTTGACGTTTTATACGTAAGCATTATTTCAACAAAACAAAGATAAATATGTAAAGAATATGCGCCATTACGTGGTATGAGCATTTTTATTTGTTTTGTTTCTTGCTTACCTCGGATATTAATTTACAATGACTTTACTTGGCAAAATGAAACCCAGCCATTCAAATATAGAAATAATTTAAAAGCTCTGAGTGACGAATCGATAGCAATATGAAAAAAAATTCTGTCTAAACACCATGATTTGTTTATTAGTGCCATGTGAACGTCAACTGACTTAGCCACAATTTGAACTCGGATCGTCAATTTCATATGGCCGTGTGGTTAACTTTAGGCCACACGAACTACACTTTATATCACCTGCTTAATTATTTTCATTTTTTATACCAGCAAAACCAAATTCATGTCAATATTTTTTTCTCCGATTGAGGCCGTTATGGATGAGTTGATAAATGAATCGTTTTGTTAATATATTGAAAATAATTTGTTTAAAATAAAGAAAGCCTATGAAGAGGATTCTATAAAAAAACAAACAAACAATATTTTAAATGCTTTCATGAAAATAAGGTCAAAATTGAACCACAAGTCACGAACGAAAGAAAGAAAACAGAAGTATTTACAAGTAACCCAACTTTATATATAACATTAAAAAAAGAAAAAAAAACACAGATTATAAAATTGTATTAGATTCGCAAAAATATTTTCCGGTATGTAGGCAAGATATTTTTACAACGAAGTGTTTCTTCATAAAGTAGATATTCAGGCGACACAAGAAACCAAGCCGTATTACTTTAATAACAATAATTAGATTGGCGCAGAATATCTTAGTGGGCCGTCTAGCTAATGAAGAAGGCTTCTAATATCACGAGTAATGCGAAATCAGTTAAGCACGACTAAATTAGGTACTTAGACTCTCTTCTCTGCTTACAGAATTGCTAGGTCGTTGATTTCATCTTCACTCCAAGTCTCTTCCTTATTATCCTGGGTTCTGCATACATTGAAGAAAGATATGATTGTAGCATTACGTAAACAATACCATCTGTATGAATTGACATCACCTTTCTATTTCTTTATTTCTGGTCACGAAGAATAAAAACTTGTGCCCCTTTCTATATTGAACATCGCCAAATCGTTTCCACCGGCATTCAAATTCTCTCGCATATATATATATATATATATATATATATATATATATATATATATATATATACACACACACACATATCTATATATATATGTGTGTGTGTGTGTGTGTGTGTGTGTGTGTGTGTGTGTCGGAATAATGCCTTGATACCACAGAAGAAAAAAATGCAGATCTGAATAAACACAAATTTAATGCTCATTTTTTAAAACCTAGGGTACCTTTCGGCCAACGCTTCCTCAGAGGCCAATCGTTGGCACAATTGTAATTACATTAGACTCGATGGAGAAGAATTCACAGAGATAAGGCTGGAACACGTTTAAAATTACGATTGATATGAATACGTAAAATTAAGATAAAATAAAAAAAAATTACGATTAAAATAAATGCGTAAATAAAGAAAATGTGTAAATGAACCAGCGGAAAATGAAAAAGAGAAAAATGATCACTCACATATCTCCATTTAAATGTAGAGATCGCAAAAAGTTGCCTTTTTGTTTGCTAAGTGATGGTTGCAGTAATTAAAGACATAATGCTTCCAAAGTTAATAAATGATATTTGGACCTGCCCGCGTGCAAAATAGAATTGTATATATATATATATATATATATATATATATATATATATATATATATATATATATATATATATATATACACATTGTAAAATGTAACGAGCACGACTCATTTTTCAATAGGATAGGTGTTGTCCAATCGCTGACTCATGAGCTGATCGCGACACACGATTATGATTACGTAAATATAATCTAGCATATTTGGGTCTACGGCTATATCGTGTTGAATGCACCGGTTCCCGTCCAATCACTGAAGTTAAGCAACATCGTGCCTGGTCAGTACTTAAATGGGTGACCACTTGGGAATACCAGGTGCTGTAAACGTAAGGACCAAGAATGGTCCACCGGTCCTCCAGATTTGGGAGGTTGGGCGCAGGGCTAACAACTCTGCCCCGTAAAAAATACAGTTTGTTACAGAAACAGTAACAAAAAGTTGCTGCCCTATGCACCATTGGATGTGATGGATAAATGATGATGATATTTGGGAACGTGTTGGTTTATTCTCGATTCCAATCTAAGACTCGTCCGCTCTATATAATCAGCTTCGCACTGACATCTAAACTTACAGATGAGTACATTTTTATTATGATAGGGGCAGACAGTCTTTACAAAATGATGGGAAAATCGAACGATGCCAAAAACAACATGTAATTTGGTTGAAAGTAGTGGCAGAGACAATAGTAGAAACTCTATCACTTAAAAGTTACATTTTCTGCCAAACCATAATAATTTCAGATAAATGGGACACAGACTAGGTCTAAAATTTTATTCTCTTAGTTTCTCTGTAATTCATCATTTTCTAAAACAAAAAAGAAAAAACAACAGAAAACAAACATTTAATATTTTTGACCTAATTTTAAAGGGACCTTTGAAAATATTTATATTATTTCTATTTCGATACAGAATGCATTTTATTCTAATTCTTCCTGTTGTAGAGAAATATCCTGTCCTACCTCGGAATGGATATGGTGCGGTCTATAAAAGATTGGGACTAGAGCGAACTACAGAGCAGTCGTCACTAGACGGCTCTATGACACTGTCAGCTCTCTGCCTACAGGTGGAGGGCGCTCTCGGCTTCCGAGCAGAAAGCAATAACCCAGTCGTGGTTCCGCCGAAGGGTAGAAGCACGACTGGGGAAAAATAGACAGACATTGTTTATCCGGGCCATATAGCCCGGAAAGCACAGTTATAAACTGACCATGTGTCATATGTTGCTCTTACTGGGAGGGACAGCTAAATAATGCAGTCGTCACTAGACGGCTCTATGGCACTGTCAGCTCTCTGCCTTCGGATAGAGGGCGCTTTCTGCTTCCGAGCAGGGAGAAATAACCCAGTCGTGGTTCCACAGAAGAGTATATGCACGACTGGGGAATAATAGACAGACATTTTTTGGCCGGGCCATATAGCCCGGAAATCCCAGTTATAAACTGACCATGTTTCATATGTTGCCCTTACTGGGAGGGACAGCTAAATAATGCAGTCGTCACTAGACGACTCTATGACACTGTCAGATCTCTGCCTTCGGGTAGAGGGCGCTCTCTGCATTCGGGTAGAGGGCGCTCTCTGCATTCGGGTAGAGGGCGCTCTCTGCTTCCGAGCAGAGAGCAATAACCCAGTCGTGGTTCCACCGAAGGGTAGAATCACGACTGGGGAATAATAGACAGACATTGTTTATCCGGGCCATATAGCCCGGAAAGCACAGTTATAAACTGACCATGTGTCATATGTTGCTCTTACTGGGAGGGACAGCTAAATAATGCAGTCGTCACTAGACGGCTCTATGGCACTGTCAGCTCTCTGCCTTCGGATAGAGGGCGCTTTCTGCTTCCGAGCAGGGAGAAATAACCCAGTCGTGGTTCCGCCGAAGGGTAGAATCACGACTGGGGAAAAATTGACAGATATTTTTTGGCCTGGGTATATGGCCGGAAAGACCCACAATAAAAAGATCTTGTGTCACATCTAGCCTTACGTGGGAAGGTTGGTAAATACCGCCATCTGTCACTAGACGGGCAACGCTCGCAGTTGACGGCTTTATGCACTGTCAAGCTCTCTGCCTTCGGGCGGAGAGCATTGACCTTGTTACTACGCCGAAGGGTGGAGTTACGACTGGGGTAAATTAGACAGAAAATTTTGGCCGGGCTATATGGCCCGGGGGATCCCACTTTAAAAAGGCCTTGTGCCGCATTTTTAGTGGGAAGGCGAATAAATATTGCCATTGTCACTAGACGAGAGCATACGTCACTAGACGGAAGCATACGTCACTAGACAGAAGCATTCTTCACTAGACGGATGCATACGTCCTAGGTAGAGACATTGTTTACTTGATTGTTATACTTGTTACTATTCGTTGGTGTTCTTGTATTGTCTGTTGGTTTATTGTACTGTGGTATAATAAATCCCCATTAATATATCTTCAGTGTTAAGTATTATTATTGCACTATTCTTTTCCTGATTATCAGATTGGCGACGAAGAATTCGCACTTACGTGGGGTACGCCAATAAATCAGATTGGCAACAAAGATTTTTCACTTACGTGGGATCCGCCAATATAACAGATTGACAACGAAGATTTGGCACTTACGTGGGACTCGCTAAAAGACCAGACTGGAAACAAGATTCGGCATTTACGCGAAGCTCACCAAATATCAGTTTGGTGAACAAGATTTAGAAAGTTGACGCAAAAAAAAAATAAGTTAAGGTGAGAGGTATTTTTTTACCCCCTCATAAAAAAAGCTACGTTTATTGTTCTTACCGATGAATACAACTTACTCGTCAGCTATACATAAAAAAAAAATAGAATATTTAACCGAGTTAAGAAAGACGCTAGAAGGAGCGATCCAACTGTTAATGCAAGAACACGAAAGCCAACAAAAAGTACAAATGGAGCTTCAACAGCAAATATTAAAACAACAGGAAAGCCAACAAAAAATTCAAAAAGATCTCCAAACAAAAATTATACAGCAAGAAGAGGTTTTGAAAAAAATTGGTAATAAAGCAGGGTGAACCGAAGGAAAACTCTAAAGTCTTCTCTGCAGAAGTTATTGCAAACTCGCTCACAGAATTTGTATATACTCCTGAAGAAGGTATTACTTTTCATTCGTATTACAAAAGATACGAAACTATTTTTTCGAGACGGTACAAGGCATGGTCAGATGATGAAAAAATAATGCTCCTATTACAAAAGATAGGAACGCAGGAAAATATGAAATATACAAATTTTATTTTATCTAAAAAGCCTGAGGACATATCATTCGACGAAACGGGAGAGATTTTGACAAATATGTTTGGAGAAAGGGAAAGTTTGTTCTACACTCGATATCAGTAAAAGTTTGTTCTACACTCGATATCATAAAAGAAGAACAGAAAGATTTTGTTACGTACGCCGGTTAATTCACAATGCGAACGATTTAAAATCAAAGACATCAAAGAGGACATGTTCAAATGTTTAATCTTCGTACAAGGATTAACAGCATCGAAAAGAAGTACGTTCGAAAATTCTCAATGTTGGATCTAGATGAAGAAATAACACTACAGAAAGTGACAGAAGAATGTCAGAAATTGTTAAACATTAAGAAAGATAATGTTTGTATCGAATCAAAAAGCGTTGCTCGAATTCATAAAGGGAAACAACAGGCCTACGAAAAGGTAAAACCTTACTGCGAAGCATGTGGCAAAATAATCAAATCACAAGGAAATGTTATTTTAGAGACAAAATAGGTTTCGAATGTTCGAACAAAGGACACACAGCAGTGATGTGTAGGAAAAAAAGGACCGAAAATCCAAAAAGATGCACGACCTTAGAGCACCCTTAAATAAATTGCTGGAAAAGAATAAAAAGTGGAGTTGGTCAAAGGAATGCGAGGAAGATTTTAAAAAAAAATGCTTGCTATCAGGTTTGGCGTTGGTGCATTTCAATCCGAAGAAGGAATTAATCGTGGCAACGGATGCAAGTGAATACGGCATTGGAGCTGTATTATTACATAAACTCGAAGATGGCACAACGAAACCTATCGCTCATGCTTCGAGAGCGTTGTTACCCACAGAAAAAAATTATAGTCACGTAGAAAAAGAAGCACTGGCCATAATTTATGCAGTAAAAAGTTCCACAGATTTATTTATGGAAGTAAGTTTGTGTTGCAAACCGACCATAAACCGTTATTGTCAAGATTTGGGTCCAAAAAAGGTGTTCCGACCCATTCAGCGAACAGGCTTCAAAGATGGTCTGTAATTTTATTGAATTATAACATCAAAATGAAGTTTATACCATCGAAAGAAATAGCGCATGCGGATTGTCTATCAAGACTGATTCCGAAACAGCCTAGAAGAAACGGTAATAGCGGCGCTGAAAGAAGAAAAGGAACTGAAGGAGGTACTAGTAAATACCGTTAGCGTATTACCAGTAACACCGGAAGAAATGGAAAAAATGGCGAAAACTGAGGAATATATTGCTAGAATGATGAAGCAAGTCAAAGAAAATAAAGGAGGAAAAATTTCACCATTTTCCATTTGCAACAAAATATAGAGTGGTGATACCAAGGGTGTTGAGAAAAATAATTTAAAAGAATTCCATCTAGGTCATCCAGGCATTTCACGAATGAAGTCCTTAATGAGGAGTTACGTGTACTGGCCTGGAATGGACAAAGATATCGAAGAATCAGTGAAACAAATTAAAGGCTGTCAGCTAGCAGCTAAATCGCCGCCCGTAAGAACACAGCCGTGGCCTAAAACTGATGTGCCGTGGTCAAGAATTCATGTAGATTACGCAGGACCGATAAAAGGTGAATACTATCTAATTATGGTAGATAGTTTTTCAAAATGGCCTAAGGTATATAAACTCAAGCAGCCAACAGCGGTAAACACGATGAAGGCTCTAAATGAAGTTTTTAGCCGGCTGGGAGTACCAAAAACAATCATAAGCGATAACGGGACGATGTTCACTGGTTCCGAGTTTAAGAATTATTGCGAGGCGTTAGCTATAAAACATGTTACGACACCCGCATATAATCCAAGGTCAAATGGACAGGCGGAGAAATTCGTCGATACATTTAAAAGGGCAATGAGGAAAGCAGATAGAATCGACAGGGATGAAAAAACATACAAACCTTTTTGATGGTGTATAGGATTACACCTAATCGTAATATCAATGGTAATCTATCCCCTGCAGAAGTAATGTTCGCGAGGAAGATTAGATCAATCTTTGATAGATTATTACCTAAGGAAAGAAAAAAGACCTCAAGAAAACAAAACTCGGAGACAACATTTTACAAAGTAGGCGAAAAAATCTTCTTCAAAAATTATCGTGCAGGAAAATGTTTGTGAGAAGATGGTATAATAACTCGGAGGATTGGTAATGTGATCTATTTAGTGAAATGAGCGAAATTTGTCCGTAAGAGACACCTAAACCAGCTAAGACCCAGATTCGTGGAAACTGTAAAGAAGGAATTTGAGATACCAATGGAGGTTCTCTACGATACATTCGAAATTAAACCACCCGCGAACATGGACGTACCGATGGAGGTAACTAAGGATTCTCTTGAAATCGAGGAGAAGGAGCAAGAGAAAAAGAAAGAAGACTAAACACCTATGCCCTGACCCCAAAAGAAAGAAGTATTGAGCGAAATTCCATGAAGGATTTAGCTCGGGGAGAGGTGTTGTAGAGGAATATCCTGTCCTACCCCGGAATGGATATGGTGACTGTGACAAAAGCGAACTACAGAGCCATCGTCACTAGACGAGAGCATACGTCACTAGACGGAAGCATATGTCACTAGACGGAAGCATTCTTTACTAAACGGACGCATACGTCCTAGGCAGAGATAATTGTCTACTTGATTGTTATACCTGTTACTATTCGTTGGTGTTCTTGTATTGTCTATTGGTTTATTATACTGTGGTATAATAAATCCCCATTAATATATCTTCAGTGTTAAGTATTATTCTTGCACTATTCTTTTCCTGATTATCCTCTAACAGGATATATCACTTCCTAAAACTCTTAATGTAAAAATACTTTTGCAACAATAATGGATACATAAACGGAAATGGAGTCTAGACAAGGGTTTTGATCGACTGACAATTTGCCGTTAAGATTGAAAGAAGAAATCATGTATTTCCCAAAAAGATAACCTTTTTTTCAAATTTAAAGTGGATCTCTGTTCTGATTAGATAAATTGGACACACACACAAATTTTCTGTCTTCCCACTTCCATAAATAACAAACGTATTGTTTCTTATATTCAAATGAAAATCATTTTCACAACAATGATCTAACATTGCCTGATGACGAGGTAAAACTGTCGAAACAGAAATTTCCGTGTAGCAATGTAAACTATATTAAATAAAAAAAGTTAATTATATTATGCTCTGCAATATTTGTTGTACTGAGCACTTTTATAAATAAAAAAAAAAGAAGGAAATCCCGGAGAACTTGGAATTGTAAAACTACTAGTTCTCTTCATCTGAATTTATATATATATATATATATATGTGTGTGTGTGTGTGTGTGTGTGTGTGTGTGTGTGTGTGTGTGTGTGTGTGTGTGTGTGTGTACAACATTCTACACGTACGTACATACGGACAGACAGGCGCATAGGCGCAGACGGGTGCAGACGGGTGATTACTGATATCAGTTCTATATGCACAAAGTGTGTCAAAAACACTTTTACAAATTTTGTGGCCAGTTCTTGAAATCAAAACAAGTTAAAATGTCCATATAAATATATGTCCGATAAGTCATCATTGTACCCATGCTGAGTAATCAGAGGGCAAAGACCCTACACACGTTACAAATACGGATACAGGATCTGCTCTCGAAGTATACTCCATGTGGTATTATAAGATGTACGACATGCTAGAACCAGTTAACATGTGCTGATACCTGGATCGTCTTCAAAATCCAGAGGAATATGTTCTTCGTAGTCAGGCGTTCGAGCGGATCTCGGTCTTCATCGATCCATAGTTTAGCAACGCGATGATGAACAGCAGCAAAGATTGGATGACTGAGTTGTCTTCGGTTTGGAAACGCAATCTTGTATAGACATGCAGCCTCGCGTCCAATACCATTTGCGCGACCGCATGTAAAACTCATATCTGCCTGCTCACGATATGAATATTCTCTCCTTGTTAAACGGAATACTTCTTTAACTCACTACTCGTTAAACGTTTAAGACAGACAATGACAAATGTAACATTATCTACATGGCTACAACGCACGATCTAACGTAAACTTTTTGTCTTAACTTAATAACTCAAAAACAAAGGATTTGAGGACATATGTTGCTTTGGTGTGAGGAACATGCCCACAAAGTTTGACAAAGTATTTTTGATACACTCTGTATATATAGTATATGATATATAAATTATGTATATAATATTGGTAATTAAATGACAAAATGTAAAAATCTAATGTGGTGAATATTGTCGTTAAAAAGAACATCAGGTGAATTAAATTGTTAAGACAATTTAGAGTTAAACGTACTTCCATTTTCAGCGTTTTTCACGATGTATAATTATAACTTACGTGTCTATGTATTAAGTTTCCTCCTCTTACATATATATGATTCAATTATTAAAAACATCATTTAATCTGAAGAAGTTCTTTCGAAGGACGAAACGCATCATATATATAAATATATATAGTATATATAGTATGGTCCAAAAGTAGGTGTACAATAAATTCTAACATTTATTTTGAGATTATATATACAATTATATTTACTAATACGATTATTACGTTAACAATTAAATTTTATTGTGTACACTAATGCAAAAGTAAATAAATTTTATCAACGCAGGTGCTCAAACTGTTGTCCACCACAACTTACACACCTACATCTGCCTACTTTCGGACCAGCCTATATATATATATATATATATATATATATATATTGCATATGGCTAATGTTAAGTTTTAGGTATATTTATTCACATATGTTTTTTGGAAGACATTAGCAAATACAAATATGCATACCATTTTCAAAGTTCAGATTTTTTATTCTTGTTTACATTAGAAGATTTAGCCCCAGCAATGAAAGCATCTGTTCTGGTTCAGCAAACCACAATTCCTTTATGTAATGGAGATACCTAACCGATTTCTGTCGTCAGCAGGGATAGTCTATGCTATTGTTGGGTTAAGAGATGATCCCTCTGCTTTTCGTAAGCCTATAGAATGCTTTACAACGTAGAATGGCAATTTTATTTAAGAAGAGAACAATGTATTCTTCTTTAAGTTTAACACGTTTACTGGCTCAAGTGCATTTTGGGACAAGTAGGAGGGCTGGGCACATATATTACTGCTACTTTTTATGGATAAATTTCATTTTTTTTTTTACTAAAATAAAGAAAAATTAAGTTGTATTTGTTGTATCTATTTCCAGCAGTAACTCTAACAAAATTCAAAATATCTGAGCATGTGGAAAACGCTTAGAGCATGAAATCTTCTAGTTGTCGTATCATTTCAGGATGTAAGCGGTTATGGCTCACCATAAATTCCAACCCGTAGTAGCGTTTAGCAGCGTTGATATTATGACATCCCTCACGCACTATTTTCTTTCATGCATTTACACAAGCAGATTAGAAGCATTATTCGTTCTTTCCATCTATCCGACTTGCCTTATTTTTTATTTTTATTTTTTTGTAATCATTTCACCCCAAGCAAGACAGAAAAGAAGGTACGGAGATGTCAAAGAAAGGATATGTTTGAAGAATCTGAATGTAAATTTACTGTGGATAATCTAGAGATTAAAGCATTTTCTATATATTTCAATTTTTATCATCGTTTTTTTTTTTTTTTTCGTTTAACCTCATGCAAGGCAGGCGCGCCTCTGGTGTGCATGGGGTTACAGTGAGAGAAAATCAAAACAAAAAAAAGGAAGAATAAGAAAAGAAAAGAGAACAAGGTACGGGGTATGTCGAAGAAAGGATAAGATGGGAATCAAGGAGATAGAGAATGGCAACTGACGTTGCATTTAAACTTTTGGAGATTGTAGCTATTAGGAAAACCATCAAACGAAAAGAAATTCCATAAACAGGAATTGTGAGATAAAAACTGTTAGTGTAGAAGAAGAGGTTACATTCATCTATTTCGACGGTAAAAGGGTGGGACCTAGATGCCAATCTAGTAGCACGTTTAAAATCATGTGGTTGGCGAACCAGGGGAAAACGCTGCTTAGAGCTTTTACCATGAATATATCTGTAGAAAAGACAAAGGTAAACAATATTACATTAATATATCATGTGAGTGTCAAATTTTTAAACCTTCCTTCCACATAACATATCATAGGAATTTCAACTGAGTTCCAATTACAAGAGACCTTTTTTTTTTTACATTTTCTTTACAAACTTTTTTCGGTGCTTACATTCTCCGTCCTAGAAGCACATATCTGGTGCCTTACGTCTTCTCTTCATTTGTTCCAGTATCAACTGCCATTCAGGAGAATTGATATTACATAGAGAGCCTAAGATATAAAATTTGGTTTGAATTTAAGTAAATAAAAACAACAACAACAACAAAATGACTAAATTAAAAAACATTACCTGCTTCTTTTCTACTGTTACTTAATTACTTTCTTCGAGAAATTCTTTCATATTTAGAAACAATAATATAATATAATAAATACCACATATTATATACAATATATATCATACGTAGTCTTCATATAATAACAATAAATATTATATTACAGATAGAGTTGTTATATAAATATATAATTATACATCGCATTATTTGTAATATTGTTATATATATATATATATATATAAATATATATATTATATAATTATGTAATTTATAAGTACATAAAAATGTTTCTCAGTTTACTCTATGTTTAGTTAGACAATGTTCATTAAAATATTTGACGTATCATTCAAATTGAACAATTTTTGTTTGTGAAAATTATGAAAACCGATGTGTTAAATACTTTTGCTACCCACTGTATATAACATTTATATTACATACAATATTTTTAGAAAAACTTGAAACATTATATTATGACATGATATTGTTATATAAATTTAGAATATATATAGCATATATATCATATATAATATTGTTCGCAAGACTTGCATCTATCTATTTTATTATTTATAACATAAGTTTATAATATACTGGGTCCACCTGAAAGTTTGTTCACTTATTAAGTAGAAAATTTACTTATAAACAGAACAAAATATTGGCTATTCAAATACAGAATTTATAATAAAGTTAAGTAAAATTTACATGAAATATATAGTATATATAATACATATATATAATTATTATACGTAATATTGTCATATAAAGTGTATTATATATAATATATATTGGAACTAAAGTATATATATATTTAAAATATAGACGAAATAAATATATCTAATATATATTTTAAAAAGTACATATATATATATATATATATATATATATATATATATATATATATATATAAATATATATTATGCATATTGTTGTTGAAAAATCTGTGATGTTAGATCCTCAGAAAAACTAAATGCGTTTTGGTAAATTTCTTTCTTCGAAATCTCAAGAACTATGTGATTCTCAACATTGGGGAGTTGAAAATGACAGCAATTTACTACGTGCCGTACTGGCTAAATAGTCGTAGAACTTCTTTCTTTTTTTTTTAATCAAATTCAATGAACTCAAACAGATGCTGGTGTGAAATGAAAAGCGAAGTCAATGAAAGCAAAACATCAGTCGATTCCGGGACCCTCTCCTGATTTTTCTGTCGCATCTTGGATATTTCTCATAGCTGATGATCCTTTTCAACGACCACTTTACTCTCCGCCGAAAGGTTTACAAATTTCGCATTCCTTACTTAATCGACTACAGCGTCAACGGTCGACAGCACCTGTTTAGATTCTGGCACGCCAGAACGAAGACTGCGGTATGTAACGGGGAATGCGAAATGTGTACGGGGTTTTTCTTCTTACCCCAACAGTAAGGAAAGGATCTGTGTATTCCAGACTATATTGACTAGTTTACTACTATACCAAGTTCCAACAACTGCTAATTTTGCCAAAATAGATCTGCCTAGAGAAGCTATTTCTTCATTATTCTTAAAGACGTAAATGTCCGCATTGGCAAGGCATGGACTGTCATAGAAACTCTATAAAAAATTTAGAAATCAAAGTCTCGTTTCGTACTTACTAACCGTCAGCATTGAAACGAGACCTTTTCCAAGCCATTGCGCCATCAGTACCATTGCTAGGAATTACACAACGAACATTACAAAAACCATCCAAAATAAAATTAAGTGTTACATACGCAAGGATGTTGCGTGTTTATCCCAATCTAATCTGGAGACGGAACACCCTCAAAAAAAAAAAAAAGAAAAAAAAAGAGATCTATAGCCATCTACTTCCTGTCTTGCCGCTAACCAGAGAAAAAAGGGTAGAATTTAGAAAGAATCCCTAGAGATATACAAATATATGATTTTCTAAGAACAGCTTAGACGTGACCCATGGCCGAAAGTATAGAGCACCCAGTGAGGATCGAACGCACTAGTAATGATTCTAGCGAGACAAGGTTGCTAACCCTTACACCACGTCGAGGTGCCCTAAAGAGACATACAAATAGACTTGTCAGTGATGTGTCTCTTTATACAACAAAATATAGTTGCATTAATGTAGGTTATCAGTTCAGAAGTTGCACTCCACGATTATGTGTTGATACAAGATGGAAACCGAAAATCAGGTCAGGTGCAATGAATGTGCGTGAAGACCGAAGAGAAAGTGTCAACAGAAACTGTTCAATCAGTACCACCTGATGCATTATATATATATATATATATGATATACTACTACATGTTTAACAAGAAGACTCACGTTACATCTCTCTCACCATAGCTCTATTAGATCTCATTTAAATACACATAGAGACTTGCCAAACTTTATGCGTAACTTATTCGTCGATAGTACAAATATAATAACATCATCTACATGTAAAAAAAACTGAAATAATGACAGCATTAATAATAAAAAAAGTAAAAGCCAACACTCAGCAATATCAACACGACAACAATGTGCTCGCCGTGTTTTAAATATAATCTTTCCTATAACTGTACATACATACCCGAAACAATTTATATATTCAATTAAAAGTAAAATAAAATTCGTTCTTGACAATGGCTAAAAACGGTTGGGGAAATAAAATATTCGGACAACTTTTATATAATTTATGACTTGAAATGTAAAAGAATTATAAGATCACATGAAATATTATATAAAATGTCTTAACCATAGCACTTTGTCTGTCATTTGCATAAAAGAGAGTGATGGCTATATATTTATAATTCTTTACTGGTAGCACGACTCTTCAAGTGCCGAGTTAAATCTTAATATATAGTATATAGCTCTGTTGTATTGCATCACGCATTACTTTATTAACACCAGCACTCAGTGTGCGATATTGTATATTCATCTTAATATATATATATATATATATATATATATATATATATATATATAAAGAGGGAGAGAGATTGATATTTATGTCTATCTTTCCTCTGGAATTCGCTGCTCATCAGTTTCCCTGTGGGATTTGGCACTTCGACATGATGTAATGGTCAGTAAGCTTTTCTCGTTAGATCAATTCCGGCTGAGTAGTGAGTTCGATCGTCATGTGGTACTCGATAATTTTTCCTTTGAGCCACATGTAAGCTTCGCTTTGTAGATCGCTCAAGCCCCAATAAACCTAGATTCCTCCCAAAGGAAATGTACTACCGTCTTCCAGAGGAAGCTGAGTTTATTGCCCGGTACCTGAGGCGTCCCCAAAATGCGAAGTGCAGAGGGGGCTTGAGACGTTTTCAAAGGTACTACCAACAAACCCACATTAAACCAACCTTGTGTCACATGACGTTTCGAGTGGGCGTGTGAATATATATACCTAGTTTGCCTTCAGGATCAACATTTCGTGTTAAAGTGAAGACTTGTTGTTGAAAGCTGATCTTCTTTTATGTGTCGTGTCTCTTCAGGAGGTGGGCGATTATGGCTTCGTAATACTTTGTAGCTCTTAATATTTTTTGTCTTGTTACCATTCTTCCCACTTTCTGTTCTAATATTTATTCACATAAGTTTGTGAGGTGGGTGACCTGCTGTCCTCCCTGTCTATTTTACCCTCTTCTTTTTCTTTATTGTACCTTCAGGACGTGGGTGATCATTGTTCTCCCAACTTCCTGTCTTTTGTGGGGATTTACTCGTCTCCACACGGCGATATGATGTAACAAATGTGGCTTAATGTGCGGCACCCGAACACTTACACACTAGCTAGGACCACAAATTGTCCAGCCTCGACAACCGTTGGTTACGCTTGCATCGATACTACTACCGATCCTGCCTCTTCTTTTAAGGTATATTTACAATGTACATGGATGGGAATGCGAGTAGTGTAATGGCCAGTGGTTTGGGACGAGAACTCAACGACCCTAGTTTGTTGCTTTCACTTTTGCGCAAATAAATCAATCCACCTCTTTTCCTTTCAATTATGGCTTAAATGGAGCCCTTCACCCTTGCATGCATGCACTCCAGCAGTTAGTGTGGTTACAAACCACACTAACTGCTGGAGTGCATGCAAACCTGAGGTAATACTTACCATGCAGCTATCGACAACATCAGAGAGTTCACAAATGCATTTGTTGATGTATTATTAAAATAGATGTAATCGTTATAGTTAGAGAAAGTGGGATCAGCGTGTTGAGTTCAAATACTAGTCAGTATCCCTATGACATTATAAATCCATCTCTTCTACCTTCAATAAGAGGGTAGCAGCAGTTCAAGCTGGGCTCTCTAGTTTTGGTTGGTATCTAGTCTATGAGAAGAAAACTCTTAATTAAAAGTAACTTTATACTAAACTAGTAACTCCACACGGTGAAAAAAAAGCTACTTGCTACCAAAACCACAGCGGCAACGCCTAGCGTGTTCAAGCTGTGGTCCTATGCTTTACAGGGTGGGTCTAGAGAATGTACTTACATGCAGTATGTCTGCTTAATTGTTTGGTATTTCCAAGTAAAATCTCAGTCATCTTTGATGCTTGAACAACTGAATTGATCGCCTCCCACCTCATTTCTTCATGCTTTCTGAGTCCCATTGAATTGTGTAAGGGACTGAATCCTCATTAAGATAAGTATTAGCGAAATGGCTACAGGTAACTTAGCATTTACACATTTAAGTTATTAGCCCCATCAAGCGTGTTTCTACCTCCGGGTAAATATAGTCAGAATACACTTAGACACGGCCCTATATATATTTATAATGGTACCGCTTTTAATATATATATATATATATATATATATAATCATTGTATGTAAATAAATACATATGTATACGTTTATAATTAGACTTATAGATATGAGTATGTGCTTGCTTGTTTGGAGATATACGATTATCAATATATTCATACATCAAAGAGTTACAGAGATAGAAGCAGCAGTCATATTTTGGGTTAGCGACTTAGTAATGAACACGTACAATGGCACACCACACGTTGATAATTTCCTTTTCACTTGAACAAATTTGGCAGCCACTTTGGCCCGATTCGCTTAACAGCGTGAAGTGCGTCGAATTGGTTAAATAGTGTTGGCGTCGTTATCGCAACGGGCCACCCACCCTCTTCGCATTTTACGCCCGCTGATCTGTTTAAAGTGTTTTGGTTTTTGGATGGTCACCTGGTTGAGATCTTCATTTGCTAAGGTTTTTGTCTTAGGTTTCCCAGTTTATTTGTTGTTGTTGCTTTTTTGTTTTTATTTTTATTTTTTTACAGCATTGAAATGGTTGAGATCTGACACAAAAACGCAGCACAACCGTTGATCAAATATAATCGACAGATTTCTGTCTGAATTTCTAGGGTGACAACTTATCGTTACTTACATTATTTACATACTGACTAATATCCTCATTTTTATAGTTTAAAGATGAGAACAATAGTCCGCTTGAAAGTAATGATCGACAACGCTCAAAATAAGCTTAGAAGCTGACATCTTTCATAAAGGTAAAATTTAACAGGAATATAATTTGTATTTTTGTATCGTTGTGATAACCATATAACCATTGAGAGTAAAAAAAAAATCCTTGTTTGGATATCTTGTGAGGTAAAATCTATTAAAGTGAGCAAATTATTGCTGATAATTGTAAAGATGACGAAACATTGTGATTTGGATACTGAATAATTACGTAACTCTTTGTCTGAATAACCAAGAAGAAAGTATGTTCAAGATTTGTTGCAGAACTTTAAAATACCATAAAAAAGTACATTTTTTAAATATGCCATATTATCTCAGGCTGTAGGCGATCATGTCTCTTTCTGCAATTGTCTTTTCTGTATTAAATGCAAATTTTCATGAATTCTTAAAAAAGATAGTAGAATGATTCCCTGTTGCATTCTTCACAAGTTGGAATTCAGCGCTTTCTTTCTTTTACACTGGTCGCTACACAATGCTAGAGAAACCAGTCTACCCTACTATTTAATTCATAACGAGGAGAAAAACGGATTCACGCCCTTCTCAAGTTTGCGAAAGAGTGAACAAAACAGCAGCGGAACGCTAAAACCATGGTCAAGATCATCAAGTTTGTACGTGAAGTTTTAATATATATATTAATGCGTTGACTGTGTGAAGCGTTTTCTGGTCTGTTTAGAGAGTCTACGCATTTCAGCGCTTTAATTTGCTGCCTAGGTAGGTGTTTGGCTTTTTTCTTTTTCTTTTTTTTTTCATTTTTTTCCTTGTTCAGCACTTCTTTATTTTTCTA
Source organism: Ascarosepion bandense (assembly GCA_037127315.1). Classification (NCBI taxonomy): domain Eukaryota; kingdom Metazoa; phylum Mollusca; class Cephalopoda; order Sepiida; family Sepiidae; genus Ascarosepion; species Ascarosepion bandense. The sequence goes on from JBBBDQ010000571.1 coordinate 5,486,760, forward strand.
AGGTTTTAAGTAAGTTGTCTGTAATTCACACCATAATTGGTGTGTATATATATATATATATACACTATTTAATTTATTCGGGCTGTTTTACTCATATTGATTATTATATTTACAACGTTTCGGCTGTTGTACGCTCCGACATTCTTCAGGTGATATACATTGTAATTTTGAACCGAACAAATTATTTAGTACTTGGAGGTAGAAATCATTTAGATTGGTTCATTTCTATGAGTTAAATTGACCCATTTCATCAGACAACGATATATTCGTCCCTTTCGGTATAAATATTTTCCAGGAATTTTCCGGGAAAATATTTATACCGAATGGAATGAATATCTGATTAAATGAGTCAATTTAGCTCATAGAAATTAATTATGATTTATAACCAATCTAAATGATGCGTTGAGTTTTCTTTATGTATGTATGTATGTATGTATGTATGTATGTATGTATGTATGTATTTTCTAATGCTAGTTTAAGTAAAAAAGAGCATAACCTTTTACTGAGAAAATACTTTCGAAACTTATTAATAACATAATGAAAATATAAGTCCATCCCTACCGTGGCGGATGGCCGAAGACAGTGACTTATATTTTCAATTCAATTCTCTTTATTGTTAATAGCTTAAATGTTCTATGTTTACTGTGTGTTAATATTTACTCTTTGATAATGGCTTATGTGAGCCGAAAGCTTAGACCCGATAAAAAATTCAACAAATACTGTGATTTTTTGTTGTCTTTCAACGACATCAACATCAAGTATATCAGACGGTATGAACGGATCCTACACAAAATTAATAGACAAAACTTGTCTATATTATTCAATGAAACCTGCATTAATGAAAAAATGCTGCCAAAATACACACAATATATATATATATATATATATATATATATAAGGATAGACATTAAAATCAACATTGGTTGTGGACAGTATGAGGCAGACTGTAACCATTAGGTGTAGGTCTCAATATCCACTATAGTATATTAAAACTACTATTAAGCTCTGGCATATAGTTAATTTTATCAGAGCAAAAAATCTTTCCTCAAATTTTGTCTTTTTTGTGGTGTCGTTCATTCATTTGATGGTCATAAGTTGACCAGAATACAAATTGAAGCTTTTTGGGGTAAACGAACCTTCATGAAGCATGAGTTTGGTAGACTATCCTATTATTTTTCCTCAATTTTTTTTTTAGATTGGTCTTCACTGGCTGATATAAGGAACAGATTGTGCTTTTTCGTTTTTTCAATTTTTTTTAGATTTTCACACTATTTAACAAATAATGGGTTGCATTTTGAAGAGGGTGTCAGTCTGAAGAATCAAAAGTATCTTAATTCATTAGTCTCTGAACGCTTTGGAGTTGAAAATAGCTGTTTAAGTAAGCATATTTTCAACCTGTCCACTGTATCATTTACACAGATGGAGAAACTAATTCTTTCCAAAGGATTGGAATTTTGCATTCCTTCAACGAGAGTTAATAAGGAATTAATTTACACAGATTTTGAAATCATATCTATATATATATATATATATATATATATATATATATGACTATTTATGCATATATGTACGTATTATTACATGAAATTTATTTTTAGAGCATACTCATATTTGAGTGGAGGCGCCGTTTTTTTATTAAACAGTGTATTCATTTCTTTTCGTCTATCGTTTATCGTTTATCGTCTCACTCGAAAATTCTGCTGGTGGGCAGATATTTTTCCTTAATAAGATTTCCCGAGTGTTCAGGCCGGCAGATAAAAATGAATAAATATACTGTTTAATAAATAAACTGCATGTCTACTCAAAATAACGTTTAAATAAAATCTCGAGGATTAATAAATAAAAAAAATTCATTACTTATGAAGAAAAAACAATAGAGATTTTCTCATTTTTTCCTCTTTTTCTCTCCTTCTCTCTCTCTCGCCCCCCCCTCTCTCTCTCTCTATCTATCTATCTATCTATCTATCTCAGTCTTTCTATATCTGTAAAATATCTAAACTTATTTATAAATGGAACTTAGTCTCTGTGTGTGTGTATATGTGTGTGTGTGTCCGTTATCTACAGACTCCGAAACGGCTGAACCGATTTTCTTGAAAATTTACACAATTGTATTATAAGCGTCAGCGAGTGTTCTTAGCTAGGTTTTGTGTCGAGGTACCCCCCCCCCCCAGATAAATATCGATAATCGAAAAAATCAGGTTATAGAAGGAGTGGTCCGATTTTAATCAAATTTGATACACTCATAGAAAAGATATAACAAATGATATTCAGAAATTTCAAGGTTGCAGTTCTTACAACAGTGCAGAAAATTGATAATATATATATATATATATACATAAGGCAAGATGTTTGTGTGCCTGTTTATCTGTCTGTATGTCCTTTATACAAATCCACAATTTTTATTCGATTCTCACCAAACTTCACACAAATATTCTTTAGGCTAAGTCTAAGCTCCAGGACCATGGATTAGTTTTAAAGCTTTCATTACACACGAGCAACGCCGGGCTATACTGCTAGTCAGGCATAAAACAGATTTTAAGTAAGTTTTGTGAACATTTTTAACAATCTATATTTGTTTAACAAAAAGTAATTTTTAGATTTCGATGATTATTCACATGATGGTGCAAATAAACATTGAAATATCAACTGAATTCATTGTCTGCTAATCAAAAGCTAATTATCTCTTAATCTCACATTCAGAGTATAGCTGACCATGGTTCTCCACAGGTTACTTTTTATTATCTATTATTACTACATGCTACCCGTCGCTATTTCTACGGATTTAAATTCATCGTCCTTCTAGACTAGATGCCTTTTAAGGCTAGAAATCCCACTCTAAATTGCTATTTAAACCAACTGGGGATTCAAGGAGAAACGATGGATCCCTGTCCTTCTGAAGAGGATTGAGGGGAAAGTTAACGCGGATTCAAGATTATGCTAAATTCAAAACATTGAAAATTTTTGTGCTGTCAGCCATTTAATTACCCAGACATTCCCATACTGATTACACACACACACACACACACACACACACACACACACACACACACACACACACACACACACGATAGATAGATAGATAGATAGATAGATAGATAGATAGATAGATAAGAACTGAGATAGATAGATAGATAGATAGATAGATAGATAGATAGATAGATAGATAGATAGATAATGAACTGAGATAGATAGATAGATAGATAGATAGATAGATAGATAGATAGATAATATTAGGAGACTGTCATAGATAGATAGATAGATAGATAGATAGATAGATAGATAGATAATATTAGGAGACTGTCATAGATAGATAGATAGATAGATAGATAGATAGATAGATAGATAATGAACTGATAGATAGATAGATAGATAGATAGATAGATAGATAGATAGATAGATAGATAGATAGATAATGAACTGAGATAGATAGATAGATAGATAGATAGATAGATAGATAGATAGATAGATAGATAGATAGATAGACGATATTTACTATACTTCACTTTACATAAATTAAAATGGCGTAGAAAAAAGTTATACTACGCTCATCTCCCAAGTGAGGAGACCTGGTAACATTGAAAATCAAACTTTAAAACCATTGCTTGAGCTTGAATCGAGCGCAAGTATTATCCCAATCATAATCATTTGTATATTTATAGTTATCGTGAATGTAAGAGATAGGTGATGATAAATTTCTTGACCCGAGCAAAAGGAATTCTAAATTGGTAAGAGTTTGGGATATGGGGTCGAGCAACTATTTTCATGGTTACTTCACTGACGAAGTTTTTCCCTGGCTTCCCCGACCACATGTATTTACGCGTGCTACTACATTGGCATCTAGGTCCTACCCTTTTATCGTCAAAATACTTAAATGTATCCACCTCTTCTACTCTAACAGTTTCTTTTCTAGCTCTTCTAGTTTGTGAAACACACTTCCGTTTGTTTGCTTTCCTGATAGCTACAATCTTCAAAAATTTAAATGCAACGTCAGTTGCCATCTTCTGCCCCTTTGACTCCTTGTGTGTGTGTGTGTGTGTGTGTGGTATGCAATATTTATGGTCAAAAATGCTAAATACCAGAGATAAAGCGAGTGCGAATATAAGAATAGACACTGAAGCCAACATCGGTTGGGGACAGCATGAGGCAGACTGTTGCCATTCGATGTCGATCTATAGTATATTGGACACTACGATTAAACTCTGGCATGAAGTAAATTCTATCAGATCAAAAACGTTTTTCCCTATAATCTTGACATTCTTGTGATGTCCTTCCTTCCTTTAAGACATAAATTGACTAGAATTAAAAGTGAATCCTTTTGGGCTGAACTGGTCTTCATGGAGCATAAGTTACCAGCATCTCCACTCATCTCTGTGGCCATTTTTTATAATATTTCATCAATTCTTTAGATAATTTAATTATTTAATCATTTCAGAGAAACAAGGCGATAAAGTCACTAAGACGCAAAGGGTTACCGAGCGTAAAATAAGCGTTTAGGTGAGAGAGGACATTAAAAGACCCGACTTTGAATTTTTTAAATTCCTTTGATTCCTTCACTTAAATTATTTTAAAGAAAATTTTCACGGTTTCATTTTTATAAGAATATGCATAAGAAGTAATTTCATACTATAACTGGCATCAAGATAGACAAATACAGGCATGCACACTTTAATATACACACAGGTACGTTCTCACACGAAGATACCAACGTAAAGGCGATAGTGTACGTGTGTATATAACTATTCTAAAATGAGTGTGTGTGTGTGTAACTCCTTGTGTGTTGTGGGCGAAACGGATATCTGTTTACGCCAATATATGATAAAGAAAATAGGAAATTAAAAAACTTCATTTTGAGTAAAATCTACTTATGAAAAACGTAAATAAATAAATAAAGTAAAAAAGAAGGAGAAAGAAACACTATAAACCGTAGTCGCTCCCGCTCAGAAACAAAACAAAAACAAAAACAACAAAATAATCACGGAATCGGGTAAAAAAAAAAAAAAAAAAAACGAATATAAAAGAAGGGAAACGAAATCCCAACTTTATCTTTAATCTCAGTAAATCTTTCCTCTTGTGCCAGCTTTCGGCAAACATTTAGCTGACTTATTCCACCTCCGCTGATTCTCCCACTTTTTATGATAAACTGATTAAACCAACCGACATAGACAAACCCCTGTTACCCACCAGACTCAAAAATCCAAAACTGAAAGAATCTCAAGTACTACCTGAGACTCCCACACACGTTTTGTTGGAGATGGTCGGTAAGAAAAGAAAAGAAAGGAGATATAGAAAGCTAGAAGAAGCAAACGAAAGAGAGAGACAGACAGACATAGAGAGAGAGAGAGAGAGAGAGAGAGAGAGAAGAAAAGTAAAAAGGATCATAAAAAGAAAAAATAGGAAAAATCCAGATTTTTTTCCTTCCCTTTACTTTTACATACCCCAACCTTTATTTCACTTCAGTCCTGAAGATCTGACGTTAGTAGAAATGTCTTCGCGATCTTCCATTCCCACTTCTCACTACAGTCGGGAAGTGGTGGAGTAGCTGGGTGTTGAATTTTGAAGAGTTGAAACCGTAGGTTCATGTGTAAAGGCTGTGTAATGGTTAACGTAGCTTGCCGTACCGAAGTACTCAACAGAAGCGCTTTAGTTGAACCATAATGTCAGCCTTTCCATCCTATTTTTCTTTCTATTTTCGTTTTGCGAAAGAGAGAAAATTATCTATTTAGAAGGGTTTATAGACATTCTGCAAAATAAGAAAACTACTACAGAACTGAATGCATGGTCATCAGTAAGATGAACCCAAAATCCTAACTACAGAAATTTAAATACTTGGGAGGTGTTCTAACAGAGGACGAAAAGTGCGACACTGAGATCCAAAGGCGAATTGGCATGGTCAAGTATACATTCCAGAAACTGAGTAGAGAATTGAGAGACAGGAAAATTTCCCTGGAAACAAAGAATAGAGTTGTTATGTGTTCTTCAATAGGGTTGTTATGTGTTCTTCAATATGGCGACAACTGCTGGATAATCCTACCAAAGATAAAAAAGAAAACTTGAAGTAACCGAAATGAGGTCCTACAGAAGGATGCTGAGGATACCATGGACCGAACAATTTAAATCGTGTAAATATGTCTTCGTTAGTATGCCAAATGACTGGCGATAAACTATCGCTCATGACAAAACTTACGCAGTAAAAAAAAGAGCTGTTAGTATCATTATCAACCTTGCCAGTGGTAATAATATAAAAATTGAAGATTTTGATAAACATTATTTTTTAATTGATATTATTAATAGTTCGGTTGTGGTTCAGTGAAAATCGGCTCGGAACGAGAAATCGGAGAGCCAAGTTCGAATTCCAGTTGAATTCGTTGCATTCACTTACGCGCAAATATCCTTGGAAAAGGTATAAATACATCTCTTCTTCTTCCAGCTATGGGTTAAATAGCAGGGAAGATTGGGTTCTATAATCCTGGTTTGCAAACAGTTTATCGCAGAAAATAATGGCAACCTACTCTTTCGAGACATGATCGCCCAAGCGTATATCACGTGATGACACGTAACTGATTGAAGGCAGGGAACTGATTGTCGCTTCAAATTTAAATTCTAAATTGTTTATTCATGAAAATATATTCCAATTAAATACAGACGTGACAAATGACAGCCGCTTTCGGCTTTTTCTGTTAGCCAGAGAGTGTTGCTAGATAGAAAAGGAAACTAGCCAACATTTGTGCCCACTTCAATCTCATTCAGATTCATGTGTGGGTGACCTAAAACTATTTATACAGAATTAAAAAAATTTTTTTAAATTTTATTTATTACGAAACCAATTCCGAAAAGTTCAATAAAATGTTATAAACATTTAATTTTTTTTTTAATGTAAAAGACGCTAACATTATTTTATTTTTGGCTCTAAATTTATGATTCTAAAAGTGTACCCCTGCTGTCAAAATATTGGAAGAATTATATATATATAGAGAGAGAGAGTGAGGGAGGATTGTTCAACATATAGTAGTGGTTGTCTAAACATAGTGCGAATAAAATGTATCACCTCACTGTCTTTTTTCAAACTCAATCTAAATGTGTGTACGTATGTACATGTGTGTGTGTATGCTTCTGTTTACTTTAAGTGGCACATGAGCATATAAGTCACTTACATGCAACACAGACATACGCATATACATAACATGCTCACATACCAAGTCACACACAGACGGTGCATGACGGACGGACCATCAGCTCTCCATTTATAATATAAATTATTATTTTCCTAATTTTGCTAAATGCAAGAGTGGATCCAAAATTTTGAGCAGGGTGGGGTAAAAATGGAGAAATTTATGGAAAGCACAGTTGGTGATCAATGTCTTGGTAAGGAGTTTGGTAGGTGCTTTCTGTAAGTAGAGCCATTTTTCACGTTCATTTGACTTGTCACCAGAATTCACAAAAAAGTAAAGTGAAGATTGCTAAACAAAGAAATTTACTACAGAACGGCTAAACAAATAAAAATGACAAAAAATAAAACGGAAGACATTAAACGCAAAGCAAAATTGTTAAATTTATGTTTAACATGAATTTATGGTATTGAAGTAATTGAGGTTCACATTCTTCTTCTTCTTCTTTTTCTTCTTCTTCTTCGTCTTCTTCTTATTATTATTATGTCATTTTTCATCATATTTCGATTTCTGCATTGGTCTCACTACCAACCAAGTCTGCGGGGAGACCTAAGGCAGGTAGTGGCGTGTTGTTATGACTCCATTTCATGTTTTTCTATCTTCCCTATCATCCCCAGCATTACATAGATAACGTTTTCCTTAGTGTGTGGGCTGTACTTAATAAGACAATTTTTTGTATATCTCTTAAGCTGGGGTTTCCAGGGATTCTTTCAATGTGTTGTTTTGTTCCATTTTTTATCATTCCAAGTGCACCTACTATCACTGGCACAACTCTTGTTTTCAATTTCCACATTTTTTCTATTTCAATTTCCAGGTCTTTATATTTTGACAGTTTTTCAAAAAGCTACTATGATGCAAGGGGTTACTGGGAATGAAAGCTTATGAGAAAAAGAAAAAACATTATTAAGGAGAAAGAACAAAAATAAAAAATAAAATTGAGACAGGCGATAAAAATTGATATTGGATTTAAACTTTTGAAAATTAAATTTGACTGGAAAGCAAGGAGCTAGAAATGAGTTACACAAGCGGAAAGTGAGAGAGAGAAGAATCTTACGGTTATCTCTAGAAATTTCAACTGTAAAATGATGAGACCTAACAGCCAATCTAGTTCTGTTCACCTGAATAGGAAGCCTGGCCAGATTCCATGGAATCTGACTGGTTCAAGGTCTATATGCGTATCTTTCACGTGCCTCGTTCTTTTAAAATGTAGGCGATTATAGCTCTCCACAACTTTCTATTCTTTGTACCTCTAAGTAATGTTTAAGTCCTTACTATATCTCCTAGTTTTTTTCTACTCTCCATTTGTACAAGAGCATTAGTTATGTGACTCTCTGTTTCTCTTTGCCCTTCTTGCCTTCCATATATTCCGTGAATGTCAAATTTTCTAAGCGTTCTTTCTCTATTATGTGCCTCAGAAATTGCAACTTTCACTTTTCGATTCTTTGTAAAAGGTGTCCTTTTCATTCTCATTTTCCTTCATTGTTAAAAAAAAAACGAATATACGATTAGTGGTAAAAATATTTCGTTACAAAAATGTACAGCTCGCAGTCGAAAGTTTCACGGACATAGATTTTGAATAAAAACTGACATTGCTTGACTAAACCGAATAATAACAGACGACACACACAGCAATTTTCCTGGCAGCTAGAAAACTAAGCCTATTATTTGGCATTTATATTTTTATCTTTTAAATTACCTTTTGATTTAAGTATTATGTAATCTTTGAACTGCGTTCAGTCTGTTCATTATTTTTACTTATATCCATCCTGTACAGGGCTTGAAAGCCACTCGAGGTAGAAGGTTACAGAGTAAAAAGCAAAGTTTATGTGGGTATGGGGAGAAGATAGCGGTTAACTTTAGACTTGAAAAGATTAAGATTATGGTGATCGGGAAAAATATCCTTTTTAAAATGCCGATGAGCTCACTTAATGTTTTTGTATGTCAAGAATAAAATAGACACTGTGACAAAAATATCGGTCAATATTTTTTATGGCATATCAACATCTCTATGGCTTATTATATACCAAAATGTAAATATTTTAAACTCAGTTTTATTTCTGAGGGTAATGGTTTAGTGATCAATTAATTAACCTCTAGCTGGTAAGGGAAGTTGTGGATTCATGCCTTTCCCAAGGTATTTGCACTCAAATGAATATAACGAAACCGACCGGCTTTAAAATTCGAAACTCCGTTTAACAAATTTCTAGTTACTATATGCTGCATTACCTGCACATCCCAGCTTATAACACCTGGTATTCCTAAGTGGTCCCCGCTCTTGGAGCTGATCAGGTTCAACGTTGCTTAACTTCGATGTTGGTTTGTTTCTTTGTTTGAGGTTTAACGATCTATCAATCCTTATGGGCTCATTTTAAGGTCATAACCAATGATTTTGGGTAAGGTTATATTGTTCATTCAAAAATGTTTTGTTGGTAAATACCTTCATAGCATTTTGACCCTGGTTTTGGGGGTTAACTATTTACCCATAGCTGGGACCCTAGCAGGTGCTACCACTCTGGGTCAGGGTGGACCTGGGAACAACAGCAATTATGAGGTGGTTCCGTGCTCCCCACAACCTCCCAATCAGAGGCCTTGCTGCCGGATGCAGTTTACGGTCATATCCAGGACCATTCGATGATGGAAAGGAACCGATTTTTCAATATGATGAGACCGTAAGCCAGAAAAAAATATCGGACCAGTGTTTCTAATGACAAAAAGGAAGTTTCAGTTTAACGCCATATCAACCTCTGTGGGTTATTTAATGCCAAAAAGGTGGCATTTTAATGTTTTTTTTAATGTTTGGTTACAATGATAAAGTTTATTCAGTCAGATTTTGATAAAAAAATCTTTTTTAGTTTTTTATGCAAAAAAATGGTGGTTATAATTTTTTTCCTTCAAAAATGTATTATGGGAGTAATTGTTTTCCTTGAAATATGTGTTGTTGGTAGTATTTTTCTTCAAAAATGTATATTTTCTATAAAAGTCTCTCTCTCTCTCTCTCTCTCTATATATATATATATATATATATATATATATATATTTTAACAAAGTAGACGTCATAGTACATCTTAGACCTTAGGAATCTTTCGGCCAACAGATTATCAAAGGCGTACGTTGGCAAAATTCAAATGATAATGAAGGACATATTGATATAACGTTTGAGAAGGAAAGCTGGAACTCGATTAAAGACAAATTTTAATAAAAAATAATTAAAATATAAGGAGTGTGTAAACATAAAGTTCCACAAGAGTATTAAAAAAGAAAAAACATATATAGTGTTTGTGTGTACATGTTATATATATATGTTTTAAATTGTATATATAGTATATTGTGAATTTATCGTCCTTTTATTTGCGAGATCCCTAGTGAAAAATTTTTGAATTTAAAACTGGCATTTTGTAACACTATATTCGTTAAACGTACTGTTATATATATATATATATATATATATGTATATATATATATATATATATATGTGTGTGTGTGTGTGTGTGTGTGTGTTTGTATCCGTCAGCATGTGTGTGTATATTCGTTAAATAAATCTACATATATATGTGTGTATGTGTGTGTGTATGTTTGTGTGTGTCAGCATGTGTGTGCGTGTGTATGAGTGTGTGCGTATAAAAATTTCTAGGGGAAATTTATGACACACATGTGCGCAAACACTTGTGAACGTGTGTGCAAAAAATATGGTAGATCCACCCTCACATATGAAGATATCCTCATCATACATCTGCATGTACAGCGAGCGACGGGTAAATTATAGCGATTAAATATTTTTAATTTCGCGCATTTTTTGTTTTTGGTTTATAGTATAGTTGGGTCAGTTGGGCAGTCTGTGATAAAAATAGCAAAAAAAAAATGATGCAATTTCCTTTGCTAGAAATTTGGAAACGGCATGCTGTACTGCTTGGTATTCCTGTCAAGAAGGGACTTACGGCTACTTTAAGTTGAAACACCGGTTCCCGTACTATCACTGAAGTTGAGCAGCATCGAACCGAGTTAGTACTTAGATGGGTGACCGTTTGGGAATACCAGATGTTGTAAGCTTCGACCTGCAGGTGGTTTAATGAATTAAAAAAAACTTGTGAAAAGAATGAATCAACCTATTCTCCCCCATCTATGGGTTAATTAGTTAGATTTATATCACTAAAAACATTATTATCTCAAAAACAAAATTCCATAGAAAAGAGTTTGTCTTTAGCATTAAATGACCCATGGCGGTTGATATGCCGCTAAACAAACAAACAACCGTCCAGAAGAGATTAAAGATATTCCAAAGTTTTCTGGTGGACGTGGTTAAAGCAAATGGCGATTTTATTCAATAAGTTTGCTCTCTCCTATTTCAAGGTATTCTCTGCGTAATTTTGGTAAATATATCTGTTAAAATGAGACGTCAGTTTTATTTCCATTTTCGCATCATTTAGACGACAATTTATCCATCGCGCCCTCTACGAATAGGCTTTTAAACAGATGCAGTGAGATATTTGTATCGTGTGAATAATTCAATACGTTTGCTATAGACATATTGCATATAGTTGCGTGTGTGCGATTGTGTAGATAGGGATATGTGTCGCTATTTCAAGTAAACGTATTTTCAGTATGTACGTATACTTTGAATTGTTTCCGGTCCTTTGAAGCACTTTTATTACTGTCTTCTTGACAACATGTTAGAATTCTTTCCACTGGTTGCCTCGGACGGCGACTCCGTTAGACACACACTTTCTAATGCCGCACTCTAAGTGGTCTAATAAAGCAAAAATAACAATCCAATAAACCAATACATCACTCAGTTCAGGAGTTAAAAAAAAGCGACAAGAAAATTCTCCACTTATCGCCAACCCGACTCAGTAAACAATATGTATTTGTAGGTTTAGCCTTTATGACTTCACAAAATTTTTGACCATTCAGTGGGACGTTTGAATTTAAAAGGTTGATAGTGAAAACAGACCTTTTACTGTTTCTTTACTTTTTAAAATCTTTTTAATAAAATTTATGTTCGTGTCGTTTAAGCAAATCTCTGAAGAAGCTTAATAGAGTGAAACATGTTAGATTAAGACTCTTATCCTACTTTGTTCTTTACTTATTCTATCATCTTGTCTGATTTCAATCCATGTATATTTAACTCGGACCTTACTGTGTTTGATTTTTTTTTTTTTTTGGTTTGATTTTAACGGGTTTTAATGGATTCCCTAGACATTAAATACACATTTTAATTGATTCTCTGTACATAAAACTTGACTAATTTTCGGCTTTTATCTGTATCTTTTTCAACGCCGATTCTCGTACGATCACGAGTTAAGCAACGTTGAACCTGGTCAGTATCTAGATGGGTGATCGCTGCGGAATACCAAGTGCTGTAAGCTTGGATACAAGAGGTGGGTGTGCGTTAATGGACAAACACTCAGAATGAGAAATGAAAGACCCGAGTTCTAATTCTAGTCAGGTTTGTTATATTCACCTAGGTGAAAATACCCTAGGGAAAAGTATGAATCCACATCTTCTCATCCTAGCTATGGCTTATTTGTTTTCCAGCAACATCGAGCCTGCTCAGTACCGCTTGGGAATAACAGGTGCTTGGATGTCTGGATGGTGTAATATAGGTAGCTTCACGCAAATGCCGAAAAAACAGCATAGCATGATGTGAAATGGGCTCAAACTTAATACAAAAAAGTTTTATCATCAAAATGTTTATGCTGTTATTAAGAGGAAAGATCAAATTTTGTTGCCATCATTTTTTTAAAATTTTAATCCTTTCTAACACATTCGAAATTTCAGCTAAATTTTTTTTTGTTTTCCGTCAACAATTCACGCCATGTTTACGTAATATTTACTACTAAGGAAAAGGTAACATTACGCAAGTCGTTTTTTGCGTTGAAATACACATTAATTTAAAAATTCCTGCAAAAGTCAACCAATTATCTGATTTTAATGAAACTTTCAGGACTTATTGACAAATGAGTGAAATTATTTATGCAATATTATCTTTTTTTAAATCTTGGTAAATATATATTTTTACATCTGTTAATCTCTCTCTCTCTCTCTCTCTCTCTCTCTCCGATTAATTGCCTAAAACCGCTAGAAATTCATTATCTATACCATTTTTTATTAGTTAAATGTACGACTCATTGGGAATGTTAATCGTGTAAGTTTTCTCACTTACGAGAACATTTTTCCAAAAATCTGCTCCGATTAGTAAAAAAAAATGCATTAAAACTACAGTGTACACCATTTTAATTTAGATAAACTTTTAACTGATTTTATAAATAATATAATTTAAGGATTTTCCTTGAAGAAGAAAAACTTCGATGAATAATGAATTTTTATAAGAACTGTTTACATTTTTTTCTTTGGTAATTAAGGTTTCAATCATCTTTTTAATTTCTTCCCGTTACTTATTGTCTTCGCCTATTAATTTATTAAATAAAAATTTTATTTACAAATTAAAAATTCAAAAGCTCATTACAATTCATTTAGAATTAATATTTTCAAATAATTTCTTTATTTTATTTTATTTATGTTAAACTGCACAATTTTCTTATTACAGAAACTTATATAAGAGACTCATCATTAAGAGATCACATTTTTCAAGGGTTGTTCCTGTTACGAAATGTTAAATTGGGTTATGTCATATTTTGGTCACTATACTTCCAGATGTGTGATCTGATTTACGACTGGGATTATCATCGCCTACTTGAATAGTCAACGAGTCAGACCTTTGTGACTAAGAAATGCTTTTATTCTAAATTTTATGCCATAAACAAGTAATATTTGTTCAAATCAGATTAATTTAACTTTACATTTTATAATTTCCCAGAAATAAGGAGTGAGAGATCTATATTTTATTTTTTGCAAGATTTTTTAAACCGAAAATTAACTTAAATTATAAGTATTTTGTTTACTAGAAATAGTAAATTTAATCATTTAGCTTTCATTTAAGTTAAAATTAAAGTTTCAAGTAAAAGGTTTTTATTTTTAAAAATTCAATTTAAAACTTAGGTATGGAAAATGAGTGAAGGTACCTAGAAAATGAGTGAAGGTACCTAGAAAATGAGTGAAGGTACCTAGAAAATGAGTGAAGGTACCTAGAAAAGATCGGAAATGAAAATCGGAGAGCCGAGTTGCAAATCTATGCATTTACGAATAAATATCCTTGGGAAAGTTATGAATCCACCTATTCTCCTCCTAACTATAGGTTAATTATTAAGGCATGTTTCAGAAAGTAATTATTATCCCCCACCGATTCTTACAATCTGAAAATATGTAAATATGTTAATTAATCTCAAAAAGATTGATAAGCTGTAAAAAATCGATCAGTCAATTGCCATTCACTCATTTAATGTATTTTGCACCACTGTAGTTATCCTCTATATCACAATTGTGGTTCATAGTGACATTCAAGGCAGAATAGTGCAATGTCTTACTGGTTCCTTTTGCACCATAGATGATGAGGTTACCTGTCCCTTCTCTCAGACGTTAAAGAGGCAAGACCTACAAGACAGGTGGTATCAATTCAGATTTTTCCTTCCCCCAGACTCGCGATGGCATACGGAGGTTCTGTACTGCCCAAGCTACAAAGCCCCTCTTGAAATAGAGAGCATTACAATTGGAGACGGTTTGACTGCAAGAGTTGCCGGAAAGTTGTCAGGAGATTTACTTCCATAGCCTTTTTGTGTTTGGAATATGACCGCAAGGCAACGGATGTTTGAAATCAGGGTTTTCATTCTCTGGATTGAACTGCCTTCTTAGTTGTCAGTGGCTGTTTAAGGCGCATGCCCCGGAAGGATTTTATAGACACTAGAAGTTTGTCCCTACATTGAAAGAAGCAGCTTGTCTTCATAATCAATTCCAGAAATTGAAATGGACTAATTTTCTTCGTCATTATGTTGTTCCTTCTCACACTAAGTTAGGTCCGCTCTGCTCAATCCCGTCTGTGGTAATGTGTCGTGGTGACACTGTTGTTCCAAAGGCAAAGATAACACAGACACTCTGTAAATCTCCCTTGGAGACACATCGTTAAGGTTACCATTGGGAAGTCTGTGATAACTACCCAACTGTACTCTTCATATTTCAAGATATCAGGTAAGATCTTGACACTCATGTATTCCTCTTTGAGCTGCACCGATTGATCTAGAGGAAAAGATAAATACATACTTCCGTTATGAAGCAGACAAGCATTCAGGTACCTGGATAAGCTTTCAATGAATAGGCACCATTCTCTGGGGTTACAGGCGTCTCGAACTGCCTGGAACAGATCGGTCATATTGTAGCAGACCGATCACATCTGGACGAGTGAAAACGGTTGAAGAGCACTTGTGACGGTTTCTCTGACTGGTGACTTACATACTTCTATCTAACAAATTCTACTGCTTACACCTCAGCGTCAAAAGCTCGGCATTTGACTTTGTGAGATCGTGATATATGATCAGGTCGTTCCGTCATTTTGATTGGGGTAGTATGAATTTCTCTCCTCAGCTGCGCCTCTGTAATCAAGATCAATGTTTCCATCCTCTTCAGAATTGCTGCTGTAACACTAGGATGATGGATGACACAGAATCTAGATAAATGGTGGCAGGCGCATTCTTGCCAGCTCGATGTTTGGAAGGGTTCACGATGCAAGAGAAACAATTGACTGAGTGGAAATTTGTAGGATTGTCAGTTTCGTGGCTCTATTTTGCATTCTGTTCAAGTCATTTTATTTGCTTTTGAAACAGAAGCAGAAACAACACTTGCTGACTAAAGATTAAAAAAAAGACAAAGTTTTGTTAAAAAATTAATGAAAAAACAATGCACTGAATAAACATTCAACTGAATTTAAACTTTTAATGTTCAACATGAAATCTGGTAAATGTTAGAAAAGTTAAAATAAAAATCTGGCATTAACTACAGGCATATAAAAGTTCTGTGTTAATTGTAAGGTTTTACCAATACCCACCGTTGATAAAAGCGCTTTGGCTCACGAATAAATATCAGTATGTTGTCTTTCATACTGATTTGCTTAATCACATTCAAACTGATTTTAAAATAACATTAATTTACATGATTCGAAAAGACCAAAGCATTAAAAAGTGTCACACACACACACACACACATGAATATATATATATATATATATATATATATATAGATAGATAGATAGATAGATAGATAGATAGATAGATAAATAGATAGATAGATACTTGTAAATATTTCATTTCACACCTAATTAAAACAAAGATCTCTCTTTCTCTCTCTTTATATATATATATATATATATATATATATATATATATAAGTAATGATGTCAAATCCGTGAATGGCGAGGATAATACAAAATGATCAAATTAATATATGATATTAAGTGCTAGATCTGTATAGAAAGATGTTATCCAGAGCAAGGAAAACTCATTACATGATTTAAAGTGGTTATAAATTTTAATTAATTTCTATGAACTAATTAGTTCATATATAATGAATTATAATTTATAACCATTTTAAATGATGTGTTGAGTTTTCCTTCATATATATATACATACATATATGTATATAATATATATATATATATATATATATATGTGTGTGTGTGTGTGTGTGTGTGTGTGTGTGTGTGTGTGCTGATTTAATAGGCTGGTTAATAAAATTTTAGGATTAAAATACCCCTAAAAATTATAACAATATTGACATTAAAATTTATTATATCTTTGCTTTTCACAAAATTGAAACACAACGAGAAAGATTTTAAAGTCAGAATTTTAGGATACGCCTGTGTCTTTTTTCAACTAAAAGTGTGACTCACTCTTCCGAGGAATGTTGTTGGTCGTGGATAGAGGTCTCCCTGTGGAAATTATAATATCTGAGTAAATCCAAATCCCTGTTTAATCCCCCAATGTGTAATTTAATTTTGCAAACATATTTCAATTTCGATTTGCGTCTTTCTTCTTGCTTGCTGTTGAATGATGACGCTCAAAGCAGATATCTGATGTCGCCAACGCTATGCAACGGTTGGTTGAAGTGCGCAGCGACAGGAAAGAATTTTTTTGCTGTCTTTGATGTATTTCTATGGTTATTGAAATGAAGACAGAATTCCGTGCCTGTTTCTTCCAAATAATTACCTTTTTTTTGCATTGATAGAAAAGTAAATCTATAAGATTGAAACTGTCACAAATGAGAGACAATGGTATAAATATTGTGTGGGAGCAGGGGAGGATGAAATTGTTCTCAGTAGTATGTTTACAAACATGGTGTCGGGGTTTTTTGCAGGTGATATTTCGTTGGTGAGGTGGTAAATTATATATATATATATATATATATATATATATATATATATATATATTACTAGAGAGGGAGTATAATAATAATAATAATAATAATAATAATAATAATAATACAATTAAAAGGTTTGTCACATAGCTGATTGATGTTATTATGTTGCGTCTAGATTCCAACTCCAGAGTTTCGTAGACGTCAGGTGGTATCAGTAATTGTTATATAATTTTATATATACTGAACTTATAAATGAATACCAATTCGAGGATTCATGAATTTTTTCCTTGGTTGATTCCTTCATGAAATCCTCCAGAAATTAGATGCAAAAATCCCTAGAACAGCAATTTCAGATTCATTCATTAGTTAAGTGAAATGTTTTGATGTATTACTAGTAATAATTAATATTAGTCTATTTCTTTATATCAATTTCTTTATCTGCAATGTGATATCTCCTTAAATTGTTCACATTTTTGTTGAAGTAAAAGTCTTCCTTATCGTTATATATATATATATATATATATATATATATATATATATGTTTGTGTGTGTGTGTGTGTGTGTGTGTGTGTGTGTGTGTGTGTGTGTGTGTACATATATTTGACTGTATGTATGTACTTATGCATGCAGATGATAAGAAGCGATTTTGAAACTTTTACTTCGAGATGTTTCACCAAGGAACCGGCGTCATCAGAAAAAGGATTTTATTTCACAGACGCAAATCTACACTGTGAAATGCCATTATTTTTTTTATGCATTTGCTACTCCGTCTGATTCACTTCCGTCTTTATATTTTCGTGTGCACATGCGGACGCCATATTTACACCTACATCCCAAATATAATTTTACTGCAGTATACATCACACAGTATGTAATACTGTATATACGTGTATGCTCAAAATAGCTACAGGAACACATCTTCTTTTATTCTCAATTGCACCTTTTGGCTTTATAGTTGTGTGAATGACACATAGAAATACATGGTTAATTAAATGCGTGCAAATGTTTCCAATGAAGAAAAATGTATTTAACTGTATTTTTAATGAAAAAAAAAAAACAACAAACAACAAAAGATTGGAATGTTTACCATGTAGCAAATATAAAATGAAGACATGTATATTTAATTCCCTCAAACCGGTTTTTTCTTTGTAAACGTTTGTACTTACCCTGACATCACCAGCTTTCCATTTTAGGTTGACTGTCTCCAAATTGGCTGGTAAAATCGGCATATATTTTTCCAGTTCCGGATTGCGCAGGTAAGAGTTGACAGCTCCGTCCTTGATTATGGCAATCTCACTCCGCCATTCTGCTTTAAAAGGAAAAATAGGAAAGGTCGGACCTTTGTAAGCGGAAACGAGTTATGATGAAGGGAGATGAAATTCCTCGAGTCAGGGAGGCGAAGCATTAGAGAAAATGATGAGAACGAATTTTAAAAACATAACAGATTCGGAAAATTTTTAAATATATATATTTTTTTAAAATCACAGAGTGGTCCCACTTTACCAACAGTGGGTATGTTCTAAATCCACAACAAATGGTTGAAACCGCGTATAGTACCGAATCAAATATATATACCAGTCTGCATCAAAAATATTTTTAGAAATTTGCGGTCGGGTTCCTCACACCAAAATAAGGACAAAAGTCTATGTAAACATATGTCAGCAAACCCTTTATTTTTGAGTTATTAAGTTTAAAGAAATTTATGGCGTTGTGTAGCCATTACACTACGTTACATTTGTCATTCGTGTACATCTGTGGTGAGTTTGTCTGCAAAGTTTAAAGTATGTATTAGTTAGTTAAGTGAGAAGTGTTCCCTTTAGCAATGGCAGGAGGTTCACATTGTGAGTAGGCATATATGATTTTTACACATAGCAGCGCGAATGATATTAGAGGCGAGACAGCACGGCTGTATTAAATTGCATTTTCAAACCGAAAGCAGTCAAATCATTCAACCTTTGCTAGAGTTTATCTTCGCGTTGCTGAAACAGGATCCATAGCACCTCAAACTCTGGATCAAGGAAGACTTAAAATCGAGCGTACACCTGACAACCAAGAACACCTTCTACAGGTTGTCGGTGATGATCCGGCTATCAACGAACATCAATTAATGTTATGTTTATATGGACTTTTGTCATTGTTTTGGTGTGAAGAAGCCGTCCCTGTGTTTGTAAAGGTATTTTGACAACTCTCTCTCTCTCTCTCTCTCTCTCTCTCTCTCTCTCTCTATATATATATATATATATATATATATATACATATATATCAGTTAAATATGTGGATCGGAATCCGACAAGATGAATAGAATAAGTACAAAACAAGTCGGAAAAAAAGTGTCTTTAATCTAACATGTTTCACTTTTAACAAGCTTCTTCAGAGATTTATTAAAGACGAATGATTTAAACATCAAAGAGATAATATGTTGATAGAGGTATAGTTCGTTGGTCAGATACGTCGCATGTGTGATAAATCAATCAATGAATTTTAAATGTAGAAGAAAAAAACATTTTGTCTGTTTAAGTGTGTGTGCCAACGCGTAATAAAAATATTAGATGTTTATGATGAATATAATTACATATAAGCGAAAATAATGTGTGTTAAGCGTATCCAAACCATAGACGAACTAACAGTGTGTAAAAGTGAAACATGTTAGATTAAAGGCATTTTTCCTACTTGTTCTTTACTTATATATATATATATATATATATATATATATATATGCGGTGCAGATATAGAAGAATCCAAAGGAGTATCCTGTACATAAATTCGTAGAATAACTCTCTAGGAGCGATCTAAATTTATATGTATATAAATGCATATAGAGCAAATATAGGTAAAAATTAAGACAGACACGTTATTCCATAAATATATAAATATATTTTAAATATAAATATAGAAATATATTTTAAAGCAGGAAGGTAAATCTCAAAGACCCGATCCTAATTAATATTAATTATATTAATATTAAAACTGATCAAGGTGGAGGGTTCAATGTAATTAATATTTAAATTACAGAGCCAATTATAATCCCCCCCTTTAATTTTTCTGTGATGTATATATTTTTTAACTTCCGCTTGTAAAATATCTCGGTTTACTTTGAAATAAATGAAGTTGCCAATAATGCGTGAAATTTCTCTTAGGGATTTCATGTAGAAATGGCCATACAACTGATTTGGACATCGAAATTTATTTTATATATATATATATATATATATATAATCTTTCAAATTTACGAAGAAGTTAATTTTTATATTTTAAAATGTTTCTGGCTATCAATTATTTAATAAAGTTTTGCAGGTTTCTAACACAAAACAACTTATACGAGGGTGCGATGGGAAAATTGTTGAAATTATATATGCGCGCTGTTTTTTTATTCTTCTTATTATTTTGTCGACGGCACAGTATAGTGGACTCAGTTGGTCACCGTCTGTGAGAAAAAATCACAATGACGCGATTCACCAGGCCAGAAATTTAGAAACGACATGCAGTACTGCTTGGCGTTCGCACCAGAAGCTCCAATATAAACATATGCAGAAAATTATTCGGAAAGAGTTGGACGATATATCCAGTCAACATTATAGTGTTTAGAGTGATCACTAGTAATGGTGACGTTATACATGGTTTCATCTTTAAAATGGACTGTTAATAGCTTTTTTTTTCTTTCTAATTTCAAGATGCACACGAGAATTCCAGCGGCACTCAGTTCGGAATAAACGCTCAAATCCTCGGTCACGATGATTTGTGATTTCACGTTAGCACAACTAACAACGGCTTCCAATTTCCATCACGAAGTATGCTTCTCAGGCACTTTCCAAAGATGCCTCACGCTGAGATAGGTGACTTCTGGGGAGTACCTGGTGCTGAAATGGCGGTAGGTGTAATAGATAATGCTTCAGAATTGTTAATCGGAGACTATTGGGTTCTTTATTCACTTACGTGAAAATACTTCGTTGTTGCTCAAATGTTCGTCCGATGGTATCTTCAGCATTCTTCTGTAGAAAGCACATTTCTGTTGCTTCGAGTCTGCTGGAAAATCCCCTCGAATATGTTTGAGGGGATTGTCCAGCATTCGATGCTATACAAGTCAGATATTACATAACAGTTCAGTGCTCGTTTCTTTGTTTACAACGAAACTTTTCTGTCTATTTATACTCACACTTTCCATCGTTTATCAGAACATTTGAATTTCTGTATCTCTTTGATTTTAGTATCCTCGACCTGTAATTTGCTCGTCATGACACAAGTCCTATAACTCATTGGGATCGTAAGGCGCTCATACATGGATTTTTCGTTTCGTAAAGTGGTTTCTACTTAAATCATACTTAGAAGAAAATGGTTATTCCAAATGAGCGAAACTTATCAATTTCTACGCTGATAACCTTTGCACTACCCGCAGCCCGAGAAACTAAGTATACAAGAGAAAAAATAACATAAGATACGATGGAGAAGATTATTTAGAAATGAAACGGAAGTGAATATTTTGTTTGTCTGTTCACACGCAAACTGTACACTGTGGCTACTTTTTTTCCCCTACTTAACTTCCCTTCAAGCCATTCTCGGTGAATTACATGCAAGTAAGAAAGGAATTTAGGTACACAAGTCGTAAACTTTGACGGAATTGTTCGTCGCGGCGGGAAACGAAATATTTCCACAAAGGCATTGCGGCTATTTTTGACTGGAACATTTCATGTGGAGATTTCCAGCAGTCTCGATCGCTAGGAAAATCGGAGACAAGGTCGGTCATAAAGATGAATGACGTGCGGGGAAAAAACTGCCCAGGACAAACACCTATGTGTACTGTGCAAAGGCTGACAACCTAGCTGAAATATATGTGGATGTCTAAAGGCCAACGTGCTGAACAGACGTGTGTGTGTGTGTGTGTGTGTGTGTGTGTGTGTGAATATCAATAATAATTGGTTTATCGTCGCTGTTCTTTGCATATTAGTTTGTCTAATGCTCTACATGTTCCTCAGTAGATAACTATATATGCAAACTTTTTATATAGAAACATGCAGTTCTACACACACACGCACGTGCGCACATATATACATATAAAGACAAAAGGGAAAATTATATTAGCCGACACGTTTCGCCTTCTATGGATTTTATCGGGAAAAATTTAAGGGTTTTTTTGCGACAATTATTTATGAACAAAACTAAAAATGTTAGTTTTTCAGTTTTTAATCTTAATTTATGAAACGCTCATAAATATTCATCAAGTTAGCTGAAGTGTCTGACTAGTATCCAAGTATGCTCGTCTTTCAGAGCAGCTAGCTAATCCCCGTTGTAGAAGCTTGCTCTGACACATTCGTGTTTGTTCAACACCCACAAAGTTCACCTGTGGTTTATACTGCAACTACGTTGAGCAGATCTAGTTACAGTTTCTGGGAGAGAGATCTGTCGTGAACAACAATGTGAACAAGGCCGATACGCTCAAACCCTTAGTCACAGCCATCGGTAGCTCCTAAACGGTCTCATCTAAAGAGGTATATTTTTCAGTTATATCTGAAATTTTGTATACATACACGTACGCACAGACAGATAGATAGATAGATAGATAGATAGATAGATAGATAGATAGATAGATAGATAGATCAGTCAGTTAAGTCCCATGATACAAGCTTCTTTCGGGACATGACTGACTTGGTAGAAGATTTTCCCGCAGTAGGTTGACACTACTTTATGCGGTAGATTGCTTACCAACCAAGTCAATTGAATCCAATTTGCTTTGCTATTTAATCCATAGCTTGAGGGAGAAGCGATGGATTTATATCTTTCCCAAGGTTATTTGCACGTATGTGAATGCAACGAATTCAACTGGAAATCGAACAAGGCTATCCAATTTCTCGTTCCGAGCCGATGTCCATTGCATTACAACACAGTTATGGTGCAGTGGATATCAACCCTCGGCCCACAGAAAAGAAGAAGAAAGAAAGAAGTTTAGTTAAAATCAAAGGAAACAGTTTTTCAGCTTTTTTAAAATTTTTTTCTATATTTCGGATCATTGTTTTTGTTACAGATGCATATTACTGTTTTTATCATTTATTTATTTGTTTTTTGTCTGTTTCTTTGTTTTCAAACATCTCCTTTCCCTGTGTTCACGTAACTGTTCATGTCGTCATTTTTAATATATATATATATATATATATATATATATATATATATATATAAGAATTGATATATTTGTTTCTAAACTTGCTATCAAGTCTTTGATAATGGCTAATGATAGCCGACTCAACTCAAACAATTTATATCTGAATATTTTTTCATTTAATAACAAAGATGATGGAAACTAAAAAAAAGTATAACAAATCTAAATGAAACTGACGAGATTATGTACCCAAAACCTGTTTTTTTTTTGGGGGGGGTTGCTGTTTTTTTTGTTTTTGTTTTTTTTGTTGTTGCTGTTTTTTTTGTTTTTTGTTTTTTTTTTGTTTTTTTTTTGTTGCTGTTTTTTTTGTTGCTGTTTTTTTTGTTTTTTGTTTTTTTTTTTGTTTTTTTTTGTTGCTGTTTTTTTTGTTGCTGTTTTTTTGTTTTTTTTTGTTTTTTTTTGTTGCTGTTTTTTGTTTTTTTTGTTTGTTTTTTTTTTTGTTTTTTTTTGTTGCTGCTGTTTTTTTTTTGTTTTTTTTCTAAATTTAAAATCTCCAAGCTTCTCTCGTTGGTGTCCAATCAACGTAAACACACCTTGTACGATGAAACGCATCACACGAAAACGTTTTCCTATTTTGTCATATAGATAAAGCAGGAACATATTTGTTGACCACACCAATATACTACGCCCTGAAAATAATAAACAAAGCTTCAAATTCTCGAGACCCTCTATTCAAAAGCAACCAACCAACACTGAAGAAAATTTATGACGAGCAAAGTCAGCCAGTCAGTTTAAGTGCCACAGGTGATACATGCTTGAGCCATCATGAGATACATGACTGAGTGGGCAGAAGATATTTCCGCAGTAGGTTACCATTACTTTCTGCGGTAGAGTGGTTGCTAATCAAGACTATAGAATCCAATCTATCCTGCTATTCAACCAATAGCTTGAGAGAAAAGAGATGGATTCATACCTTTTCCAAGAGTATTTGTGAAAGCAACGAATTCAACTGGAATTCGAACTCGGCTCTCCAATCTTTTGTTCCGAACAAAAACAAAAAACAAAAAAAAGACGGCACTTTCCTTGATGAATTTCAGCTAACATCAAGAAGATAATTAGAGTACAAGATGAAATATTATAAATATATACATAAAATATCTACATTATTCAATGAAGCACGCTTAAATGAAGATATGCTGCGTATATCTATCTATCTATCTATATATATATATATATATATATATATATATATATATAAATAAATAAATAAAGACTCTAAATCACGGTATATTGTCTCTTTGTTCGTTTTTTTTTCAATCTCTAAAGAAGTTTTAATAAAAGTGAAACATGTTAGGTTCAGAGACGTTTTCTATTTGTTCTTTTTCTTTATTCTATTATCTTCTCAGATTCTGATCCACATACTCAACTTATATATATATATATATATATATATATATATACCCCCACACGCACATACACACACACACACATATATATATATATATACCTATATATATATATGGAAAGAGGCGTAAGACAAGGATGTGTCTTTTCACCGAATCTGTTCAACTTGTACAGCGAGGCCACAACTTGAACAACATAAGGTATGCAGATGATACAGTGCTGACTGCAGACACGGAAAGAAAACTACAATACTTTCTACAGAAGGTAGCTGTGGAGAGTGACAAAAAAGGACTACAAATAAACTTTAAGAAAACTGAATGCATGGTCATCAGCAAAAAGAGCAAAAATCAAGCAAGTACAAAAATTTAAATACCTAGGAAGTGTTCTAACAGGAGATGGAAAATGCGACACAGAAATCCGAAGGCGAATTGGCATGGCAAAGGATGCGTTCCACAAGCTGAGTAAAGTACTAACACACAGGAAAATTTCACTAAAAACAAAGAAAAGAGTACTGGATTGCTATGTGATGTCGGTTCTTCAATACGGCAGTGAATGCTGGACAATATCATCGAAAATGAGGACAAAACATGAAGCAGAGGAAATGTTGTTTTACAGAAGGATGCCGCGGATATCGTGGACTGAGCATGCAAGCAACGATGAGGTTTTGGAAAGAATGGAAACGAAAAGGAAATTAATACTGAGCATAAAGAAGAGACAGCTAAAGTTCCTGGGACATGCAATAAGGAAGGAGGGCTTGGAGAACCTGATACTAACAGACCTGATAGAGGGAAAAAAGACAAGGAAAGCAGCAGATAACATATTTGAAGGGCCTGAGCAGGTGGTTGACAGAACGGGGATTGCGTAGTGTAACAGGAGAAAGCATGCTAAGAGCTAACAGGAATAGGGAAACGTGGAAAGCCATGATCGCCTACATCCTGAAGGGACAGGGCGCATAGAAGAAGGATATATATATATATATATATATATATATATATATATGTGTGTGTGTGTGTGTGTGTGTGTGTGTGATTTTGTTATTACAATAGTTTATTATATCACCACACAAAAAATTTAATGTTTCAGAACAATATTGTTTTTCAGTGATATTTTAAAAAATAATTTTAATTAGAAAATATAAGATGAATTCATGGTCATTTCGAGAAATTCACGCTCCACCCACGTCTATTGAACATGTGAAGAGGCTCATCCTTGTTCCCTGTTTAGGATGTGGTTTCCGGTTTTCTCTTTTCTAATCTTTTCACTCCTTTTTCTTTTTTTTTTTTTTTTCAATTGGAGTAGATAGACTAAACTATCGCCCGGTTCACACTTCACCCACGTTTATTGAACAGGTGAAGAGACTCATCCCTTGTTCTCTGTTTAGGATGTGGTTTCTGGCTTTCTCTTTTCCAATCTTTTCACTCTTACGTAGCCCCCTGCACATCAGTAGCGTTACCGCCTTGCTCGGGGTGATATGATTAAAAAAAAAGTTGTTAGATGAAGTTAAACGATATGATTGTAAGTGTGTTAATATTGCTCAATCAAAAGTAACAATTAGGTAAAACTATGGAGTTGAAATAAGAATAATTTAGCTTAATGTCAAAAGATGACAGTTCTTAATTTTGTCTGGGTAGAAGACATACTGGGACCATACATTATTTAAATTGGTAGGCAATAATTTTTAACGGCAGATTGGATTCTAGGTTTTTTTTTAAATTTGAATTTGTACTACCTCAACTGTTAAAGGGACCGGATTGTTTAGGTTAAAATTAGAATTAAGTAATTATGGTATATTAAGGTACATTGCAGTTATGAAAAACAAATAAGTATTATGTGTGTCATTAATTTTAGTAAAATAATTTTAAAGTAATATCAAAGCGTAAGTTATAAATGAACAATTATAATTAAATTTCAAAGAGAAATATTTTCGGTGTTTCCGTAAAACCGTCAATTCATCTCTACTATTTAGTAATACTTTATTTAATAATTTGTATATACCCAAGAGCAAGGAGTATGGTGATTTTAGAATTCGATTTATTTAATTATTTTTTAATATATAACCGAATTCCTTTGCAGTATTTTTTATTACCACCACTAAAGATTCTAAATGAATTTAGGTAGATATAAAATAAAAAATAAATTGTAAAATCCCAAGCTCCCCTCGTTCGTGCGCATGTGTAGTCGCATCAACAAAACAATTCAGGACTTCAGTGCGATGAAGTCCTGCAGGAGAAAACACGTCACTAGTAAACGTTTTCCACTTTGTCATATATTTCCCCAATATTGTCCTTGATATATAAATATATGACCATCTCATATATATATATATATATATATATATATATATATATATATATATATATATATATGGGCAGCAATTTTATTCAGGTTTCGTTGAAAATGAAACAATGTATTATCAGCAAGATTTTATATAATTTTTCGTGTTTTTACGATCTTTTCTTTTCAAAACTCAAATTATATAGGAATTGTTTAAATGTTATGTTAACATTTTTCCAAGCGCTTTCAGCTGTTTTTTATTTTATTTTAATTTTTTTTATTATATATATATATTTTTATTTTATTTTATTTAGATTTTATTTGAAAAAATCATAATAATGGAACATTTATGTATTCCTTATCTCCAGCAAAAAGAAAATATGTTAACATGTTAGAATACTGGAAAATTAAATAAGAAATTATAAATTCTTCCTTGTCGGTCGTTTTCAAAGAAACATGCTTAAAAGAAAGGTTACTGCAGCAACGCACACACACACACACACACACACACACACACACACACATATATATATATATATATATATATATATATATATATTCTTTTCTACTCTCAGCTTAATATCCTCTTATCTCATACAAAAAGATTTCCAAAAATAAAAGGAAGTGTTTTTTTTTCATGCACTTTAAAAAAAAGTTTATTACCATCATTATTAACTACCTGATGAGACCTTGCTTTTTTAATGTCGAAACAAAGTGTACAATTTTGTAGTAACTTGTAGTTTGTATATGTTCTAAAGTATAACTTATAATAAATATTCATTGCTCTATTTTTATATTGAGCACTGTTTTAAATTAATGTTTTGAACGTTGCGATTATTTTCTTCGTTCCTTATTTCTTATTATATATATATATATATATATATATATATATATATATATATATATATATATTATAAATTATGTTTTAGAACATGTACATAATTTTTTCTATATATGTCCTCTACAATCATATGTTTGTTTCAACGTTGGGTGTCCAATGTTTCGTCAGGAGGAATAAGCAAGAACAGGAATCATCCGCTGTTTATATTTGGTTCATTGTTGTTGTGGGGTTGGTTGGGGTTATTGATAATGAAGGGAATTTGTCTTCCGTGTTGACCGTTAGACTTTTGAAGAACATATGATTGTAGAGGACATATATAGAAAAATGATGTACATGTTCTAAAACATAATTTATAATAAATATTCACAGCTCTATACATCATATATTGAGCACTGTTTTAAATTAATGTTTTGGACGGTGAAAAAAATGTCTTTCTTCGTTCTGTACTCACTCGGATATATATATATGCCCGTTCACATGCCCGTTCACCCACGTATTTGTTCAAAAATGCATATTCATTCTGTTTGATAAACAAGGATTAAATTTTTTTGTAGCAGAATCAACCACACGTTTCTTTACTGTTCACACTTTATTTTTATCAATTGGAGTAGATAGACTAAACTATCGCCCGGTTCACACTCCACCCACGTCTATTGAACAGGTGAAGAGGCTCATCCCTTGTTTCCTGCTTAGGATGCGGTTTCCGGCTTTCTCTTTTCTAATCTTTTTACTCTTACGTAGCCCCCTGCGCATCAGTGGCGTTATCGCCTTGCTCGGGGTGATATGCTTAAAAAAAAAAAATTCATTACTAACGACGAACATTACTGAGAAGCAGAGCATCTTTATTAAATCTCGATTACGTAGCCCTGTAGATGTCAGTTGCATTGTTTAATAAAAAATAAGATATCTACCAAATATAACGTTTATATTTATCTAATTCCAATTCCGCATGTTACTTCTTTAGTTTCTTAGTTATTGTGTACGTTACGTCCTGAAAATAATTGATAAACGTAATTTCGTTTTGGCAGCTTGAAAAGACATATCAGTGACACTACTTGGTTTCAGGAAATAAATGATTAAAGAAAGAACGAAATTAAAAACAATAAAGCAATATAAAAGTATTTAACGCCTGTTTCAATGACAAGAAAAAAATTGCCACTTCAAAATCTGTTAATTTGTATCCTATGATTTATTATTGTTAATATTTGTATCCCATGATTTATGATTGTTAATATTTAACAAATATTTTGTTAAATTTGTTAAGTTCAAATATTTAACGGATAAAAGACAATACTTAATTTTAGTGAGAATATAAAACAAAGAAAGAAATATTGAATGGAAATAAAAGTCTTTAAAATAAAAACCCATTTTCAATAAATAAAATAAAATAACATCGTCTGCTGAATTAACTTCTGTTAATTATTATTTAAAGAAATGTTCATAAGACGGAGATTTTGCTAGAAAGAAAGAAATAAGAGAACATAAAAATACTGAACATCTATGGGAAAAAACATTACTTGATTTCCGTGAGAAAAAGAAAGGCATACATACATACATACATACATACATCCATACATACAGTTCCAGTGAAATGAAACGTTGTCATTCGCCTCCCTCCCAATACATCAATTAACCGCAGTCGCGAATATTAATTTATCGCCGTCCATTTATATAAATAAATAAATATAATCCCTCCTGCCACACTCAGTGTGAATAACCTGTGAGGAAACATAATAATCCTCTCAAATATTTTACCGTCAGTTTTGACGGTAAGTGTACACTCGTTACTGAATAAAAATTCAGTGTCTCAGGCGAAGATGTTACAAGTTTAGAGATGGAAGGGGTCTCTGGAAGAAACTGGAAATACAATCGCATACAGATAAAATTAAATAAAATTACGGAGATTAGCTCCATATATATCTGTTATAAAAGAGTTAGTTATGAAACTGACAGTATATTTTTTATTGTTGCCAGTCTAGTTCAATTATCCTCTATCAAAATAAAATCGAGATAGATAGATAGATAGATAGATAGATAGATAGATAGATAGATAGATAGATAGATAGATAAAACAGCATAGTATGAATAAAAAGATCACAAACTTACCAAAAACGAACATTTTCCATCAAAATGTTTATATAATTATTACGAGGTAAGATCAAAGTATTTTTTAATTATATTTTTAAAATTTTCAATCCTTTCTCACACATTCGAAATGTTGGTAAAAATCTTGTTTTGATTTTACTTAGGCGGTAACCAAATCGTTTAGAGAGTTTACAATGGAAAATGTAATGTTACATAACTCAGTTTTTTTTCCGAGAACAAACATTAATTTGGAATTACTTGCATAACTCAAATAATTGTCGGATTTAATGAAACTTTCACGACTTATTCACAAATGAATTAAATTATTTTTTAAATTCTTATATTGAAAAAATCTTAGTAAAAATATTTTTTTACATCTGTTACCCACCTCCACGTAAATTCAAGAGAAATTAAATTTTGTTGCGAAAATTGGTTTTATAAGTTAAACGTAGAACTCATTGGGGAATGTAAATCATCTATTACTATTTGGAAAATTTTGCCTTCATTTCCGAAAATCTGTTCGTAGTAATAAAATAAAAAATGCAATAAAACTATTACATTATTTAATTTGATAAACTTTTAATTGTTTGAATAAATAATATAAATTAAGGACATTATAGTCTGAAGAAAAATTCTTTCGATTAATAATGTAATTTTAAAAGAATTGCTTTCATTTTTTAAAATTATAATAGTTTACAAAGTTTCAAAATTATTTTAAAAATACTTTAAGATTCGTTGGGTTTAGTTTAAAACTTATTAAGCAAAAATTAAATTTACTAATCGAAAATTAAAAAGTTTAATACAAATCGCCGTGTCTTCCTATTTTTAAAATAATTTTTAATTTGTTTTGTTTTTAGATTTTATGCTATTTCTTTGTAAATTAAAAGGTCATGTGTTTCAAGGTTTCTTTCCCTTACAGGAAAACAATTTGTACAATTATGTCACATGCGATCGCCATACACTTATTTAATTTTATCTAGCATCTGCCAAATCTGTCAACACGTACGGTGGAAAGGTCCGAAAGTTGAACACGGTATGTAAGAAATGGCTTTATTCTAAATTCCATTATAAATGAAGAATACTTATGTAAATCAGATTAATTTGTCAATAAATTCGCTACTTTTCCAACGATAATGTGTCACAGATGTAAAATTTATTTTTGCAAGATTTTTGAAACCGAGAATTAAATTTTGTTTACAGATGTGTCGAGCACTCAAAAATGGCCGTAAAATTAAAAAATATTAAAAAATTTTTAAAATCTCAAACATTTATATCCCAATCAATAACATTTCTGTTTAAAATAAACCAGAGTATATTGCTTACTGGAAATAGTAAATTTAATCATGTAGCTTTCAATTAAATCTAAAATAAAAAAAGTTTCAAGTAACAGTTTTTAATTTTAAAAAAATCAATTTAGAATTGAGCTTTCGAAAATGAATT
Organism: Ascarosepion bandense; assembly: GCA_037127315.1. Lineage (NCBI taxonomy): Eukaryota > Metazoa > Mollusca > Cephalopoda > Sepiida > Sepiidae > Ascarosepion > Ascarosepion bandense. The sequence continues at coordinate 5,518,297 of JBBBDQ010000571.1, forward strand.
GGAGTATATATATATATATATATATATATATATATATATATATATATCTGTTCACAATCGCAGTTAGATTAAAGTTTCAGGAGCGACGAAAATGTTGATTATATTCAGCTCTACCACTTTGTGTGGTACGGAGCATCTTTTATATTTTGGTGTAACATTATTGGTTCCTTCCTTCTAGTTCCCTATATATATAGATAGAGAGAGACAGAGAGAGAGACAGAGAGACAGAGACAGAGAATAGAGAGACACAGAGAGAGATGAGTAGACTAAAATATATCTGAGAATACTGAAGTAAATAGATATGTATAGATTAAAACAGATATGAGAAGACATATACATTGTATATATTATTTTTTAATCATATCACCCCAAGCGAGGCGGTGACGCCACTGATGCGCAAGGGGCTACTTAAGAGTAGAATGATTGGAAAAAAGAAAGCCGGAAACCACATCCTAAACAGGAAACAAGGGATAAGCCCCTTCACCTGTTCAAAAGACGTGGGTGGAGTGTGAACCGGGCGATAGTTAAGTCTATCTACTCCAATTGAGACCAAAAGAAAGAGAAAAGAAAAAAGTGAAAGAAGATTGGGGGAAAAAGAAAGAAAAAAAGAAAACAGGGAACCACATCCTAAACAGGAAACAAGGGATGAGCCCCTTCACCTGTTCAAAAGACGTGGGTGGAGTGTGAACCGGGCGATAGTTAAGTCTATCTACTCCAATTGAGAACAAAAAAAGAGAAAAGAAAAAAAAAGTGAAAGAAGATTGGGGAAAAAAAAAGAAAGCCGGGAACCACATCCTAAACAGGAAACAAGGGATAAGCCTCTTCACCTGTTCAAAAGACGTGGGTAGAGTGTGAACCGGGCGATAGTTAAGTCTATCTACTCCAATTGAGAACAAAAGAAAGAGAAAAGAAAAAAGTGAAAGAAGATTGGGAAAAAAAAGAAAACAGAGAATCACATCCTAAACAGGAAACAAGGGATAAGCCTCTTCACCTGTTCAAAAGACGTGGGTAGAGTGTGAACCGGGCGATAGTTAAGTCTATCTACTCCAATTGAGAACAAAAGAAAGAGAAAAGAAAAAGTGAAAGAAGATTGGGAAAAAAAAGAAAACAGGGAATCACATCCTAAACAGGAAACAAGGGATGAGCCTCTTCACCTGTTCAAAAGACGTGGGTAGAGTGTGAACCGGGCGATAGTTAAGTCTATCTACTCCAATTGAGAACAAAAAAAGAGAAAAGAAAAAAAAAGTGAAAGAAGATTGGGGGAAAAAACAAGAAAACAGGGAACCACATCCTAAACAGGAAACAAGGTATGAGCCTCTTCACCTTTTTTTTTTTACTTCTTTGTGCGAGTCACTTTCCTGTTAAACCACTTCCCAAATAATTAAATTTTACATGATCGATTTTAGTATCCCCACTTTGTAATTTGCATGCTGAATCGTTCCTTTTAATAATTATGCATTCTTGCAATTGATGTTTAGTCCTTCTTGCTTTCTGTCACTATCTTCTGTAAGAGTTCATAGCTTCCTTTCTTTGTCTACTATCAACACTGTGTCATCTGAAGATGTCATATCAATAATGAATCCGGTTAGGACTTAATTCTCTCAGGATTTCTTTACTGTGTAAGTTGAATAAGTCTGGTAAAAAAAAACCAGTTTTATGCCCCCTTTCTAATTTTATGTAGTGCAGTAGATATTGGCACAAAATGAGAAATCAGAGTGCAGAGTTGAAACTCCAGTCCAATTTGTTGCACTCACCCACACGCAAATACGCTTAATCTGTCTCTTCTCCCTCCAGCCATGAGCTAAATAACAAGACAGATTGTGTTCTATAGCGTTGGCAACCAGTCTAATGCAGAAAGTGATGGCAACCAACTGCAGGAAAGTTTTCTTTTAAATATAAATAAGTAAATTGTCCAGCATTAACTGCCATTTCAGTTCCTTTATACATATATATATATATATATATATATATATATATATTGTATATATATATATATACAATATATATATATATATAGAGATAGATAGATAGATAGATAGATAGATATCATATTAAGTCATACTGATAATGATCTTAAATTAAACGTTTATCGAAGATCCACCAACTAAACGATCCCATAAAGTTCTGTTCACTCCCCAAAATACAAACTAAAACAATAATAAGAGTCTATGTATAAACGCTTAGAATTTGTAATACTGAACATTTTCTGTATGAAGAAAAATGCATTAAAATATTTTTAAAATCTACCAATTATTAAATATCTCATATATAATGCAACGTGGAAAGCTGTCAACATCCATAAAAAATGTATATATACGACTTACATAAAACCCATAATGTAACTTACCAACTTAGTAATGCCTACAATTTTTTTAATCGAGTTCATCCCAAGCAAGGAAGTAAAGCTATTGTGACGCAAACGTATGTCTGTATGAAAGATTTGGAAACTGGGACATTATTAATGAGCGAGAAGAAAGAAAGAGTGATCAGGAGAGCAGCAAATAGTGACTGAAATTTAATTTAATTTTTTGCAGATTAAAGTTGACTAGAAAGCAGAAAGTGTGAGAAAAGAAACTGTTAGTATAGAATTTTGGGTTACATCTCGCCGATTCAACTGTTAAAAGGTGAGACTTTATCTAAACTTAATAATTTTTTTTCCAACTATTTAAAAAAAGAATAAGAGATTTTATTTAGCAGAAACAAAACAGCAAGAGCATTAAAACATGTAATGTAGAAAACAAACTGCAGAAATGTCCCAAGAAACATTTTTGAATCGTCTAAGAATTTAAATAAACTTTTACACTTTTGTTCTTTTTTAATCATTTCACTCCAAGCAAGGCGAGACGGCCACTAGTACACAATGAGAGAAAAGACTGGATACATGGAGTACTGAGAAAAGGCTAAAAGGTGAACGGGATTCAAGAAGATAGAAGATAGAAGTTGATGTTGCATTTACATTTTTGGAGATTGTAAATGGAAGGGAATTCCACAGGCAGGGAGTACGAGAAAATAAAAAAAAAAGTTTTGTAGTAAAAGCGGTGGCTACATTTAACTATATCAAAGATAAATGGGTGCAAACTAGATCCTAACCTAGTCAGTCTACCAGTTAGGTGCCATAATACATGCTTGGGCGATCATGTCTCTTTCAAGACATGACTGACTAGGCAAAAGATTTTCCAACAGTATGTTGCCATTACTTTCAGTGGTAGATTGGTTGTCAACCAAGACTATAGAACCCAATATTTCCTGCTATTTAACCCATAGCTAGGAGGTGAATTGACGGATTAATACCTTTCTCAAGGATATATGGGCATAACTGAATGCAACAAATTCAACTGGATTTCGAACTCAGCTCTCCGATTTATCGTTCCTAGCCGATATCCACTGCACCACAAACACGCATCCAAGTAGCGCGCTTAAATTCATGCAGTTGGGTCAGAAAAACACGTCAAAGCAGTTGCCATGAAAATATATGTAGAAAAGACAGAGGGAAGCTACGGCACGTTGGTGAGAAAGTGACTGAATTCAAGACGCTAAGTAAGGATCGATTGCATTGCATATCTTTTTTTTTATTTTGTCAAGAACCATAAGATGAACAGCAGAAAATAGTTGTTTTACATAGTAATACCCGCAGTTCATTAATCGTTGATCGTAATATACACGAACACTATTTAGATTAAAAGAATGCAGTTTTAATTAAAAGAGAAAAAGGTTTCTTAAAGCGGTAATGTTATGTAAGCGCCTTCATTACGAAATCTTCTACGGTAAACCTACGTCCGTGATCGTAAACATCTCCTTTCATTGTAAAATGAGTAATTGTATCAGCATGAATACTTAAAACGGAGGAGATAAAACTAAAAGCAAAGGCAATAGAAAGCTGAATAGGGTCGGCTAGGTTAAGGATCTGGATATAGTAGATGTCAAAACTTTTTTAAAAGGTTAAATTTAAAGGAAAACGTCTTCACATTGTTGGTGTTTTAAATGTAAAATATGTTGTTGTATATCTATCTATCTATCTATCTATCTATCTATCTATCTATCTTTCTATCTATCTATCTATCTATCTATAGATAGATAGATAGATAGATAGATAGGTTCTAAAAATAAAATTTCAAGCGTAACTGTATCTTATGCAATTGTACAAAGACAAAAGCACGTAAAATCTCTATGTATTTCTAATGGACACAGATGTAAGAAAAAATGGTGATAAATTAGAGGATGACTTGCTTCGCCAATCAACATGGCCATACCTCTGTGTAAACTATCATGCTTTTTTGCTTGACCTGGAATACACACTATAAGCCTCAGTTAGAAATACGCAACTTACTCACATGACAGCCCACATCTGTATGCCTATGTCCGCATAGATAAAATTTATATGAAGAATTTGCATTTAATATAATCCTAGACATTTTTCGATCTAAATTTTGTTTGCAGTTGTCAGGGGCACATTTTCTCTTGTCTCAACTGCCTAAAAGGTCCACTATGTAAGTCCTTCTATCTTACTCGGATACAGACAGACAGACAGACAGATAGATAGATAGATAGATAGATAGATAGATAGATAGATAGATAGATAGATAGATATGAACTGAGATACATATATTTAAATAGGTAATGAAAAAACTGAAATAGATAATGAACGAATGAATGAGATAGATAGATAGATAGATAGATAGATAGATAGATAGATAGATAGATAGATATGAACTGAGATACATATATTTAAATAGATAATGAAAAAACTGAAATAGATAATGAACGAATGAATGAGATAGATAGATAGATAGATAGATAGATAGATAGATAGATAGATAGATAATGAAAAAACTGAAATAGATAATGAACGAATGAATGAGATAGATAGATAGATAGATAGATAGATAGATAGATAGATAGATAGATGTCAAGTCATATTTACATGAAAATTTAGTAACTGCCTTGTGATTCTATAAATCACAAGGCAGTTACTGAATTTTCTACATTTTCTCAGTTTGGCGTCTTTGCTGCATTTATGCAATCGCAACGCATTACTCCCATAGTTATCAAATATTTTTACATTTGTCCCTGGTTTGTTCGCTGAATTTCAGTTGGTCCTTCTCGTGAGGGACACTCCTAAAAGGGCATAAAATAGATTGTTCAAGAGGCAGAAAAAGTACAAGTCTTTGAATACATGTCTTGTACCTTGATTCGAATAAATCGTTACAATTTGTTCATTTAGGTCTTTTGATTTCATTATAGCAATTAGGCTATAACAACCTCGTTTCATTTATAGGTTATCCATGGCTGCATTGCAAGTTACATTGTCCATTACATTGTCCATGGAAATATTTTGTCCATTACATTGTCCTTGGAAGTATTTTGCTCATTACATTGTCGAGGGAAATATGGAAATTTTTGACAAATCATTGACCTATGCTTAATATTCAGACTATAAAAAATACTAGTATACTTCAAAGATATTGCAGTTTCGGTTCCAGATCGCCTCATTTTTTAAAAATGTTGTTCACCCGGCATAAGGTCCAAGAGTCACACGAGTTACAGGTTTGTAGAGTAAGACTCACAGTTTATGGAAGTATGTGAAAAAATAATTGTTAATTCTAGACTAGAAAAGGTTAAGATTATGGTGATCGAGAGAGTACACTCTTGGTAGTCGTTTTCACAAAAAAATGAATCTGTGGAAGAAGCCGTTCTAGTGAAACTTACATACCACCAATGGAATACGAAGAGGAATGTACGTAGCAAGGTAGATCTTAGCCGTGAAAGTCAGAATTGGTGGAACTATAAAGTATGTGGAACCCCTTTAAAAATTGTAGAAAAAATCCAATAGATTTAATATCAATCAAATCTCAATCCTGTGCAAAAGTAGGATCACAAACAAAATAGCAAGCCTAAACCAGCTAGTCGTAAATCGCCCAAACCTATCTGCGTTACCTTCACAAATATACGAGGTATTCGCAGTAACTTTAATAGTGTAGAGTCTTTCCTTCTAACTCACCCGATATCTTAGCTATATGTGAGACTAACCTTGACCCTTCTATCCCCTCTTCAGAGCTGTTCGTTCCTGGTTACCTTCCTCTCTTCAGGAAGGACTCCAATGTCCATATGCATGGACTTGGTGTATATGTCAGCGAACAACTTCCCCTAGCTAGGGTCACATCTCTTGAATCCCTTGATCATTCCTTCATGTGCTTCCATCTCTCACTTCTAAGCTCGGTTAGCTATCTTTTCTTCCTCTACCGCTCCCTCTCCTCCTCTGACTGTACGTTACTTGATTGCATCTCTACTAACATCGACAGGGCCATTTCTTCTCACCCATCTGCCCATATATTTGTGTTTGGCGATTTTAACGCCCGCCACAACAAGTGGCTTGAAAACTCAGCCACCGACCTTGCTGGGATCCGCACCATGCACTTTTCAATAGCCCAAGCTCTAACGCAAGTGGTGGACTTCCCCACGCGTTTCTCTAATAACCCTAACGGAAGGGACTCTTTACTCGACCTTTGTTTTACCTCCATCCCAGACTCCTGCACTACCAGGCAACTCTGCCCCCTCGGAAACTCTGACCACGCCGTAGTCTCCGTAAACATATCAATCCGCACTAACTCTACCCAAGAAAACCAGACCAGCAGAATATCATACTGCTACCAAAGAGCCGACTGGGACTCGTTCAGGGACTTCCTCTGCGACGTCCCCTGGAACAACGTCTTTGATCTTCCTGTCGAAGACTGTGCCTCCGAAGTCTCCTCTTGGGTTAAGGCTGGCATCGATGCTTTTATCCCTGCCAGAAAATTCCAACTGAAACCAAATTCGTCCCCCTGGTTCTCACCCGCTTGCTCGGCCGCTATTGCCCACCGGAACCATTTCTTCCGGCTCTATCGAAGCTGCTCGTCGAACCAAAACAGGCGCCTTTTCACCTCAGCACGGAACAAGTGTAAAAAAGTACTGAACGAAGCCAAGAGGGCGTTTGCTACCAGAATTAGGCAACGCATAGCATCCTCTAAGTTTGGCTCCAAAGATTACTGGCGTCTCTGCAAAAGCGTGCTCAGCAGGAACAAGACTTCAATACCCCCACTAATCAATGAATTTGAAGTTCTCACCTCCCCATCCGACAAGGCTGAATGCTTTGCCCGTAGATTCTCAACCAATTCGACACTGGACTCGTTAGGAATACCTACACCAGACTTCCCACCCAGAACTAAGGCTCAACTAAATAACGTCCACATTACACCCTCGCTGGTCGCCAAGATAATTGCGCAACTTGACCCACACAAAGCGAGCGGCGGTGACGGAATCCCAGTCATAGTACTGAAGAAATGTGCCCCAGAACTCTCCTCTGTCCTCTCTAAACTCTATAACCTCTGCCTATCTGCTTCCTGCTTTCCTGCCTGTTGGAAGTCCTCCTGCGTAGTACCTATATTTAAGAATTCTGGCGAACCCTCAGACCCCGCCAATTACCGTCCTATTAGTCTCCTTCCAATCTTTGGCAAAGTTTTCGAAGCCATTATCAACGCCGAGGTGATTCAGCATCTTATGGCCAACGGGCTTCTCTCTGACAAACAGTATGGGTTTCGCTTCACCTGGTGTACTGCTGATATGCTAACGACCATTACCGAGTACATATACCAGGCACTTGACAAGAATGGTGAAGCCCGAACCGTTGCCTTGGATATCTCCAAAGCATTCGACAGGGTCTGGCATGCTAGCCTCTTGTGCAAACTGCGGAGCTATGGGATAACTGGACATCTGTTTGACCTCATCCAGTCTTTCCTCTCTAACCGCACATTGAAGGTGGTATTAAATGGGCATGCCTCCCAAAACTACCAGACGAACGCGGGCGTCCCTCAAGGTTCTATCCTAGGTCCCACGCTCTTTCTGATCTACATTAATGATCTCCCCGACACCATTAGATCCCAAGTTGGCATGTATGCCGACGACACAACAATCTACTCCCGCATCGATCAGAAACCAGCTCTGGACGACAAAGTGAACCTCGCTGCCGTACTTGAAAGGGACCTCCAATCCGTAGTGACCTGGGGTAGGAAATGGTTGGTAAATTTCAATGCCTCCAAAGCAAACTAATCACCATAGACAATCGCATCTACCTCCCATTAGCATGGGACAGGCTAGCCTCCCAGAGAGTAAAATACTACGCCTCCTTGGCCTTACACTCTCGGCGGACCTCAAATGGAATGACTATATTGAATCCATTGCCAAATCTGCTGCTGTGAAAGTGGGCTCCCTGTGCAGGGCCCGGAAATTTTTCCCACCTGAATCTATTCTGCACATATACAAATCTACCATCCGCCCGTGTATTGAATATTGCTGCCATATCTGGTCGGGTGCCCCTGCTGCTCTCCTTGGGCTTCTTGACAAAATACAAAGGAGGATCTGTAACGTGGTTGATACTGACTTGGCAGACCGGCTGCAGCCGCTCTCACACCGGCGTGATGTGGCTTCCCTGTGCCTCTTCTACAAGTACTTTCATGGCTTCTGCTCTGATGAGCTTAGATCACTGGTGCCGCCTAAGCACGAATTTACACGAGATACTAGATTGGCAACTAGGCCCCACCCTTTTACAGTTAAACAAATAAGATGTAACCGTAAGTTCTACTCCAACAGCTTCTTTTCTCGCGCTTCCCGCCTGTGGAACTCCCTTCCACAAGTCTGCTTTCCCGACAGTTACAATCTCCAGGTGTTTAAATGTAGGGTCAATAGACACCTCCTATCACACTAACTCCCAACTATTCTCACAACACTCTCATCTACCCAACCCTCATTCTCGGTATCCTTACCCGCCTATCACCCACCCTCTGTCATTTCCTATATTTAATCAGCCTTTCTCCACTCTACGTAGCCCCCTGCACAGTAGTGGCAGTGACATGCCTTGCTCGGGGTGAAACGCTTATAAAAAAAAAACAAAAAAAACATGAGCTTCAAATTCAACTTTCCACATTAGCATTTATTAACCAATCAGTGACGTTATCTCAGTTACCCTTCAAGTCTTTAGAAAGCAGATATTTTTGTCGTTTGCAAAAAAAAATTCAAACTCACAGTCAGAAATGTTTAAGTTTTTCCTTCCTAAAAATAGAAATTAAAATTTGAGAAATATTATTATTAAACGATGAAACATCTGAGTTTAGTAAATCTAACTTTTATCTTCCCATGGTCCAATTTTTTCTTATAGTGTAACGTAAATTTAGAAAAAAGTCTTCAATACTTCTTGACTGGGGTATGTGAATAATACTGAATTCTCAAAATAATTTTTTGCATGCCTAAATTATCTTATCATTTGAATTCTAAGTCTCTTTTGCAAATCATTTTTCCTTTTTAATGTAATTTCATAAACCAGTTTACAATACGAAAAACATATATCAACTAATTATATAAATAAACCGAATTTTAACAATGGTAATAATACAGTATTTATTTGACCGACTGCTGGAATTACGCACATTCATAAAATAGCGTAAATACATGAATTTTCGTATGCATCTTTTTCTTTTATACTAACGCAATTAATTTCTTTGTGTTGCAAAAGAAAAACTTTTTTTTTTCGTTAAAGTGTGTAACTTGCTTCTTTCAATTTGTGAGAATACAAAGATTATTTTCATACTCAGTAATAAAATTATTTAAATTTGTAGAGCTGTGTTTGTAGATTATTTCTTTTTCTTCGCCTTTCACATTTTTTTTCTAATGATTTAGTTCGTCTTATCACTTATCACTTTCTATGAAAATAACGATAGAGCAGCGAGAAGCTTGTGACGTTTCGTCTGTAGGAAAGAAGTTGTAGGGTGAAAATTGTCAATAACCACAAGGATGCGGAAATATTTTAGGACTCTATCGGGTCTAGAAAGTGGCAACTGAGCAGCTCCTGATCATATATGGCAGCAGTAGTCCATTTTTAGCTCTTAGCATGAGGAGTCACTAACTTACAGAACCATTACAGGGAACCGACCATTATTCCATTATCTTTAGCGAAATATTCTTAGTACGAGTTCCCCTTAAGAGTTGAGTTTGTCCTAATAAACGCTCAAGACATGTAGCCACCTTGAAAGAACAACCGTCCATCGTGATAGCTGAAAATCGGTAAAACGAATTTATTAATAAAGCGTTATTTTTTTGCTCCTCATCTTTTAGTAAATTCCGATGTTTGCGTAGACACCGTATTTTTATACAATCTATTCCTGAATTTTAATTAAAAAAATTGGCTTCCGATAAGTTTCTAAAACGTAACCCCCTTCAGAGAGGAAGCCAGCGTCTAATTCGACGTATTTTAGAACGCTCGGCCTCAGAGAGCTTCATAGACCAGCAAGATATAAAATACACTTTTATTTAAGGGAATGCAAGCCTTGTTCAGATCTGATCGAAAGAATCAATCTGCAAAATTCCATATGTACTAACTTTATTGTTGTTTTGTAAAGTCACATATGCTATAAATAACACCTTCTAAGAATCCTGTCAGACCGTTTCCTTTTTCTGCCACGAATGTGTACTCATGTATATATATATATATATATATATATATATATATATATATATATATATATATTGTTTTACAACGTCACGTGATCTCAGCAGCACGATTCCTCTAATTACATCAAAACGAGGTCGACTAAATTTGTTCTCTGGCGATCCGTGTTCAAACTCAAATATCTACAGCGACACTTTATTCATATATGACACCTCCCCTTTGAGATGACTTCCTCTGGTGTCTATATTTCTTCAGCTTCGGTTAAATTAAAAATTTTGCTGCTGTTCTTTTTCTCTTACCGTAAAACCTTGGTTTATCAATTTCTGATGGCGCCGGTACCTCAAACGTGCCATACAATATTTTCATAGGTACTTTTTTTTTTCAGAGACTTTCTAAATCAGTTAGTCTTCATTTTAACTGATTAAGGTGTCGCTTATGTTCCCACTTTTGTCTCTACACCATGTATGTCATTTTGCCGAGCTGTTCTTTATAACGCCGTTTTCCCAGAATTACTTACCACACTGATACATTTTAACAAACACCTTATCTCCAGATTTGAAATATTTACTTGTATTGTTATTTTTTTATGCTCTTATCTTACGTTTTGGTAGTAACTTATTAAAAGCGGACTTAATCTTTCTGACCAACATCAACTCTGCGGGTGATATTTCAAACATGGTGCTCGTCAGGTTTGATGTTATTATGAAAACACCCAGAAATTGTTGTAGCATCACTTCATCTGACTCCTCTTCCACCGACCTTTTGAGTTTCCTTTTAAACGTATCGACAAAACGTTCGGCATGTACGTTTGAACTTGGGTGAAAAGGAGACGTTTTAATGTGTTCTATTACTAATTTGTGTGTGTGTGTGTGTGTGTGTGTGTGTTTAATGTTTTTTTTGTGTCCTGTTATCTGAAATGATAATCAGGTACGCCGAACCTTGCAAAATTCTTGTGTAAATTTATCGTTACTGACTTAGTCGGTCTTCTACATTTTAATATTTCTGACTATTTAGTGTAACTATTAAATACCAATAAATAGTATGCTGCGTTTAACGATCCTGCGAAGTCTATATGTATTCTGAAACATACAATAATGGTCTTCGGCCAAGGTTGAAAATTTATAGGTAGTGACTTCGCTGCTATAGTACATAATCTGTATAATTGCTAAATCTTGTTTATTCGCTTAAATATTGTTTCTAACCTAGCATCCCAGCTTCAGTTACTGCCCCATCAACATCATGTAGCTTCCTTGCACCTTTTCTAAAAATACTTTCATGAAATTTTTTCTCTGTGGTACCTAAACTTTATGAATTTAAGCACGGTATTAGATTCGAAGCAAGATTCCATCATTTTACGGTTGAATTAGATAGATATTACCGTAGGTTCTATGCTGACAGTTTCTACTGTCACACTTCTTGTCTGTGATACTCTCTTCTGGCTTCTTGCTTTCCAGCCGACTTTGATGTTCAAAAAATTAAATGCAATGTCGACTGTCTTCTTAATTCCACCTTTTTTATTGTTCTAGCTTCTTAATAATGTTTTCTTTTTCTCATTTTCACACCCACTAACTTCTTTTGTGTTGGTAGCTTTATTGCATTGCTTGCGGTGAAAGGATTAAAAAAAAGTAATTAGCAACTATAATATAACATATGCAGGGTGTCCATAAAGTCCGTGTGCACTTTAAAAAATTTATAACTTTATTTGTATTTGCGATAGTAATAATTTGTAAAAGGATTAGAAAGAAGTATATCTATATTTTTTAAGATTTTATTGAAGTTTTATTTAAGTTTCCGCATGTCCTCCATCATTATCAACAAAAGGTAATACGATGTTGCAGTTCATATGTTTTTACTTATCTAAAAATTGCTGCAAATTATTCAACAACTATATTTAAAACTAGGAACAATAAACTTCACAACATTTTTACAGATTATTTCTATCGCAAATACAAATAAAGTTATTTTTTTTTAAGTGCACACGAGCTTTATGGACACCCTGTATCTACGAGAAATGCTATAGGTGGCGAGTCTGTGTAGCAGCTTCTTATGCTCTACCTTGTCAAAAGCCTTAATGACGAATTTATTATCAATTGCTTCACTAATTAAATACGTAATAACTTTTAGGACTTCATAGGAAATGGCAACCTGCTGTGTGAAAATCTTCTGCCTAGTCAGTCGTTGATCGAAAGTGACATGATCACCCAAGCGTGTATCACGTATGACAATTAACTGACTGAAATTAATTTTAACGGGACATTCGCTTTTTATAGGCCTGGAAACTTCACGAGCCGCAACAGTGATGTCGAATAGTTTGTGTTCCGCGAGAGAAGATAAATCAGGTAAAGAATGGTCCTTGTCATTTAATGTGGAGTAAGAGGCGGAGTTAATTACAAAAGATCTTAGCCATATCTGATGCGAACAAGATATCGTCGAGAGCGTTTTGCTAAGAATTTTATTTGACATTTTCCAGAACTTACGAGGACCAAGGTAAGTTTTTTTTTTTTTCAGTTTTGGGCATAGCTGATTTTAGTATTTTTTAGCACTTGCTTTTACTGGTTCCGAGTTCTTCTTGAAGTAGTAGAAGCAAGTGTTAGAAAATAGTAAGTATTGTTACACCGCTCATTCTGACATAGGTAGTAGTAATTGTTATGGCGAGCTATGGCCGCAGCACATTCAGGCGTGAACATTAACTGGCTATTCGGAATATGGGTATGACGAACTTGCCACTCACTGCTAGGGGAGATTTATATTCGCCCGGCAAATTGACTACTTAATTTCGAACGAACCTCCGGGGCAAGAGATAAAGGAAGATACACTACGTACATTAATTGTTTGTTTCTTTCTTTTTGAGCTATCGTTTTACAAGTAAATATAATTTTCTCCTTGTCTTCTCTCGTGAGCTATGTCTGTTATTTATATAAATACTATTGTAACGGTGCCATAAAAATGATGGCAATTGTGTTACCAAGTTTTAATAGGGAGATGCAATGAAACATAAGTTTCAAACAATGTGTTGAGATTCAATAAAGAATTTCTATGGTTCATTGATTACTACTGGCATTATATACACCGCCGTTTGCTCAATATCTTTTTACGCTTGAAATTTTATGCGTTTAATATAACAATGAAATGGAAATATATATCGGAAAAAAGACTAGCAACAAAACGACAGCGACGGCAACAACAAAACCTATTTCAACACCAGGCGGAAGCAAGACAAGCACTTAACAGACAAAGGTATCTGAATACCACACACGAAAGGCTTGAACAAGTAAGACTGCAATTTAAGAAAAAAGAAGTAAAGGTACTAATTAGTTAAATGGTTCATTTTGCTTGGGAATTAATTTTGATTAAATGCAGATAAATATTTTATATCTATAGTTTATTAAAACGACTAAGAGAAGTAACCACTCATAAATTTAATAATAACTTGATTTACCTTCCTTTCGACTAAACGGGACAGGAGATAGATATATACATACAGAGGAAATATATAAGTTAATACACATTGATAATTATTATATGGTATGACAGGTAAAATTTCTCCGGGTGTTGAATTAATTTCTTTTGAAAATGACGAACTGGTTTATTTTGAATGTTTTCTTGCTAACCAGCAAAAAGTCGTAACTTCTTCTGATAGAAACTCTTAACCAACAACAAAACCAGCAGCAGCTTTTTGCTATAAATTAACATTTCACACTCCTCTCGAGTCTTTTGAACAAAAGTAGATGTTTATTTCTTGTTTCCAATTTAGGATTGGGTTTCTGGTTCCTTCTAAAGTCTACTTCAGTTCTATATTTCTACGATCACCGACTAAATGGCGAAATTGTATTTACGATTTATTTAATTATTATTTACTTCAATAAAAGTAGGTAGGTTCGCCCATCGTCAGGTTCAAATTCCTATTTGGCTTTTTGAACAGGAGTAGAGATTTATCCCTTGCTCTTGTTTAGGAATTGGTTTCCGATTCCTTCTAAAATCTGTTCAAGCTCTTTCTCACTCACTCACCCTCTTGCGTCTTAGTGGCATTATTACCTTGCTTGAAGTGAATTGAATTTAAAAAATTAATTGATCGCTTTATAATTATAATTACACATTGAAAATAATAATACACCTAGGAAATATCTAAGATGATTTTCTTTTATACATTGCTCTATAGGTTTTGTCATTCTATAGAATACTTAGACAGTTAGTCAAGTGCCATACGGGATACACGTTTGGGCGATCATGTTTCGAAAGATTGGACAGAAGATTTTCCTGGAGTAGGTTGCCATTACTTTTACTGTAGACTGGTTGCCACCAAAGGTTTTAGAACCCAATCTTTTCTGCTATTTAACCCATAGCTAGAGGAAGAAGAGACGGGTTAATACCTTTCCCAAGTGTATTTTCGCGTAAGTGAATGCAATGCAATGAATTCGACCGAAATTCGAACTCGGATCTCCGAGTTCTTGTTCTAAGCCTATATCCACAGCACCGCAAAGCACATCCCGAATACCTAGACAACCAATAAAATATTTTGATAGTCTATACAATGCTTTAGTTTCACACTTTTCTAGTAACAATGAAAAATGGCAGTATTACAACGAACATCCTGTTGTTTTCATGAGACAATGTTTTTAAATATCAAATGCAAGATGGCAACACTTACATCTAAAAGAACTAGTCTATACCGAAAGTATGATGTAAGTTGGTTGCAATAACTACTACACCATCAGAAAACTTAAACGTCTTTTATGAAAATGTTTTAATTCTTATATTAAATACAAGATGGCGACAATTATATCAATAAGCACAAGTATGCTTCTGGTATCCTGTGAGTTCGTTGTAATAACTACAACACCATCAGGAAGTTAAACGTCTTTGATGAAAGTAACGACGCGACCATCTTTATGTTTTCTTAAAATAGGCGCCTCGTTTTTATCTTGATTAATGCTTTTGATCTCTTCACTTTTTTTTAATGATTATGAGAGAAAAAAAAGTATGTTTTTATTTTTATGAACTTTTTGGAGAATTTTATGTAAAATGCGATAGAACTTGTAAACACATTTGGCTCTGGTCCAAAGCCTCAGCCCGAAAGGATTGAGCGAGATCTATGTGCTCAAAGCTGCACCTGTAAGGGGCGAAAACAATAGTAACTTTCCCAATTGAGAAAACAATCCAGAATCCCACCAGGGAAAGAAATTAAAATGAGCTCATAGACACGAATATAGTGTACAGTCACGCCCAGTCGCGATTTGAGGAAATCAGAGAACACAAAGGAATTTCATTCTCGAAGTACACATATATGCACATATGTACAAAATAGAACATACATTTAGACAGCTAATGAATGTTTAACTGCGAGGATTGAACTTTGCATTAAAGACACTCTGAGCAGCTCCAAGTGGGTAAATGAGTTTATACAAACGTGATTATCTGTAAAAGGTAAGAGAATAAAAGGTGAGTGTAAGTATGTACTTATCAAAGTATTGCGTACAAGTGTAGTAGTTACTGTTGTATTTTATGAGAGTAGCATCCACCATATCTAGATAGTTCGCCGACAGTTCATAAAAAACAAATGTATGAGACAGTATTTACATTATTCGGACTATTGTCCTCATCATAAAATTCCCTATTATTTCATCCATAGTGCTGAATGCATTAAAATTATTTAACTTTTTGACAAGTCTCTAATTTGTATTTAGATACATTGTATTTATTTTGAGTTTTTCTTGTTAAATTTTTTGCCTATATTGCATATTGGAATGTAGCTTAGATGTGACCGCAGGCCGAAATGACACATGGATATAGACGTTGTTATTTCCTGTGACTTGACCCAAAGAGTTGTGAGTTCAGAATTAGGCCACAGCAGTGGTAAACAAGTAACTTACAGGGTTAGAGGGAGACAACTCATGACTACCAAAAGAGGCCCTAGTACGCAAGGAATGAAGTTCATATACCCTAATGATTGTAATAACGGGTTCGATTCGAAATTCCTAGCATCTGAAGAAGGCCGGAGCGTAGAACGGCCGAAACGTATAAATGGCAACAAAGATGAGAACAATAGTCCGAATAATGTAAATACTGTAAATACTACCTCATTTCAGAAATATAGACAAATACTAAATATATGAGAGTTTGAACTTGGAAAGACTTAAAGTGTCAACCAATTGTTCAATTTGTGAATTGTCCGTCTGTCGGTGAATTGTCCGTCTGTCGGTGAATTGTCTTTCGGCAAACTGTCTGCACACGGCTACTAACGATGAACTTTTAGGAAACATGTGAACAAGAATAACAATTGTACTTAGAATAAAAAAGAAAGACTGTTGATATTTTTGAAACTTGTAATGAGGAACGAGGGTTGGAGAATTTTGCACTCATAGGATTTATTGAAGGCAAGAGGGTAGAGGTAAAGAGTAAATGGATGTCAGAACGGGGACTAGGATAAAAAGTCAGCGTAAAAATATTGCCTCTGGATCTTCTTCTTCTATGTACCCTGTCCCTTCAGGACGTAGACGATCATGGTTCTCCACGTGTCTCTATCCCTTGTGGCTCTTAGTATGTTTGTTCCTGTTACTCCTGTCAACTCTCGTTCCGTCAACCACCTGATCAGGCCCTGCAAATATGTTATCCGTTGCCTTCCTCTGTCTCTCTTTCCTTCTATCTGGCCATTCAGTATCAGGTTCTCCAGACTCTCCTTCCTCATTGCGTATCCTAGGAACTTCAGTTGTCTCTTCCTGATGCTCAGTATCAATTTTCTTTTTGTTGCCATTCCTTCCAACACCTCATACTTGCTTGCATGCTCAGTCCACGATATCCGCAGCATCCTTCTGTAGAACCACATTTCCGCTGCTTCCAGTTTTGTCCTCATTTTTGATGATATTGTCCAGCATTCACTGCCGTATTGAAGAACTGACATCACGTAGCAGTCCAGCACTCTTTTCTTTGTTTCTAGTGAGATTTTCCTGTGTGTTAGTACTTTACTCAGCTTCTAGAACGCGTCCTTTGCCATGCCAATTCGCCTTCGGATCTCCGTGTCGCACTTTCCATCTCCTGTTACAACACTTCCTAAGTATTTAAATTTTTGTACTTGCTTGATTCTGGTATCTCCCACATTTATTTGGCATTTTGGGTTGTACCTTTTGCTGATGACCATGCACTCAGTTTTCTTAAAGTTTATTTGTAGTCCTTTTTTGTCGCTCTCCACCGCTACCTTCTGTAGGAGGTCTTGTAGTTTCCTTTCTGTGTCCGCAATCAGACAAAGAATAAAAGTTGTGAGTTGTGTGATCGCACATATCCGGAAGAAACGTAGCTCATAAAAGAAGAAGAAGCTTTGTAAATTTGTCTCAAAGAACTGTTTTTGAACTGTATGTTCTTTGGATTTGCTTTCATCACTGAAGATGCCAAAACTGGTGGAAGAAATAAGATCTTAAAACAACAACGTCACATAAAAGAAGATCTTAAAATTGACAAGCATCGAAAACAAGTGTGAATAAATATTTTCATTACTGGTTCTGTTATAATCAAAGCTGGCGTGTACTACCCCCGAACCCCCCAATCGAGTTGGGGAGAACCCTGATTGGAGGCCTCAGGCAGTGCTTTCTGACGCTCGCAATCTTAACATTTGCTTTTTCTATCTAAATTTATATGCATTTATCAATGAAACTAGGTACAAATAAAAAATATTCACAGATTTTAACGTTATAGTTTTCGCCCAAATTCGTGAATTTGTTTTGCGTATGCTAAGTCTAAAAAAAAGAAACATTATATAAAAGTCACTATTATTTTATCCATAGTGCTGAATGTGTTAAAATTATCTAACATTTTAAGAGAAAAATCTCAAGTTGATGTTTAAAAACTGCAGCAAAACATTTATTCAAGATTGTCTATGATGTCTCCTTCTTCTTTTCTTCGTCTTCTACGTTCTTTGTCCCTTCAGAACGTAGGCGATCATGGCCTTCCACGTCTCCCTATTTGTGGTAGCTCTGAGCACACTTTCTCCTGTAATATCACGCAACCCCCGTTCTGTTATCTACCTGCTCAGGTCCTTCAAATATGTTATCCGCTGCTTTCTTCTGTCTCTTTTTCCCTCTATCTGGCCTGTCAGTATCAGGTTCTTCAAGCCCTCCTTTCTTATTGTATGTCTCAGGAACTTTAGTTGTCTCTTCCTGATGCTCAATATTAATTTCGTTTTTGTTTCCATCCTTTTCAAAACCTCATCATTGCTCACATGCTCAGTCCACGATATTCGCAGCATCCTTCTGTAGAACCACATTTCAGCTGCTTCATATTTTTCCTTCATCTTTGATGATATTGACTAGCATTCACTGCCATCACATAGCAATCTAGTACTCTCTTCTTTGCTTCTAGTGGAAGTTTCTTGTTTTTTGATACTTTACTCAGCTTCTGGAATGCGTCCTTTGCTATGCCAATTCGCCTTCAGATCTCTATGTCGCACTTTCCGTCTTCCAGGTATTTTTTAGATTTTTGTACCTGCTTGATTTTAGTATCCCCCAACTGTATTAGGCATTTTGAGATGCTCTTTTTGATGATGATTATGCATTCGGTTTTCTTGCACTTTATTTGTATTCCTTTTTGTCACTCTCTTCAGCTATCTACTGTTGCAGGTCTTGTAGTTTCGTTTCCGTGTCTACAATCAGCACTGTATCGTCTGCGTACCGTATGTCATTTAAATTGTGGCTTCCGATGACAAATCCTGGCATAACATTTAGGCTCCTCGAAATAGTCTCGTTGTACAAGTTGAACAGACTCGGTGAAAAAACACATCCTTTTCTTACGCCTCTTTTCTACCTTTGTATATCTGCTGACTTCGTTACCTGTTCGTATGCAGGCAGTTGGCTGCCAGTAGAAATTGTTAATCACTCTTAAGTCTTTCCCAAATATGTCAAGGCTACTGAGCATCTCTATCAATTCTTTGTAGTATATTTTGTCAAACGTTTTCGCATAATCGATAAAAGATAGGTACAAGTCTTTCTTCATTTGTATTGCCCTTTCGGAGAGCATCCTAATCATAAATGTGACGTTCCTCGTTCCAGTATCATTGACGAACCCGCACTGTGACCAATCTCTCATTTGTATTTAGATACATTACATTTATTTTGGGTTTTTCCTGTTGGATCTTTTACCTATATTGCACTAGTAGTATAGCCCGGCGTTGCTCGGATGTAATGAAAGCTTTAAAACTAATCCATGGTCCTGAAAGAAAAATGAATGGATGCAAGTCAAATTTTGATTTCCTGGTAGCGATATCAAATAAGTTTTTTTCGTCGTAAACTGAATTTTGAAGGCTAAATAAGACCTTTGAGTAAATGGTATCATGGCTGAGACTAAGAACTACAATTATACCTACTCAGAGCCAAACCCGAAGCAAAAACTAAAATAAAAGGGTTGAAAAAATACAGACATACAGACAGATAAACAGACACACACACAAACATCTTGCCTTATATCTATATATATTATCGATTTTCTGCACTATTGTAAGAACTGCAACCTTGAAACTTCTGAATATCGTTTCTTATGTCTTTGTCTATGAGTGTATCAAATTTGATTAAAATCGAATCACTCCTTCTATAACCCGATTTTTTCGATTATCGATTTTCGATATTTATTGAGGGTACCTCGACACAAAACCTAGCTAAGAACACTCACAGACGCTTATAGTACAATTGTGTAAATTTTCAAGAAAATCGGTTCAGCCGTTTCGGAATCTATAGGTAACGGACACACAGAGACACAGACACACACGCACACACACACACACACAGACTAAGTTCAATTTATAAATAAGTTTAGATACGGTAATTTTCTAAATGTAACTTAGATGTGACAGCAGACCAAAAGTAAAGACACCTAGTGAGAATCGAACTCACTACTCAATCGTAACTGGTCTAGCGAGACAACCTGGCTAACCATTAAACAACGTCGATGTGCCCAACTATATTGCATTTAATCCATTATTGTACATAATTAGGTTACAATAAAAATGTGTATTTTATATGGATATTACCTTAACCAATCAGTTAAATGCCAAACAAGTGCCAAACAAGGCTACAGAACCCAATCTGTCCAGCTATTTAACCCATAGATGTGGAAAAGAGACGGATTAATAAGATGTGCGTTGTGGTGCAGCAGATATCGCCTCGGAACGAGAATTCGGGGAGCTGAGTTAGAATTCCAGTCGAATTTTTTGCATTCACTTTCGCGCAAATAACCTCGGGAAAGGTTTTAATTCGCCGCTTCTCCCTCGAGCTATGGGTTAAATTGCAGGACACACTGAGTGCTATAGATTTGGCTGCCAACCAGTCTACTTCAGAAGTAATGGCAACCTACTGCAAGAAAATCTTCTGCCTATTTAGTCATGTCTTTTTCGAGGCATGATTGCCCAAGCGTGAATCACGTTTGGCATTTAACTGAGTGACCTTATAAAAATTAAATTGCAGTATATTTTTTTTTCAAACATTCAATATTTTCTCTGTTTTATTAAAAATCAGTTTTTATCATGCGTAAATTTCTGTCTCCATATTAGAAATTATTTAAAATTAACAATTTCTTGGGAAGAATTAATATTTGCTAAAAGTGTCTTTACATTATTTCGGGTGGTTTAACAGAAAAGATCCCCAAACTGACTTAATTTCCACTAACTAAGGAAAACACATCTCAGTAAACCTGCGGACACTATGGACGGGTATCTGCGGTCAATTGGTAGGGAAATCCTAGTATCCTAAAGTGTTGATAAACTACGAAGGAGTGAAGCCATTTTTCTTTCTTTCTTTTGTGGTTAAGTGGGGGCATTAGTGTTGGGATATGGTGAGTGAAAAATCGAGGCTATTATGCAGATGTGTTGGCCTCATTTGTAGCCACGCATTGCACATAGACAATACCATTTTCAACTCTCACAACAGATCTCAAGTGGAATAACTATATAGAATCCATAGCTGAATCCACTACTAAGAAGGTCGGTTCTCTGTGTAGGGCCAAGAAGTTTTTCCCGTCTGAAACAATCCTACACATATATAAATCTACCATCCACCCGTGCATTGAATACTGCTGCCATATCTGGTCGGGTGCTCCTGCTATCCACCTAGGGATCCTTGACAAAACCCAACGGAGAATCTGTAATGCTGACTTGGCAGCTCAGGTACAGTCACTTTCTCACTGGCGCAATGTGGCTTCCCTGTGTTTCTTCTGCAAATACTTTCACGGCTTCTGCTCCGATGAACCTAGCTCACTAGTGCATCCTATATATGAATTTACTCGAGCCACAAGATTAGTAGATAGGTCCCACCCTTTTACTGTGAAAACAAGAAATTGTAAACGCAATTTCTACTCCATCAGCATTTTTTTTTTCGCTCTTCCCGCCTGTGGAATTCCCTTCCACTTTACTTGCTTCCCCGCCAGCTACAATCTCCAAGAATTTAAATGTAAAATCATCTCCTACCTCACTAACCTGCATCCTCTCTCTCTCTCTCTCTCTCTCTCTCGTGCTCCTTTCTCCGTCCACTCCTCTCTCATCAGTATTCTCATCCTTCTCTTACCCACTTTCTGACATCCCTTATAACCTGTCACTATTTCTCATAACTTTCCTCCTATGTAACCCCTTGCAGAACAGTGGCAGTAAAATGCCTTGCTTGGGGTGATATGATTATATAAAAAAATCCACGTAACTCAAACGATTCTAGTTTGTATACGACGGTACTCGTCATCGTTAACCAAGAGGGTACTCGTAATCGTTGAGAAAGACGGTATTCGTCATCGTTAAGCAAGAGGTTACTCGTCATCGTTAAGCAAGAGGTTACTCGTCATTGCTAAGCAAGAGGGTACTTGTCATCATTAAGCATGAGAGTACACTTCATCGTTGAGAAAGACGGTACTCGTCATCTTTAAGCAAGAGGCTACTCGACCTCATTGAGCAGGAGGGTACATGACACTTTTGAGGAAAACTGTACTTGTCATCGTTGACCAATACATAATTCTCACTGTTGATCAAGGCGATATTACTCACTGTTGAGAAAGCCGGTACTCGTCACTGTTGAACCAGACGCTACGCGTCATCGTTGCACAAGTCGGTATTCATCAATGTTGCGAAAGACGATACTCGTCATCGGTGAGAAAGGAGGTAATCCTCATTTTTTTAGCACGGTAGTATTCTTAGCTTCTGAGCAAGATGGTACTAGTCGCCGTGGAGCAAGATGGTACTAGTCGCCGTGGAGCAAGATGGTACTAGTTGCCGTAGAGCAAGACGGTACTAGTCGCCGTGGAGCCAGACGGTGAACATCACTGTTGAGCAAGACGGTACTCATCATTGTAAAACAGGACAGAACCCGTAATCGTTGTGCATAGAAAACTACTTAGTTGTGGTGTGTTTGACTCACAAAATCAGCAATTTAAAATAAGTGAGTTCACTTGTCCACCAAATATCTTCTCAATTGATATAGAAGTTCTAAAATGTATGAACTTTATCTTATTAATAATTTTATCTTCAACCTGGATAATGTCGGTGTTTTTATAATATTTTTTTAATATCCTTGATTACATGAATTTTGTTTTGAAATTACATATAAAACAAACTTATTGGCAACTGGTACTAAAGCTAGATATAGAGTAAATTACTAGTAATTAAAATAGGGCATAGTGGGTCAAGCTCGACTATTGATCAAAAGAACGAAAATCGAAAGCTCCACCCACAAGCCGCGTGAATTCTATGAATTAATTTTATTGAGAGCAATAAAAAGGTAGAAGATCTCTCGCAAATCCGTCTTCTAAGGGTATTTACAGTTTGCCTTGAAGTAAAGCCAAATGAAAGCACAAATAAGATAAAGGACGATGATATATTGCTCGCTAAACGCAATAAAAATTTCACAGTTTTATTTTTCTGCTGCGAGGCTGTTTGTGCAGGTGGAGACTGTTTGCTGTCTGTATTTAAAATGGCTTCTTTTGGATTTAAGCGGGAAACATCATAGGAAGTTTCCACTATGTTCGCTGTCATTCATGTGTGAGAGTATGTACATACCTATGTCTTTGTATGCCTGCCCCTCTACACAAATAAACACATAGAAATATCTATAAACATAGATTTATATCTGTCTGCATACTCGCAAATCTAACTGAATATTTTACCAGTTTATATATATTACTCTATCAAAAATATTTCAGAATACTTGTCGAAGATCGACTTAAGGTTTCTTGATGATTCTCTCCAGAGAAGAACAGGATAAGAATCAACAAATTTTCTATAAGTATCCTAGCAATTAATATTTTTATCTAGATGTCTATTGGACACTTTATTATTTTAAATATTTCATATATATATATATATATGTGTGTGTGTGTGTGTGTGTGTGTGTGTGTGTGTGTGTGTGTGTCCTTTTCAAAAAAAAAAAAAATACTAAAACGAAAAATTACATTGCAGTCAAACATGAAAACAAAACAACACCGAAAAAATAGAATCCTTGAAAATAGCCTGTGAAGAGATTAAAAGCGCTTGGAAAGTCAAAACTTATGGAATATTTTTACATTCCTTATATCCAGCAAAAAGGAAACCTGTAAGAATACTGGAAAAAATAGATAAGAAATTAATAAAATTTTATCGGTCGTTTTTAATGAAATGAAATGAAAGATTGCTGCCCATATATATATATATATACAAATGAATAATGAACGAAAAAAATAATTGCAACGTTCCAAACATTAATTTAAAACAGTGCTCAATATAAAAAAGAGCAATGAATATTAATATTAATTATTACTTTAGAACATGTAGAAACTACTACAAAATTGTATTGTACATTTTGTTTCGACATTGATAGAACAATGTCTCATCAGATAGTTAATAATGATAACTACATATATATATATATTTCATTTGTAAACGAGTTATTATGCAACCTTTACAATGTCTTCAGATGATTTATAATAACTGATTTTACCGTTTCTTTTTTAAACGTTCACAACAGGGATTTTTTATGAACATGCAATTTTCAAACTTAGAAGTTAGAATATTTTCATCCATAACTGTATGATCCTAATAGGTAGTTGTTAGTATGGTTACACTTGGTCATAATTTCTGCTCTTTCATTTGGTAATTCATTTTTGTTCGGGAATAACATAATAGCTAAATTTTCTTCCTTACAGAGTCTACATATTTTGCTACCTTTATAAGACTTGACGGTTTACATTCTACTCCACGTTATGTATGTGTCGTTTTCATATTTTAATTTCAATTTCCACACGTGGATAGACAATTTGGTACATTTTTTAAAGTTTCTAGTTTATATATATATATATATATAGGGTGATTGAAAATTATCTCCTCATTTTAAAACACTTGTAATTTTTACAAAAAAAGGACATGAGAGGAAAGGGCATACCATGGGGTTTTGCTTAAAATTTAATATGATCACCAGATTTTGTTAGCAGCTTCTCAAGCTACCCATGAATAGCGTCAAATGGTTTCACCAGGAACTCTTGTCGTATGGAAGACATAACTTCTTCTATTCGCCCTTCAATTTCTTCGAAAGTCTTAGTTTGATATTGTAGTCTTGCATCTTTAACCAACCGCAAAGTAAAAAGTCACAGGGCGTTAAGCCAGGACTCTTAGCTGGCCACTCATACATAAAATAGGGGGTTACTTTTCAATTAAACTCTCTCTCTCTCTCTCTCTATATATATATATATATATATATATATATCAAGGTTGAGTTGACAATATTGTTGTATTTTCTTAGTGACAATATTGTTGTATTTTCCTGATGAAAAGATATTTTGGCAAGCAATTTTTGGTCGTGATTGCTCAATATCGAGATAAAGATAAAACGTTAATAGAATTGATGTGGAGAAGTTTGTCGCTTAACTGAACATAATTTCTGCACAGTTAAATGACAAACTTCTCCGCATTAATCTTATATGCACACACACACACACACACACACACACACACACACACACACACACACACAGAGAGAGAGAGAGAGAGGCGCGCACATACATACATCCCACATACACATATATATATAATTTTCGGAGTTTTATTTGAAAAAATATACATATTTAGCTCTGTAAATAAATAATACTATTTACATCAAGCCCTCCACCTGAATTATTTTTAATATTAATAAAATTAATATTTATAGGATCTGTTTTTTGGATTTTATCTACAAGATATTTCATTTTTGTATTTATATATATATATATATATATATATATATATATATATATATATATATATATATATGGGAGAGAATGATATATAAATGTTTTATACTAAAACAATGTTAGAAAATTAAAGACAAAGTGGAAAAAAATGTGTGTGACGGGTATCGTCTTAGGACTTCATTGGACTAAAGTGATGATTAAAAGGAACTCCAAGCGCCTATGTAATTACATCAACGTAAACATAACATCATATGAAGTCCAAAACGACGAAATGCCGAACACGAAAATTCTTTTCTGCTTTGTAATATATAAATATATATATATATATGTGTGTGTGTGTGTGTGTGTGTGTGTGTGTGTGTGTGTGTGTGTGTTAAAATATAGTTTTATGGTAGGTTATAATTCTAGGTAAAAGGGTTCAGTATCATATAAGAGAGGTCTGTTATGTCAACACTAAGTGGTGAAATTGTGTATTGATATGATATATGATATATGTTTCTTTAAGAAACAACAAGCTAGGATTGTTGCTTGTTTTGTTTGAATTTTTTACTTAGATTTATGGTTTACATAATACACACGCCCATATTAACACACATACACACACGCACACGCACACACAAAGATAGATAGATAGATAGATAGATAGATAGAT
Organism: Ascarosepion bandense; assembly: GCA_037127315.1. Lineage (NCBI taxonomy): Eukaryota > Metazoa > Mollusca > Cephalopoda > Sepiida > Sepiidae > Ascarosepion > Ascarosepion bandense. The sequence goes on from JBBBDQ010000571.1 coordinate 5,544,576, forward strand.
AGATAGATAGATAGATAGATAGATAGATATTGTGCGTTTGTGCAGCAATCGCTCTTTTATAGAAGTTTCATTAAAGAAGGTACTTTTTTGTGTTTGTAGTCGTATAAGTGTTTTCTTTTCTGAACATAGTGTTCTAATATTTCCAAATGTTTTGTATATTCGAGCGCTTTCGGCTCTTCCTTTAGCCATTATCAAGGATGGATTTTCATATTTGTATGAACTAAATGTAAGGATTTTTTTATGAATGTATCTGTAGTCATAGGAATGTTTTATTATTTTCCAAAAACGGACAGTATATTGTGCCGTGTTCGTAGTTGATATTATTAATTTTTTTTTTCTATTTTTACTATTAGTGCTTTCATTATGTTAGTCTTTTTTTATGTGGATGAGGCTGTTATACTTTTTTTTTCAAGTAGGTTGCGGATAAAGATTGATAGGTTTTCGTTTCTGCTTAAATGAATCCTAATTCAGCTCAGAGAGTTGTAACGTAAATCTTCTTTATAGCCATGCCCGATATCATTTTTCATATTCGGATTTGCCGAACATTTGAACAGTTTTACAGGCTTTATATCCAGAAAAGAAAACACTTATAAGAACTCAAGAAAAAGTACTTTTTTTTTGTTTCTAGCAAAATTTTCCTGTTTCTTAATACTTTGCTTAGCTTCTGAAATGCTTTTATCACTACTCCAAGACGTCTTTGGATTTCAGTGCCACACTCTCCGTCATGTGTTATACCCTTCCCAGATATTTTAATTGTTGTCCTTGCTTGATTTCGGAATCACCAATTTGTAATTTTCAAAGGTGAGATTTAAAGAGTGACAATATATATATATATATATATATATATATATATATATATATATATATATATTGCGGTCTTTATTATAATAGAGATGACATGTATATATATATTCTTTACTTTGGGACGACATAATTATCGCAAAAAATAAAATAATAAGCTACTGTTACAAAGCAAACACGCGGCAAGAGCTTTCATAACTGGTAGTAAAGTTTACTAACTGGCAGTAAAGAGACTGGACTGAGCCGATGCTGCCACGCTATTGTCTCTCTGTCTTTCTCTCTGTAAGTATGACAGGATATATATATACACACACACACAAATGAATATACAACGATTTTTATTATAATAGAGAGGATACCAAGAAATTCTAAAATAAAGATTATACCAACAGTTTTCAAATTTCATATCCAATTTTAATACATTATATTCTTCTCGGATATCAACACAACTCTAAAGTCTGACATGCATGCATAAACATTTGATGCATAAAGCAACACTTCTATCGCCTACAGGTGCACTACAATAAATGATGTATGCGGGCTTACTGAAAGAATCAACCATCATTCACTAATAACCTAATTGGCAAGAGTTATACTGAACATGGCGGATATGAGAGTTTTTTAATATCTTTATTTTTTTTAATCATATCACCTCGAGCAAGGCGGTAACGCCACTGATGAGCAGGGGGCTACGTAAGAGTGAAAAGATTGGAAAAGAGAAAGCCGGAAACCACATCCTAAACAGGAAACGAGGGATGAGCCTCTTCACCTGTTCAATAGACATGGGTGGAATGTTGAAAAACCATGTTGAGTAACAGGAGCATCAGGTGGGCGGGCATTATCCTGCTTACGCAGCATATTGCCTTCATGTCACGAATATCGGCAGAACTGGTTGATTATGCTAGACGTAAACCGTGCCGTTTTATTTTTCCGCTACATATACCAAGGACCAATGATAGTTGTAACAAGGTCCTCCACACCATGATGGCTTAAATTTGCTGGTGTGTTGTGCTGAATATACACAATGGCCAATGTCGTACCCCAGATCTTCATCGCATATAAAACAACTATCGCCTGCAAATAACGTATATTTTTGTTGCTCATTCATTTCTTTCATATATTTCAGGTCATTCTCCTATGAGAATGGTCTATCTAAATATAAATGGTCTTTATAAATATGTATAATGGTTATAATTGTACAAATTCTGAGTACTTTTTGCTTTTTTTGCCGTACACGTTTCTTCATTTTCAAATATACTATTTTCACGTGGCAGTTTGCGTTATCATGTCATTTTTTTAATTTATGAAATGTATATAGCGTGTTTGTTCCTAGATGTGATATCATTTTATTGATGTCGAGTTGTTGTGTATTTTATGCGTAATACTTACAGTATTTGTAATTGTTTTTTAAAGTCTTGGATATGATTATAAATATTATCTAGCATCAAAGCTTCTGATAAGGAGATTAGAGGTTTCAAAAAGCGTGGAAACACTTCTTAATCGCCGTTGTTCCCAGGTCCACCCTGACCCGATGTGTTAACACCTCTTCCAGTCCCAGCTATGAGAAATAAGGATCCCCCAGACAAAACACTATGAAAGTATAAAAATACATTTTTATATAAAAAATGATCAGCAATACATTCTTATATAAAAAAAATAATAAGCCATACATATTTATCGTAAAAGAACTAGAAATTCCTTTTATCTTTAGTTAAAAGTATACAATTGCGTTTAAATTATTTAAATTTCAGCATTAAATAACCCATAGAAGCTGATAAGCTGCTAAACAAAACAACCAACCAAAACGAAAGAACTTTTATGATAATTGACTCCTTAATTTTCTACCATTTCTTAAACAAATCAAACCATATTCCAAAATATAACTTCAACAAAACAACAAAAAATCACATATTACCGCCCCTAGTAATTATTCCCCCACAAACATGCACAAAAAACTGAGTATTATCCACAATGTAGTTCATTGTGAAATCAGAATGACATATAATATGTTTTTATTACTTCAAAGCTCCCAAGAAAATGAAATTTTGACATTAAATATTGGAGACGCCGCTTAGATGTGCTCCACGTCCGAATATGCGGGATACCCAGTAAGGATCGAAATCACTTGGTTCTAGTGAGACAAGCTTGTTAACCATTATACAACCTCAATGTTCCCAAAGATTTGACATTAAATAACCTATAAAGAAATTGATTCACTCTTAAACAAACAAATCGATCAATCGTTTTTTAGTTTATATGACATAGTATTTTTGTGTTATTACCTGCCTTTAGGAGGCACGACGGAGTGATTGATAGCGGCGCGGAATTCGATCCGAGTTCGAATTTCGGTCGCATTCATTACATTCACTTACCTTCTAAAACCCTTGAGAAAGATTTGAATCCATCTCTTCTGCCCCGAACTATGGCTAAAATATCAGGAAAAACTGAATTCAAACGAGCCTGGAGAGGGTTAGACTCCGTCAGGCTGTCGTACCCAAAGAATCACCGTTTCTATTGCTGCTACAGTTCATGTAGTGTCCCTATGACTGTAATGATTCCCGGTATATCTGGATCTGGACCTGGCCTTCTTTGAAGATCATCATTTGAAATCCTAGCTCTTCCAGTTATTCTCTCGGCTTGAACCTCGATGTTGGTGAAAAACAAGCAAACCAAGCTTGCAGGCACCCCCCCCCCCCCACTGCACACATACACACACACACGCACGGTTGGCCTTATTTCCATTTCGAAAAAGTAAATACTATTTTGGTCTTTGGATAATTTCAACATATGTTTTTAAGTTGAGCACAAATTTTAGAATCTTTAAAAAGTAATACAAGCGAACATTATTATTTTTCTAAAATGTCTTATCTCTCTTGGATACATGCGATCATGCCTTTCCATAGATTTCTTTATCACGTGATTTGAAATACTTTCTTGGCATTGTGTATAATTAACGTTGTCATGATGGCATATGTATGTGGGCACACAGGCGCACGTGTTTGCGTATCGATAAATAAATTTTTCTTTTCTCTTTTTTATTGATTTTGTTAAATTATGGTGAAGCATTATTTTAAATGGTATAGCTCTAGCTCTCCACAGATTCCTCTTTTATGATCCGTGAATTTCCATGCCTCATTGGAAAAATAATCAAATGGTTTTCCGTTGCTTTTTCTTTGGTCTTAATTTCAGTTTAGGCTGTCACCTAGATTGGTTTCCATTCAAAGCTAGAAATCCCAGTTTACCCTGCTATCTAACCTGAAGATGATATTGGTTTTGATTTCAGTTTAGGCTGTCTCCTAAATTGGTTTCCATTCAAAGCTAGAAAACCGAGTCTACACTGCTATTTAACCTGAAGATGATATTCGAAAGAAAAGCTTGCTTCAGGCTTTTTCTCAAGGAACAAAAGTGAACGTAATAGATTAGATAGAAATTATTAAATTTAGCTTTATGGCACAGGTACAAATGTATGGGAGCACCCAATGAGGACTGAACCCACAACAAACTATTAAGTGTTATGCATCCAAATAAAGGTTAAGAGATTATATAGGAGGAGTTATATATATTAATTTCATATAAATTAGATGCCTGCTATCTATTAATATTAAAAAATATTTATGTAAAAATGTTTACATACTTTATATTATGTAGAGCCGGCGGTTAGAATAAGGGCAGAGAACCAACCACTCTGGGGGCCAGAGCAGCTCCTCCCATCGTTTGCAATATAAACTTTATATACGAGGGTCATTTAATAAATAAGGTTAATTTTTCGGTATAAAACTTCTAATACAGATAGAAGCTTACTTTTTTAATTCTTTTCTTTTACTTCTTTTTCAAAGGGATTTAATTTTTTTTGCAGATTGAAAAAAAAAACTTGAGAGTTTTGGAGATTAACAAAGATGGCCGACCAAGAAGCATGCTCCAGGATTGAACAGAAGTCAGTTATCAAATTTTTGGTTGCTGAAGGGTGCAAACCAGTTGAAATTCATAGCAGAATGTCAACTGCGTATGGTGCCACATAATTCAGCCAAACAAAGTGTTTCTACTGATTTTTTATATATTGTTTATTGTCACGTGTAAACTGTGAAATAAACTCGCGGAAATGTTGTGTAACGTTACAAGTAATTTCGATCATTGTTAGTCATTTTGAAGGAAATAAAACATTCAAGATGTAGCCGCTGACAAAAATCTTAACAAAATTCTCAACAAATATTTCTTGTCCATACTGTTTTATATGTACGAATATTTTATACATTCAACAATATAAAAAAAACGTATCTATGAACAAAAAAGGGATCTTATACACAGAAATATTTCAAATGCATTAGTTATACATAGAAATAAATCCAACGTCATCTATGATCTAAAGAATTGTCTAGAGTGCCGCCATCGAGTATTATCAAAATATAAATCTGCGCCTCCGATTTTTCCAAGTATCTCTATTCCTGAAAGAATTACTTCTTTCCCAAACCAACTATATGATTATAAAAATGTTTAAACAATGTAAACAAAATGGTTAAATTAATATTCTCATGTTATATAATATATACATAAATTAACCTGAACTAAAATATTTTAAATACTAATTAGCATTAAAATAAAATTCCAAGAACATCATTTATTCACTTTCGTTTATTAGACATTGAATTGTGTCATCTTTTTCCTATTTTGCCTGATTCTTCAGCTAACTTGATGAATATCTATGAACGTTTCTAAATTTAAAAATTTGGAAAGGCAATAGCATTTTGCTTTCGTCTATAAATACTTGTTACAAAAAAAGCCTTGCATTTACCATGATAAACTTCCTCATAGGAAAAAATACATCGACTATGATAAGTTTTCCTTTTGTCATTATTCATAAATATATTCTCTTTTATCCTCGAAGCCCTAAAAATGTTGAACAGCATTGATAATAACGGAAAAGTCAGAAGGAATTTTTGATGATTTCAAAATCGTAGCCGTGTCAGTTTAAAATCTAATTTTAATTAGCGTCTAATGCAAACGGGAGACAATGTTAGTAAAGTTTCACGTTGGTTCATCCTATTTATTCAAGTCCAGTCCTATAAAATCTGGCTAATAAATCCTGGCCGTGTTCGTATTTAGATTTGATTTATTTCAGTTTACCTTCGAAGACATCAAACGAACAGGTGAAAGGACAAAAGAATAAAAGGGAAAGCGCTTAAGAGATGTGTTGATGGTTGAGTGTTTAATAAGAATGAAATGAAGATTCCAGGGAAAAGGAATTCAGTAAGAGACAGAGTGAAATATACAACAGGATACAAAGAAAAAAAGAAAGAAAGAAAGAAAACGTTAGAAGTTAAAGAAGGTAAATGATCGTATAGAAAGAAAGAAAGAAAGAAAGAACTTTAACGATACGAAGGTTAATGTAGAAGGTAAGTGCTAATATAGAATGAAAAGAAAGAAAAGAATAAATATATAAAGAAAGGAAATAAGAAAGAAAGACAATATTAGATAAGAAGGTTAATGTAGAAAGTAAGTGATAATATAAAAAGAAAGAAAGAAATACAAAAAGAAAGAAAGAAAGAAAAAAGAAAGAAAAAAGAAAGAAGCAAGAAAAACACTAAAGATAAAAAAGTTAATGCAGAAGGTAAGTGCTAATATAGAAAGAAAGAAAAAAGAAAGTAAGAACCTAAAAATTGGTTGAGAAAGAAGGAAAGAAACAGCTTATAGAGTGAACTAATATTGAAAAAACGAGTTGACGTACATCGAGAGATAAATGTAGCTGAAGAGACAACGTTAAAAAGGAAGAAAGAAATAATGTAATAATCATAAGAGAAAAGATGTTCAATAAAACACACACAGATAGATGACTTTCTAAGTAAGCGCCGCTTAGATGTAGCTCAAGGCCGAAAGTTTGGAGCATTTAACTCACTATTCAGTTGCAATAGGTTCTAGTAAGACAAGCTTGCTAACTATTACACCACACCGAGGTGCCGCACACGGATAGATAGATAGATAGATAGATAGATAGATAGATAGATAGATAGATAGATAGATAGATCTTTTCTGTTAATTCATCCTAAATAATGTAAAGTTACTTATCCTGAATTCACTCAAAGAAATTATAAATTTTAAATTCAAAGTTTATTTTTGTTTTTGTTTTTTTATTAAATTTTGGTCACTCTTTAGAAATTATGAATTTTAAATAAAAATGTGTTTAGCTTGCTTCGCAACAACTGCAACCCTCAGAATTAAAAATTATCAAAAATCAGGGGATTATTTACGTAAATGCGGGTGATATTTGAGGTACTTACGAGGAATTTATAAGAATTTCTTTTAAAAAAAAATCGCTGACCCCTTAACTAGAAATAGCTCACCCGAGTCGCCCACATGTGGGGCGATCACAAAGGCCTGCCCAGCCGGAGTACAATGGAAGAGCTTCGCTCTGAGAGAATTTGGTGTGAATTTTAGTAAATATAAATTTGTATTTTGGAGTAAATTGACAGAAAATATCCGACAGATGGCTAGAAAGAAGAGTGATTGGGTGACAGAGATGTTTAGAAAGAATAAAAGTGTGTGTGTGTGTGTGTGTGTGTGTGTGTGTGTGTTATGCTTTAAGAATATCAATAACAAATTGTTTTATTATTATTCTGATTCTTATTATTATTAACAATGCTTGCAGCGTTAATTATAGCATTACTATTATCGAACTTCTTCTATATGCCGCGTCCCTAAGAGCGATTATGGCTCTCTCCAACTTTCAATCTCGTGTAACTCTTAACAGTTTTTCTCATTTTGCTAAAACAAATGCCCCCCCCACCACCACCACCACCACCACAAGCACATTCCGTCATCTATTCATACCGATCATGTGATTTCTCCAAACTCTTTTACTCTCAATTTGTTCTGTGAGGGTTAAGTTTTGCAAGCTTTTCTTCTTCATTATGTCCACTGAATTTCGGCTGTATTTTCTTGTTCAGTCTCTTGCCATTTTCTAGCCAGACTTTCGCGTTGCTTACTCACTCCGTTCATGGAATTCTCACTATTCTTCTGCTATTTCTACGTTTTTTATTCATCATTGGGAAGATTGTTCACCATTCACAAAAACGTCCTACCGAATCGAAGAATAGTAATGCTGGTGAAGTTATCACTAACATTTTTGGTCGAGATTCACACACTCTACGTTTCGTTCAATTTTGAAAACAAGTCGATGAAATTTAAACAAGCTCATTTGTTTCATAAATCATACATCGCGGTTTAATATTTTTTTAAATTAAATTGATAGGATTTAATGTCCCTTTCTAAATTTAGTAATCGTTTATCCTGTTGGGGAGTTTTACAAGATTAGAATCCATAGTTTTCTCTTTCTTTATTTTTATTTTATTTCACAGGTTGAGTGTTGAAAAGCAATTTACATCCTATTCTTTCTAGGACACTTTCTATTTTCTATCTTAGAAAAACAGGCACGGAATTCCGTCATTCGGTTGAATAAACATAAAAAATAACAAAGACAACAACAACAGTTTCCCTGCTACTGCGCACTTCAACTCACCGTTCCACAGCTGATGACATCAGATACCTGCTTTTAGAGTTTTCATTCAACAGCCGACAAGAACGGCGCAAATTGAAATTGGAGTTAAAATATATATTCAAAATAAATTCACACATTGAGAGATTAAACAATAACAACCCTCAATAACAACAAAATTACTCGAAAGAGTGAGCCTGACTTATCGGTGAAAAAGGACACGAGCATGTCCAAAAATTCTGACTTTAAAATATTTCTCTAATTGCCAATATTGTAATCGCTTTGTTGTCTTTTTATTCCTAAAACAGGCCTATTACACACACACACACACACACACACACACACATATATATATATATATATATATATATATATATTAGTCATCCACATACAACCCTGTTTCGCTGTATCACAACTCATCAGAAAAAGAGAGAGTGGGAAATAGAATTTGAGCTTTTATTCAAACGGAATTTTTTTTGCTTATATATATATATATATATATATATATATATATATTATATATATGTAATCTATATGATATATGTATATATACATGTAAAATATATATATATATATATATATATATATATATAGTCATTTCACCCCAAGTAAGACGGGATACAGGAGGTACTGAAGAAAGGATAAAAGATGAATGGTATTCAAGAAGATAAAAGATAGCAATTGACGTTAAATTCAAATTTTGGAAGATTGTAGCTATCAGGGAAGCAAGTAAATAGAAGGGAGTTCTACAGGCGGGAAGTGTGAGAAAAGAAACTGTTCGAGTAAAAGTGGCTGTTATATTTAACTATTTCAACGGTAAAAGGGTGGGCCCTTGATACCGATCTAGTAGCACGCCTAAATTCACGTGGGTGGAGTACCAGGGAAAAAAATCATCATAGAAGTTCCCATGAAAATATTTGTAGAAAAGACAGAGGGAAGCTACGTCACGTCTGTGAGAAAGTGACTGAAGTTGAGATGCCAAGTCAGGACTGATTACATTGCAGATCCTTCTTTTGATTTTCTCAAGAACCTCGAGATGAATCGTGGAAATATATATTTATAAAAAAAATAATAAAAATTAAGCTTAAATTGAAATTAAAATTTCCTTTTCAAAACTTCTGACTACAACTTTTATATATAATTATATGTTCCCTTCAGTCTGACGCAGGATACATTTCTGTTCATGACAGGCACCGACAGTGTTGTGTATTTTTTTCAAGATTGAAGGATAAAACATGATCTACACCTAGAGACTTAAAAATATCCGCAACCTGAGATTAATGAGATTTAATTTGGCCTCACTTGCAGGATTAACCGCTGTATTGACCAAAACCTGAATTCACACAGTTTATATTTGGCTGTAATGCAGCTGGTATGCCCTCATCAAACTGGTTATCATGACGAATATATTCATATTATTTGTACCACAGTGTCATTTCGTTGATATACTGCTCTCTCAATAATTTACTCACTCCTTCAATCAATCAATATTAACCACTCTTAGTAGCTGAGAAGTGAAGCTCATGTGTGATACGACCACCTTGACTGACAAGCATCTGAAGAGCAATCGCCCTGATATTAAACCTTGATAGAGGTTCATGTATCTTAGGGTAACAACACCGTGAAGAGAGAGCAAGTAAAAAATGCATAAGTACCAAGACGTAGTGCAGGGTAAATTCAGAGAAATGTACTAAGGAATAGATAAAGTTGTCGCTTTTGTGATTGGCACACTAGGAACTAATTTCATGATTCATTCTGACGTTCCTGGGAGTACGTCGGTGTTAGCGCTGCTTGGAAAACCTCATGCACAGAGGAAAGTGCTGCTTATGAGTAGGAGCTGAGATATAAGCATCTTGGCCAAAACATTTAAGTGGCGGAGAGAATATCAGCTTAATAATAATAATAATAATAATAATAATAATAATAATAATAATTGAAGCAAATAGGCCGGACATTATTGTTAAAAACCAGAAAGAAAAAACTTGCCTATTAATTGATATGGTTTGTCCAGCGAATTGTAACATAGCAACCAAGGAATTTGAAAAACTGTCAAAATATAAAGACCTGGAAATTGAAATAGAAAAAATGTGGAAATTGAAAACAAGAATCATTCCAGTGGTAGTAGGTGCAGTTGGAATGATAAAAAATGGAACAAAATAACGCATTGAAAGATTCCCTGGAAACCCCAGTTTAAGAGATATACAAAAAAAAAATTGTCTTGTTAAGTACAGCCCACACACTAAGGAGAACTTTGTCTATGTAACGCTAGGGATGTTAGAGGAGATAGAAAAATATGAAATGAAGCCATAACAACACACCACGACCTGCATTAAGTCTTCCCGCAGACTTGGTAGGTAGTGCGACCATAGCAGAAATCAAAATATGATGAAAAATTACAACATAATAATAATAATAATAATAATAATAATAATAAGAAGAAGAAGAAGAAGAAGAAGAAGAACTTCAGAAAATATGTAAAGAAACACTGGTATGAACATCACCCAGCACCAGTCACAGAAACAGAAGATGTCACCATTCTATGAGATTACACCATCGTCACAGAAAAATTGAAGCAAATAGGCTGGACATTAGTGTCAACAGGAACAAAACAACACATTGAAAGAATCCCTAGAAACCCCAGCTTAAGAGATATATACAAATTGTCTTGTTAAGTACAGCCCACAAACTAAGGAGAACTTTTTCTATGTAATACTAGGTATATTATGGGAGATAGGAAAAACATTAAATGAAGCCATAACAACACACCACGACCTGCCTTAAGGTTTTTCCGCAGACTTGGTAGGTAGTGCGACCATAGCAAAAATCGAAATATGATGAAAAACGACATAATAATAATAAAAGCTGAGTAGATTCTTGTTCGTACGTATCGCTTCATGTTAAATTATTTGCCCGCTAGATATTTGAATGGTGACTGCCTTAGATCAAAATGGAACGACAGTCAAAGAAATGAGGCAAATTGTCTTGAATCTCATCACAGCCAGTTTAGTTACGTTACACTGGCACATTACTTAAAATATCTTATTTTTCTGATTCGAAGATAATAAAGGAAAAATGTTACTTTAGTTTAATGCACTGGACGGATGTTTACAGCTCGGAATAGTCCACACATACTTTTAATATCCAAGTCTTTCTTTCTTTCTTTCTTTCTTTCTTTCCTTTCCGGTGTGTATTTTCCGTTCTTTGTTTTCTTTCAAACGCTTACATGCAATAAACGCTTACATGCATAAATAATAGACAGCTTTCCTGATTAAGAAAATTATGCATTGAAGATTCTCCTCACTCTGCTTCTTCATCTGTCAATTAGCCTGTCTTCTACATTGACGAAAGGCACAATTGTGTGCAAATAAATCATCATGGTCAAGATGCAGCAAATATTCAGAGGAATGGTTGAGCAAAAGAAAGAGAGAAAGAAAGAAAAAAGAAAAAAGAAAGAAAAGGAGTACATGAAATTAAGTATATAAAAGAAAGAAATAAAGAAAAATGAAACGAAAGAGAAAAAAGTGAAAGAAAGACAAAAGAAAGAAAAACGAAAAAAGAAAAAAAGAAAGAAAAATGGTTAGAAGATGAAAAAAAGAAAAGAATAAGAAAAAAGAAAGAAAATGAGTAGATAATGAAAAGCAAAGAAAGAAAGAAGGAAAATGTGTAGGTGATGAAAAGCGAAAAAAGAAAAAAGAAAATGAGTAGATGATGAAACGAAAAAAGAATAAGAAAGAAAGAAAATGAGTAGACGATGTTGGTTAGTTTGTTTTTATGGCGTATCAACCTCGGCGGGTCATTTATTGCCAACTAAATTTTATTTATTTATTGCTGGTAATAGCTTTTTTTTCAACAATTTATTGTTGTTTTTATATCAGTTTTGTGTCTAGTAATACTTTTTTCTTTTCGAGTATCAAGATTCACTGGGATCTGTTTTTAAGAGCAGGGTCCCCAAGTCCTACCCTTGTTATTTAACCCATAACTGGAGGGAAGGGACGGATTAATACCTTTCCCAAGGGTACCAGTACTTAAGTGAATGCAGGGTATTCAACTGGATTTCGAACTCGGCTCACCGATTTCTCTTTCCGAGCCGATATCCACTGCACCACAGCGCACATCCGTCACTATACACTTACAGCACCTGGTATTCCCAAGCGGTCACCCATCTAAGTACTGACCAGGCTCAACGTTGCTTAACTTCGGTGATCGAGCGAGAACCGAAGTATTCAACGTGATAGGCCGTAAGCCAGTAGATGATGTAAGAGAAAAAATAAGAAAGAAAGAAAATGAGTAGATGATGAAAAGAAGAAAGAAAGAAAGAAAATGAGTTGATGATGGAAAAGAAAAAGAATAAAAAGAAAGAAAAAAGAAAGAAATGAGTTGATGATGAAAAGAACAAGAAAGAAATGAAGTAAGAAGAAAGTAAAAAATAACTGAAAGAAAAAATGAATATACGATGAAAAGAAAGAAAGAGAAGAAGATGATGATGAAAAGAAAAATAAGGAAGAAAGTAAAAAAGTACAAGCTAAGAAGGCTGAAAAGAAAGAAAAATGCAAGAAAAATTGGGTGTAAGAAAGAAAGACAAGACAAAGAAAGAAAGAAAAAAGAAAAGCGAAAGAAAGGAAAAGGAAAAAAGATATAAAGATAGAGAGAAAGAAAGAATGAATGAATGAAAGAAAGAACGTTGTTGAGAATTTTTTATACGATGGGTGCTGAAAAAGAATTGACCTATACAAATGAAAAGTGTATCCATTTTTACGCATTCATCCGCCAGTCCAACACACTTGACACATCGTTTCACAAGTTTCTTTAACCTTTAATGCCAATTTTTAAAAGTGGATCGAGCCAAGTTATTTTTTCAGCATCCCCTCATCAGATAGGAGATAATAAAAACAATAAAGTGATAAAAAAAACTGAAAATTCAACAATTTTAAAATAAATCGAGTAAAGAACAAAAGCAAGAGGACACGCCTACTGTTTAGATAAATCAAAGAGACAAGTAATAATTCTCTAAGTGAACAAAAACGAAAAATAATAGGTTTTTGTTATATTTAGTGTTTAAAGTGACAACGACAAAGAGAGTGAGTTGCGGAATAACCTTTAAAAGAACTCGTCAATGACATACCTTTTAGGCATATGACTTCGGACACCCTGCGACGTTTAGTTCGACTTGTTACGTTCAAAATGTAAAATATGTAGAGAGACGCTGCTGTCGTGTTGAGCGGGAATACGGTTATCGTTGTTATTATGAATGTTATCTGCTTATATCAGAATGAGTGCAGCTTAAAGTGTCTATGACGTGTTGATGAACACGGAGACCAGTTCAAAATACCTCGGAGATTATTCTTAACTTCCAATGCTCACTAACGAACATAGAACGACAACTAGACAGTTGAGATAAATATTTATTGTTTTTTATATAATCGTTTTACTCCAAACAAGTCAGGACTGCCACTGGTGTGCAGGGGATACAGTGAGAGCAAAGAAAAAAAAACACGAAATAGCAAGTTACAGGGAATGTCGAAGAAAGGAAAAGAGAAAGATGAGAATCAAGATATAAAAGATGACAATTGACATTTAAACTTTTGGAGATTGTAGCTATCAGGGAAACATATATACGAAGGGAGTTCCACAGGCGGGAATTGCGAGAAAAAATCCGTTAGAGTAGACGTGGCAGTTACATTTGACTATTTTGACGATAAAAAGCTCGGAGCTAATTGCCAGTCTAGTAGCACGAGTAAATTCATATAGTCGGGGCACCAGGAAAAGAAGCTCCTTAGAGCAAAAGACGTGAAAAACAGAGGGAAGCCCCAATACGTCGATGAGAAAGTGACTGAAGTCGAGCTGCTAAATTGGAATCGATTACGTAACTGAAATTAAAAATATTGGTCAAATAATTACTTAGTGGATGGCAGCTTGTTTTGAGTGTCATAGTCTGCTAGAGTAGTTAGCTAATTCCTGTTGCAGAAGCTTGCGTTTCTTCAACACCTGCCGAATATAACTGTACAAAGCGAAACTTAGCTACAATTTCCGAAAGAGAGCACTGATCAACAACTTTAAACAAGATCGATACACTCAAAGTCTCTGTCACAACAACTTGTGACTTAGTGTTGACACAAGCATTCACAGATTGCGAACAACTCAGTCTTATTCAATTACTGCCACCTGATGATAATCACTGGCGGTGATATTTTGAATTAACACTCCCTGACGATGATTACAGATGCCACGAGATTTGAAAGAATTAGTCTTTTTCTCAGTTACTTTTCATAGCGAAAGCACTTATTCTTTTCGCTTCCACAAAATGTGAGTACTCAACTACAGACACTGAAGGTAGCTTTAATCTCTTCTTATGTAATATTTCCTTTTGCAAAATGCCCTATTAATATATTTTTAATATCTCTTTGTTCAGATTTTATGTCCTATTTTTCTTTGAACTTACACGAGTCCACAAAATTTTTGTAAGTCAAATGTATCAAAAACTTTTAAAATTCCATAGACAAACTCTCTACCTCCCATCAGTATGGGTGACACTAGTCTCCCAGAAAGCAATACACTGCGCCTCCTTGGCGTACCTTTCACAGCCGATCTCAAGTGGAACGACTACATTGAATCAATAGCTACAATTATTGATCGGATCAGTATATCATCAGGAAGTTTTTCTCGTCAGAATCCATCTTGCACATGTACAAATCTACCATTCATCCGTGCATTGAATACTGTAGCCATTTCTGGTCGGATACTCCTACTATTCATCTCGAGGTGCTCGACAAAATTCAAAGGGGGATCTGCAATGTAATCAATTTCAATTTGGCAGCTCGACTTTAGTCACCTTCCCAACGACGGGATGTGGCTTCCCTTTGCCTTTACTACACGAGCTTATCTTCCAGGTGCCCCCTTCTACACGAATTTACTAGAGCTAGTAGACTGGCAACTAGATCCCACCCTTTTACAGTGAAATCACTCAACTGTAACCACCACTGCTACTCCACCAGTTTCTTTCCCCGCCTTATAAACTCCCTTCCGTATACTTGATTTCCTGATGGCTACAATCTCCAAAAATTTAAGTGCAACTTCAATCGTCATCTTTTATAGATATGATTTCCGTCTTTCTCTTATCCTTCCCCAGAAAGCCCCTGTATCTTGTTCCTCTTTCTTTTCAATTTTCTCTCTTGTTGTCCCTTGAGCACCAGTGTCAGTTCTACCTTACTTAGGGTGAAACGATGAAAAAAAAAAAAAATTTGCAACAGTCTACCCAATCTAACTCAGAAGTTATTACGAAGATGTCGTTTAAATAAATATTTAATAAATAGACCATTATGAGATTCGAACCTGGGCCTCGTGGTCAAAACGCTAACGTTATAACCAATATCTAATAAGAGCTGGGCAACATCACTGAAATAATCTAATTAATCTGTTATAGTTGAACACCCTGTCATCCCTCGAGAATAGAATGCTCTACTTTATATAAGACGGTAACGAGCGGTATGAATACGGGAAAAGTCCTAGGCGAAGGTATTCATTATTCGATAGTCGATTCCGCTCCAACCCGTGGCTTGCCTATATGTGTATTATTGTTAACTGTACCTTAGTACAATAAATCTGTATTTCTTATTCCTGTTGTGGAGTTCCATTCTTCAACTGATCTTTTTATACTGTATTCCTTTTCAGGATATATCATAATCCTTCCAAATATCAGCAACTTCGTTAACAATTATGTCAAAACAGAAACTAAAAGAGAATCAGTAAATTTTAATTGTTACAATGATGTTTGTGCGAAAGCGTAAAATGAGTGGCACTCAAAAAACATGAGTAGCGATTGTTATAAAACAGAGTGGATTGGTTGGTGGATTGGATGATGGTATCTGGCATTTAAACCAGGATGTGGGCTTTGATTTTCGAGTCGCTTTGATAATTCACGGTGAAAAAGCACAAACGGAAGGATGCGACAGTTTTCATCATTTGTGCGCCTGCGCGCTTTGTACATCTGAATTAATTACATAAGTTTTTTTTTCTTGTCTTGCCGCTAGAGAAGTGTTTAGGACTGGGATTTCTGAATTATTATTCCGTAGGTCCTGTGAAAGGTCGAATCTTTTCGAACCGTGTCAAGCTGGGATGCGATATTTATAGACATAGGCTTTTGTCAATGTTCTGAATATGGGACGAGCAGTCATATACACCACCACGATCTTTACATACGCCTGTATGTACGATGTTAATCTCTGATAAAAAAAACAGCTGATGTTGATGACAAGGTTTCGAATGCTATACTAGATTTACCGCCTCCTTCTCCCTCAAACTCTGACGTCTTCTGAAAAACTTTGTATAAACACTGTGTAGAGGCAAATATATCTGCTTGTAATTTGGAATGGCTAAAGCTATATTTAGCAGTTTCAATATTTGTGATGAGTTAAATTGGTAAAGAGTACGTGTCGAAACATTCACAAACGAAACAATTCCTTCGAATGACAATGAAATAAATATCAACGAATATTGTCTAGAAGATGATGTGAATAAACTCCAAAATTCAAATGACAAAAGATTTTATACCGGTAGAAGTCCAATATATATATATATATATATATATATATATATATATATGATATAGATATGCGTGTGTGTGTTCGTGTGTGTGTGTGTGTGTGTGTTGTGTATTTAGGCAGCAATGCCAGTTAAATTTTTTATCTGATCGAGCTATTGTCAGACAGATGTAACGCGAGTCTTTTTGTTAAACATGTAGTAGTATATCCAATGTAATTATTTACGAATTTGGATTGATCAAGAACATAGTTCGTTAAAGGAAATGTAAATTCGTAAATAATATTGGTTCTCTGTAATTAAGATCTTGCAGGTTAATTACTATTTTCGACAATAAGGTTAGCGGTTTAAATTTTTTGTAAATAAATGAATAAACTTTTGATTAAGCTCAGCGCCTACATATTAAACTCTTTTTGAACCGTCAACTGACGCTAAAATAAATTAAAATACCAAGGCATATAAACTTATCTCCTTTTTAAAAACCTAACTGTGAAATACTATGACAATTCCAAAGATGATTTCGAATAATCTATCTTTTTTTCTTTAAAAATGACCAACGATGGCGGAAAGAACTTGGATCATTACACAGATACGCTAAATCTTATCTCAAGTTTCCATTCGATATCAAACAATTTATTGGACACGAAGAGAAAATTCCCAAAAGGTTTAATAGACATTCACTTCTATTTAATAAAAAAATAAAAAAGGGTTTTTAAAAGTGGGGTTGCTACCTGAATATCATCAAGAGTCATCGCTCCCAATGTAGCATCAACAAAAAGGTCGTCGATACTTCTGTGACTTTTTTTTATAGGTAGTGGTGTTTACTCTACGTAAGCATCTTTATTCTCCGGGCGAGATAACAGTCGGTTAAGTGTCATACGTGATACACGCTTAGAGGATCATACCTCTTTCGATCCATGACTGACTTGGTAGAAGTTTTTTTCCACCGTAGGCTACCATTTTCTGTAGTAGACTGCTAACCGAGGCTATAAAACCTCATCTGTCTTACTATTCAACCCATAGCTGGAGGGAGAAGCAATTGGTTAATACTTTTTCCAAAGGTATTTGCACGTATATGAACGCAACGAATTCACCTGGAATTCGAACTCGGCTCTCCGATTTCTTATTCCGATGCACCATATCCACAACGCACAACCCTACCTGAATATATATGTTTATTTATATAGTGGCCAGGTGGTTAGAATATTAGCGTTTCGAGCAAAGAACGGGGGATCGAATCTTACTATGGTCCATTTGTCAATAATATCAATTTGGAAAGACGATCCCAGCGTTCGACGCCGCTGAGTAGTGGCTGAATATCATACCCAAAAGATATCCGAATAAATACTGAAATCACAAAATAAGCCAGTCTTTCCTGGTAGACAAACACGACTGACTACTCAGGGTGTTTCCCTCTGTCAATTCACCTAAATACTTCAAATATTGACACTATATCCTGTCTGTCTCACAAATTCCGAGACTATGGTCAGTAAATAAGGCTATGTTTATGAAGTTGAGATAACTACACCAAAGGTATTAACATAACGCTGGTCCCCAGATCCTTCAGCTCACGGCCACGTCACCCTTGAACTCTGTGTACCTGACCTCTAAAAGGCCGACATTATGCCAAAGGTCAAGTGGAGGAAGGATATATTGGCATATTCTGGGGAAACAGTCAAAAGTTGGTTGTTGCTTACAGCTCAACCACTTTGAACAGAGACTGAAGAAATAAGCTCCCTGTCCCTAATCTAAAGTGACGGCAATAAGAATACAATATATAAGACCACCCAGGCGAGTTGGAAGTGTAAGGCTTAAACGCTTGAAGATCGTTTTAAAATAAGCACCGTTTTTTAAGAATATCTTCCAAGTGACCGAATCAAACTCTGTGCTTCATTTGGTGTGTATGTGGTGATGATGGACTCTCCCGTCATCTTCAACGTATGAGGGCCTAACAGCTCAGTACTTAGAACCGAACAGCCTGACTACCCGTGCATATGATTTGATTACAGTCGCGAAGGCTTGTGCAGAACCAACAACACTGTTTTGGAAGAATAGAATACAGATACTGGTATACTTGGTGTGCCTCAAGGTCTACAAAACGACTGTCTTTTTTTAAATTCAGGGTTGCTCTTTTCCGATACTAGATGCTAATCAAAAACCCAATCTGAACTACTACTTAACCCATAGAAGTAAGGGATTCATACCTTTAACAAGGATGTTTGTGAAGGTAACGGATTCTGAATGGAATTCGAACAAGCTTTCGAATTCTCATTCCGAGTCACTATCCACTACAACACACGTGATCTTCAGATGCTAAGTTTTCTGTCAGCACCTGTAGATTACATATATATATGCGTGTGTGTGTGTGCGTGTGTGTGCGCGCGCTCGCGCGCGCGTGTGAAATGTGTATGTAAACATATTTCAGTTTCTGAAAGTTTTTTTTTTCTGTTGCTGAGGTGATGTGTCGTCCCCCGTGGGGATCTTCATATCGAAATGGCCATTCAACATCTTTGAATTAATCCTTTTTTAATATATATTTGCTCTGTAATATTTTATTACATGGAGCTGTCTTCCTGTATCATTTTTTAATATTAAAATAAATTTTTAATATTAATTAGGATCGGGTTTTTTGGAATTTACCTTCCTGCTTTTTTCCCTTGGATTGAAGTATCTGAATTAATATATATATATATATATATATATATATATATATATATTGTCATCCGCAGACAGATCTGTTTCGCCGTATCACAGCTCATCAGTACGGTTAGACTCCGATTGCTTTTTACCCAGGATTGAAACCCGACCGAAATGGCGTCAGTATATATATATATATATATATATATATATATATAAATGCATAAATCAAACTAGTGAGAGAAATACATATTATAATCTATAAAAAACAAACACACACACACACAAATATATATATATATATATATATATATATATATATATATATATATATATATTGGGTGCGGTAGGAATATCTCACATATACACTTCTCACGTTATGGTAAAACATCTAGTTAATGTTTTGCTATTTTACAATTATGTGGGAATGTTGGAAGTATTTCTGGAATATATATATGGAAGATATTTCTGCCTCACTCTATATAATAATATTATTACTATTATTATTATTATTTATTATCGATTATGTATAAACACACAGTGTCGTAAACACCAACATGAAAAATACAAACAAAGTGAAATCACTTGAAGAAACATAAAAGCTTTACACTTCATTTGAACAAGTTAAAAATATCTAATTAACTACTATATTTTGGAAACATTTAATATTATTAATGGAAATAACATCTCACCGACAAAATCAAAACTATACCAGATCAACGTTATTTATGAATTTCAACACAATCACCTGTCTTCCAATGAGGATAAATACAAGCATTTACCTCTGCATAAATCAAACCAACCTCCTTAATACGCTACATAATCTTCGAGAACATGAATTTAATTTTTACTTCTCACTACAGAAAATGTTCAAAAGTTATGGGAGCCCTTATGATAAAAAAAAAAGATAAGCCAACCCATAATAGGATGAATTATGAACAATACCACATTGTATTGACCATATTTGAAAATTAAGAATATATCTGCTTTCACCATCTTTTATATCATCGAGTGTAGCACTTAAACACTATTATATTAGCTAAACAACAACAAAAAAATCATTGAAAATGTTTGTTTCGGTGAAGGCATTATGAACTAGGGCTGTGTGCACTACCCATGAAGCAAGACTGATTAGGGGCCCCGTGCAGTGCTTGGTGACCATGCCTATCTTATTAAAATATTTGCTTTTTTTCTACCCACATTTACACACATAAAAAAATTAAACTAAGTACAACTGATTATTAAAGGATTAATATCTTTTGCCGATTTTGACGTCATCTTGAAACTCACGGATTTTTTGTCCCAATCCGTGAATTTCTTTTGCTCCTGCTAAGTTTCCAAAATAAATGGGCGTTGTGTTGCAGCAGATATAGGCACGAAACGGGAAATTGGAGAATTCGTTGCATTTACTTTCACGCAAATATCAATGAGAAATGTATGAATCCGTCGCTTCTCCCTCCTGCTAAGAATAGCAGGAAAGAACCCAGGTTCTATAGAACCTGAGTTCTATAGACCTGGCTGGCAACCAGTCTACCGTAGAAATAATAGCAACCTACTGCTATTAACCGGTCAGTCATGTCTCTTTCGAGACATGATCGCTCAACCGTGTATCACGCATGTCATTTAACTGACTGAAGTCTCGAACAAATACTATATAACATTCACTTTTTATCCATAATGTTGAATGTATTAAAATTCAACTTTTTAACAAGAAAAATATCAAGTTGATGTTAAAAATAGCCACAAAACAACGTTCATTTATTTAAGATGGAATGATTTATTATGACATGTCTTTAATTTGTATTTAGAATTTTAGATACATTGTGTTTATTTTTAATTTTTAAAGTTTAATTGTTCATCTATATTTCATATTATCTATTATTGTATATTATTAGGCTACCATAAAATTCGTATTTTATATAAATACAACTTATCATAATTGATATGTAGTAGAGTAGGGCGGGGGTCTTTTATCATAGATTCGGATTGGCTATGAAACTCTTGTACCAACCATGCTCAGAAACACCAAAAGTTTTTACAATTTTTACATTTACCGAATCCAGAAAATAAGAGATCTTTGCGTATACAAAAATATTATAAATATTCTAAACAAAAGTAACTTATATATATATATTTATGTAATTTTTCATGTGATCTTGTTATTTTGTCTTTTGAGGATATAAATTATTGCCCAAATGTTTTGTTTATCAGCCATTTTTGAAGATGAATATCATTTTACGTATAACAGACTGTATGTAGTGGTATGTATAATGTAGAGTAGTGGTATGTGTTATGTACCGAACATGGTAAGCATGTTGTTAAGTTATTCGTAGTTGATGTTATTGAGTGTTGGGTCTTTCGTTTTTATTGTGTGTTTGGGCAACAATCTCTCTTTTATGCAGGTTTCATTAAAAATGACTGACAAGGTATTATCATTAATTTTTTTTGTATAATTTTTCATGTGTTCTTATGATTTTTTTTCTTTTCAGAACTCAAATTATATAAGAATTGTCCAAAGGTTTTGTATTTTCGAGCACTTTTGGCTATACTTTTAGTCATTATCGAGAATGAATTTTGCTTTCCTTGTAAATAAATATGTTTAAAGTTTTGTATATAGAGTCATGTGCATGTTAAGTTCCAAACACAATAAGCACATTGTTACCGTGTTCATAATTTATGTTATTAAATGTAGGATTTCTATTTTTTATTAGTAATGCCGCCATTATTTTTAATCTTCTTTTGCGTGTATATGATGCTATTATGCATGTATTGTGGGAAAGGTGCAATGTCAACCTTCTCGTCAATTTTGTGGTGGTGCAGCCAATTTGTACAGGATATGCCAAGTCCTCACTATCCAGTCTTCAATCCGTCTCTCACAGCTTCTCACTGCTCAACTGCTATTTCCATGGAAAGTGTTCAGCCGAACTTTATTCGTTGGTTATGCCAGTTCGAACCTTCCCAACTAGCAGCCACCATGCCACCACTCGCATTGTAGCAAATCGTCCAGTTTCCCTCCATGTTTCATTGGTGTGAAGTAAGTTTCTCTCGAACATCTTCTTTCCACTGCTTGATGGAACCGGCTCCCAAGAGAATGTTTCCACGATCTCTATAATCTTAACCTGTTCAAATTTACTATTAACTGTTATCTTACCTTCCTATCTGCATAAACTACTTTTTAATGTGAACCTTTACGTCGAGTGACCCCAGGCCTTGTACAGGGTGAAGCTTACTGTAAAGGAAAATGTGTGTGTGTGTGCGTGTTTTTATTTAGTTATTTATTTACAGTTATATAATACATAAAAATGTGCGTTGTGGTGCAGTGAATATAGGCGCGGAACGAGAAATTGGAGAGCTGAGTTCGAATTGCAATCACTTACGGGCAAATATTCTTGAGGAATGTATTAATTCATCCATCCTCTCTCCAGCTATGGGTTAAATAACAGAACAATTTGGGTTCTAATCTTGCTTGGAAACAAGTTTACCGCAGAAATTAATGGCAACCTAATATTCTATTCAGTCTGTCATGTCTCTTTTGAGACACAATCGCCTAAGTGTGTATTACGTATGGCACTTAACTGACTGATACATAGAAAAATGAATATACAAATAACTCACACATATACACTTATATATATATATATATATATATATATATATATATATATATATATATATACGTATGTGTGTGTGCGTGTGCATGTGCGTGTGGGGAGAGAGAATGGAAATCGTTTGGGAAAGAAAATGTTTAAAAGAATGAAAGAAAAAGAGTGAGAGCTCTTCATATACCACTGATAGGATTCATTACTTCTATCACAACCCAGAAGCTGGGGTTACAATATTTTCAAGGTGTCAATCTCCAATCAGCTCCACCGTGATATAATGGTATCTGCTTGTCTTATGAGAAATGGGTAATTACAATCTACCCTTTTATTGAGAAAAGTTTCTCCAGTATGACTGTATTCTAAAAGAAAGTAGGTAATACCTACCAGAAAAAGAAATAATCTAAGGGAAAGTTTTCCAGCTAACAACTAACTTTGCAATTTGTTCGTACGCAACATTGACATACGTTTATGCTGCAACTAGATTTTACGTTAACAAGATTTTACTGTAACGAGATTTTACTGTAACGAGATTTTACTGTAACGAGATAACGAGATTTTATATTACATACTGTAACGAGATAGGAAATTTGCTATCACTTAATCTTCATTTCTAAGAATGCCATAGACAGAACATTCAGCTAGAATTGCCATACAAGGCAACAACTATTAGCTTGCTAACATACATGGAAACAACAAAGAACTGGATGATACAATTAGTCAAATAACATGAAAACAGAAAGAAAAAATATTCAATAATGAAATAAGGCAGTAAATACAAACAAGATTTACATTTAGTAGACTCTTCAAAAAACTAAAACACTAGCCAAGAACCAACTACTGCAGCAAAAAATATGAAAAATCAAGCGAAGAATTAAGCTCTTGAACAGATAAAACAACGCTGGCAAGACAATATCCAGAACGCTGTATGGCCAATATCCAGAACGTACTAATAAACCCAATGTTGATAAAGTTAATACTCATCGATACTAACGAGCATCTGGAATAAAGTCTGAAACTGAACGCTTTATTCTTGCATTGCAAGACCAGAATCTTTTCACTAGGAATTTTCAGGTAACTATCATGCAAAATAATATGAATCCAAAATGCTGGTTCTGTGACAAATACAAAGAAACAGCTTAAGAGATATACAAAAAATGTCTTGTTAAATACAGTCCACACACTAAGGAGAACTTTGTCTATGTAACGCTAGGGATGTTAGGGAGATAGAAAAAAAACATGAAATGTAGCCATAACAACACACCACGACTTGCCTTAGGTTTTTTTTTGCAGGCTTGGTAGACAGTGCGACTATAGCAGAAATCGAATTATGATGAAAATACTACTACTACTACTACTACTAATAATAATAATAATAATAATAAACTGCTAGAGTACAAAGAAAAATCTTAGTACTGCCTGGATAGATTATCGAAAGGCATTCGATAGTGTGCCACATTCCTGGATTTTAAAGACTTTAAATATATACAAGATATCGCCCGTCATCATCAATTCATCAAACAATGCATGTCTATATGGAAAACAACCCTTTATCTCAATCATATAAATGGAACCTATAAGTCTGATGAAATAAACATCAAAAGAGGTATATTTCAAGGTGATTCTTTATCTCCCTTACTATTCTGCATATCATTAATAGCACTAACCAGTCAACTTAATAAGACAGAATGTGGTTATAAAATAGGCCAAAAGAAAATAAGCCATCTATTTTACATGGATGACTTGAAGTTATATGCTAAGAATGATAATGAGCTGGAAGGTCTTCTGCAAACTGTAAAATGTTTCAGCGAAGACATTGGAATGAAATTTAATTTGAATAAATGTACTAAAGCTACAGTTTTACGTGGATCAATACAAGAAACATCCTCAATTAGCTTAGACCCTGCTGTAACAATAAAAGAATTGAAACCAGAAGAAGCTTATAAATACCTAGGTGTAAATGAGAGCGAAAACATTCACCATGAAAAAATGAATGAAATAGTGCGTAAAGAGTACTATAGAAGGCTACGAATGATATTAAAAACTGAATTAAATTCTCAGAACAGAGTTATGGCCATTAATAGCCTTGCAATCCCAGTTTTCCAATATAGTTTCAACATCTTAAACTGGACTCTAAACGACATCAGGCGAATGGATTCTAAAACAAGAAAGCTTCTTTCTAAGCATAAGATGCATCATCCAAAGGCTGATGTAGACCGTCTATACATACCCCGTAAAGAAGGTGGAAGAGGTCTTATTCAGCTGAAATTGTCATACAAGAAAACAACTATTGGCTTGCTAACATACATAGAAACAACAAAGGATTGGATGATAAAATTAGTAAGGCAACATGAAGAAAGAAAGAAAAAATATTCAATAATAAAAGAAGGCAGTAAATACAAACAAGATTTACAGTTAGTAGATTCTGTAGAAAAGCAAAACAGAAGACAAGAACCAACTATTGCGGCAAAAAATATGAAAATAAAAGCCAAAGATAAAGCTCTCGAACAGATGAAACAGCGCTGGCAAGACAAACCTCTGCATGGCCAATATCCAGAACGTGCCAATAAATCTAATGTTGACAAAGTTAATACTCATCGATGGTTACGTGCATCTGGATTAAAGTCTGAAACTGAAGGCTTTATTCTTGCAGCACAAGACCAAAGTCTTTTCACGAGAAACTTTCAGGCAAATATTATGCATAATAATATGGATCCAAAATGCAGGTTTTGTGATAAACACCAAGAAACAATAGACCACCTAATCTCAGGCTGTTCTGTGCTTGCTCCAAATGAATATAAAAATCGCCACGATAGAGTTGGGCAATATTTACATTGGGCAATGTGCAAACATTATGGAAAGGCTGTAAACAAACACTGGTATGAACATCACCCAGCACCGGTTACAGAAATAGAAGATGTAACCATTCTATGGGATTACACCATCTACACAGACAGAAAAATTGAAACAAACAGGCCAGACATTATTGTTAAAAACCAGAAGGAGAAAACTTGTCTATTAATTGATATGGCTTGTCCAGCGGATTGTAACATAGCAATCAAGGAATTTGAAAAACTGTCAAAATATAAAGACCTGGAAATTGAAATAGAAAAAATGTGGAAATTGAAAACAAGAGTTGTGCCAGTGATAGTAGGTGCACTTGGAATGATAAAAAATGGAACAAAACAACACATTGAAAGAATCCCTGGAAACCCCAGCTTAAGAGATATACAAAAAATTGTCTTATTAAGTACAGCCCACACACTAAGGAAAACGTTATCTATGTAATGCTGGGGATGATAGGGAGGATAGAAAAACATGAAATGGAGTCATAACAACACGCCACTACCTGCCTTAGGTCTCCCCGCAGACTTGGTTGGTAGTGACACCAAAGCAGAAATCGAAATATGATGAAAAATGACATAATAATAATAATAATAATAATAATAATAATAATAATTGTAATAATAATAATAATAATGATAATAATAATAACAGTAATACAAGAACAGTATAAGAATAAGAACAGTATACAAGAAGCCAAGAAAGAAATCAAAAACCATATAAGCCAAATACAAAATATTGTAATGGAGGAACGAGAGCAGCTCCCAAAATTACAATCAACAAAGCATAACCTCCGAATGCAGCACTCAAACTAATTTTGGATGAAGAAGACACTCATATAAATCTCAATGAAGCAATATATGCATCAGCAATAGGAGCAACAAAAAATTGAACATCAAATTAAAAAAAAAAAGGAAGTCTCGCAGACATGAAGATCCACCTTGGGAAAGAAAAATAGAAAAGAAATCGAACAACTTAGAAGTGAACTATCAGTACTGGATGAACTGACTAGAGGAATAAATGTAAGAACTAGGAAAAGCAGAAGAGTCGAAAGAAAATAAAACATTAGAAATGAAAATGAAGTCCTATCAACTAAGGAAAAAATACAGCAAACAATACAACTGAAGGCTCAAAGAATAAGACGCTATGAGAAAAGATCAAGATTCTACAGACAAAACCGATGCAAAGAAATTTTACAGGGAAATAGGTAAAAAAAGAATTGAAGTGACAGTCCCCCACCACAAAATGGAAAAGTTACACAGTTCTGGGAAAAATATGGGCTTGCCCTAAAGAACATAACAAAGAAGTAGATTGGATTGCACAAGAGATAGAACGAATGAAAAATAGACCAGAACAGACATGGGCTGGAATTACAGAAGAGGATGTTAAGTTTGCACTAAAAAAAAAAGCACACAATCGGAAATTTCCAGTTAGAGGTAAAATTCCTAACTTTTGGCTATATTATTTAAATACAGAACATAAAAAACTAGACAAAGAACTTCAAGAAATGGTTAACGATCCCACTAAAATTCCTGCATGGATGACCAATGGAATTGCATTTCTTCTACCCAAGAATAGTGACACAAACAACCCGAAAAACTACAGACTAATTACATGCCTTCCGACAACATATAAACTATTAACATCTATTTTAACAAAACAGACATATTTATTCTTAGAAAGAAATGACATATTACCGCTTGAACAAAAAGGGGGCAAACGTGGCTGTTACGGATGTAAAGACGAATTGCTTATTAACAAAATCATCCTGGAAAACTGCTACAGTACAAAGAAAAATCTTAGTACTGCCTCACATTCCAGGATTTTAAAGACTTTAAATATATACAAGATATCACCCGTCATCATCAATTTCATCAAACAGTGCATGTCTATATGGAAAAAAAATCTTTGCCTCAATCATATAAATGGAACCTATAAGTCTGATGAAATAAACATCAAAAGAGGTATATTTCAAGGTGATTCTTTGTCTCCCTTACTATTCTGCATATCATTAATAGCACTAACCAGTCAACTTAATAAGATAGAATGTGGTTATAAAATAGGCCAAAAGAAAATAAGCCATCTATTTTACATGGATGAATTAAAGCTATATGCTAAGAATGATTATGAGCTGGAAGGTCTTCTGCAAACTGTAAAATGCTTCAGCGAAAACATTGGAATGAAATCCAATTTGAATACATGTGCTAAAGCTACAGTTTTACGTGGATCAATGCAAGAAACACCCTCAATTAGCTTAGACCCTGCTGTAACAATAAAAGAATTGAAACCAGAAGAAGCTTATAAATACCTAGGTGTAAATAAGAGTGAAAACATTCACCATAAAAAAATGAATGAAATAGTGCGTAAAGAGTACTATAGATGGCTACGAATGATATTAAAAACTGAATAGAATTCTCAGAACAGAATTATGGCCATTAATAGCCTTGCAATCCCAGTTTTCCAATATAGTTTCAACATCTTAAACTGGACTCTAAACGACATCAGGCGAATGGATTCTAAAACAAGAAAGCTTCTTTCTAAGCATAAGATGCATCATCCAAAGGCTGATGTAGACCGTCTATACATACCCCGTAAAGAAGGTGGAAGAGGTCTTATTCAGCTAGAATTGTCATACAAGGTAACAACTATTGGCTTACTAACATACATAGAAACAACAAAGGATTGGATGATAAAATTAGTAAGGCAACATGAAGAAAAAAAGAAAAAATATTCAATAATAAAAGAAGTCAGTAATTACAAACAAGATTTACAGTTAGTAGATTCTGTAGAAAAGCAAAACAGAAGCCAAGAACCAACTATTGCGGCAAAAAATATGAAAATGAAAGCCAAAGATAAAGCTCTTGAAAAGATGAAACAGCGCTGGCAAGACAAACCTCTGCATGGCCAATATCCAGAACGTGCCAATAAATCCAATGTTGACAAAGTTAATACTCATCGATGGTTACGTGCATCTGGATTAAAGTCTGAAACTGAAGGATTTATACTTGCAGCACAAGACCAAAGTCTTTTCACGAGAAACTTTCAGGCAAATATTATGCATAATAATATGGATCCAAAATGCAGGTTTTGTGATAAACACCAAGAAACAATAGACCACCTAATCTCAGGCTGTTCTGTGCTTGCCCCAAACGAATATAAAAATCGCCATGATAGAGTTGGGCAATATTTACATTGGGCAATGTGCAAACATTATGGAGAAGCTGTAAACAAACACTGGTATGAACATCATCCAGCACCGGTTACAGAAATAGAAGATGTAACCATTCTATGGGATTACACCATCTACACAGACAGAAAAATTGAAGCAAATAGGCCAGACATTATTGTTAAAAACCAGAAAGAGAAAACTTGTCTATTAATTGATATGGCTTGTCCAGCGGATTGTAACATAGCAATCAAGGAATTTGAAAAACTGTCAAAATATAAAGACCTGGAAATTGAAATAGAAAAAATGTGGAAATTGAAAACAAGAGTTGTGCCAGTGATAGTAGGTGCACTTGGAATGATAAAAAATGGAACAAAACAACACATTGAAAGAATCCCTAGAAACCCCAGCTTAAGAGATATACAAAAAAGTGTCTTATTAAGTACAGCCCACACACTAAGGAAAACTTTATCTATGTAATGCTGGGGATGATAGGGAAGATAGAAAAACATGAAATGGAGCCATAACAACACGCCACTACCTGCCTTAGGTCTCCCCGCAGACTTGGTTGGTAGTGAGACCAAAGCAGAAATCGAAATATGATGAAAAATGACATAATAATAATATCCTTAACGTCATGGAACTTTTTAGGTGGCAGCGCTTTTTGGAAAAGCCCATGTTTTAAGAAAAAATATTGTATATTTAAGCTGCAGGTAAAAGGGGAGATATAACCATCAACGCCCGGATATGAAATAAATATTAATAATAATATTTAGTAACAATTTTATGGGACTTTACAATACACACAGAACAATCAGAGATAAGACAGAATGTGCTTTCTTATTGACATTGTAATGTATCTTTGAAAGTGTTAAAACTATCAAAATACAAGGATCATTAAATGAAAATCTAAAATATGTGGCACATAATGGCATCAATAATGCCAGTTGTAGTTGGAGCCCTTGGATTAATTCGAAATGTGTCCGATAAAGGGGTTCCTGGTAGCCCACGCCTTATAAAAATACAAAAATATGTACTCACATACACAGCTCACATATTGCAAAGAGCAATATCTACGTAAAATGTGTTATCTTTGTTTTTACAAAAATAATCAGTGGAAAATGTCATGAAGCCATTTCTGACCTTAGGTCTCTGGTTAGGACCCAATAGGAAATCAAAGGAAGTAATAAAAAAATCAAGGAGATGCTAATAATAGTTACTTCAAGAATATTTGTGTAATTAACGGTAGAAATAAACACATGGGCTGCTAGAAACAAATAAATAAACATGAAAGACCTTTACTGAGTTGGCCATAATTTAGAGGGATCACGTGATGGTCATTTCAGTAGAATTCTAATTGTTCTCGTTTTGTCACGCGTAACAAGAATGTGCACTCATTTTCTCTTATATATTCTCGAGAAAAGCTCCTATTCATGCATACACAGGTATACGCACATCACAATATATGTGTATATATATTCACACTAACCTTTGGAGAATAAACAATTTGAAAATTGCGTGTAAATATATATTCGTGCGACAATATTTTAAATCAAAAAAATGTTTTTTGAAAGATACATGAAGTCTTTAGGAATGGGCTGAGGCGGGCGAAAATAACAGGACTGAGGGAAATACTACTATGTAAGTATTAAAAGTTATCATTATTGCATATACCTTGAAGTACGTTACGCATTGGACACCAGGCAATCTCAAGAACCTATTCTCAACTATGCATACACGCATATATATATATATATATATATATATATATATATATATATATATGTGTGTGTGTGTGTGTGTGTGTGTGTGTGTGTGTGTGTGTGTGTTAGTGAACAAAATGATACAAAGTGGAATAACAACGCGTTCCGTATTCGTGTATATTATTCGTACAATTATGTATATGTTGGCGTCTTTAGGCCGTAATGAAAGACAATCTTGTTTTATTTGTGCATTGAACTATTGAGAGCGCTCTGATTTTACAATGCTCGACGATAGACCGAAGACCATGACCCTACATAATATCATTGAACATCGCAAATGTCGCACAATACGGTATACGAGCTAATATCTGAGATCTACCCTGAATGGGCTAATTTCAAATCTAACAGACGTTAACGGTTTTTACAAAAATAAATAAATAAATAAATCACGCAGTTTTTTTTTGTTTTTTTTTCATTCTGTCCGGATTTCATGCTCACCTTTGCTCTAACGCATTGCTGCAGCGATAAAATTCTTTAAGTTATTAAAATGAGTAAATTTAAATACTTATAAAATATATTACACCCATGTGGTACAATTGTCTTTTTTAATGCGTGTTAACTTGGCTATTAACACTGATAAATGGAATCGGTGATTCGACTTCCATTTACGCCTAGGACAATTTCTATTCATTTCACACAAATGCCCTGGTGAAAGGTTAAAAATGCAACTCATCTCTAACCAGAGTAGCTTTTGGTGTCCACTACTCTTGAACATCAGCTCTGAATTCAGGAGATGTTTTGAATGATTTTGTTTCGGGCACTATCAACCTCTATGGGATATTTAATGCCGAAATCTAAATACTTTAAACACAATTTTATAGCTACACCTACAGATAAAATGTACTGTTGGTCATTTTGCTATAAAATATATTGTTGATTATTTTGCGAGCAAATGTATTGTTCATCATTTGCTATAAAATGTACTGTTAATCATTTTGCAATAAAATGCACTGTTGATCATTTTGCTAAAAATATATTGTTGATAATTTTGCTATAAATATGTATGGTTGGTCATTTTGCTATAAAATGTATTGTTGGTAACTCTGCTTTCAAATATATATTGTTGGTAATCTTATTATAAAAATGTATTATATTATATATGGTCGATATTTGCCCAAAGTTGAAATCCCTAAAAGGTGCTACAGCCCGGGGTCATGAAGGACTTGGGGAACAACAGCAATTAAGACGTTGTTTCGCGCAATTCAAAACCTCAAATCAGAGACATTGCTGCTGAATGTAGTTTATCGTCATGCCAAGAACTATAAGATCAAAGAGAAAGTAAAAACTATTATCTCTATTAGAAATGATAATATGGTAATGCTTTTGTGGTCGGCTACTATTTGTTTCCGAACCCACCTGCCTGCAAGTGGGCTAGCCAAAACCTATTACAGACTCTTGCTCAATTCACAAAGCTTCACTTCCCTGTGGTTCATACTGCAACTTTACTGAGCGGACATTAGTTATAATTTCTGAGAGAGAGAGAGTGCATAGTTTGGCGTGATCAATTTCTTCAACAAGGCTTTAGTCATTTTCCCACCATTGTAAAGCTTCCTTCAAGAGCCTTTTCTATAAATACTTCAGGGTATTTATTCGGATGAGCTCTTCGCTATGGTACCTAGATTTTTTTAAAATTTAAGCGCAGTACTTGACTGGTGAAGAGATTTCGTAAATTTACAGTTCTGTAGGCTTAGATGAAACCTTAAGTCCTATGTTAACAATTTTTTTCAGATACTTAATCTTTTCGACTCCATAAGTTGGTTTGAGATAATTACGTAGTCAGTGTTCGAGCGGGTTAAAAGACACGTTTCAAATGTTGATTTTCTAAACAGACACGTCTTAGAATATTAAACAAGGCTAGCTTCATATCCTAAGAGGCTCAATGCATTCATGCAATTGAAAAACCTATAATACCTACATGCTAAAATTTTTTATCTATGTTATGAATCCTGGCTAACTTTTGACGCCATTGTCTTGGAAGGATCCTGAAAATACGACTTTGATCCATCTTGAAAAAAATATTAATCTATTCCAAAATCAAAATTTTTTATTTGTTTTAACTTTGTTATCGATTATAGCTGTAGTATCATAATAAAAACGGCATTAAAATGTTTAAGGTCATTTTTAAGTCAAAATATTAAAGTTTTAAAAATGAAAACATACCAAAGCAAGTTGGTTAAATTTTTCTGTAGTTTTCATAAAAAAACGCATTGAATTATTTTACATAGAAATATTATTACTTAATTTCCATGCTCTGTGTAACTTTTATCATACGAATTTAAGAATTGTATCTTATGCCTTTATTTTATTTATAAGGAATTTTGGAGTATTCCTGCTATTCATAAGTAAACATTATTAGTCTCTGTAACATTTTTATTTTTTAATAATTTCACCCCAAGAAAGGCGGCACCAGTACGAGTGAGAGAAAAGACTTGATCCAGGAGATAAACGAAAGAATAAAAGATGAATCGGATTCAAGAAGATAGAAGATGGCAATTGATGTTGCATTTAAATTTTTTGAGATTGCAAATATCAGGGAAGCAAATAAATGGAAAGGAGTTCCACAGTCGAGAAGTTCGAGAAAAGAAACTGTTGGAGTAGAAGTGACGACTACATTTAACTGTTTCAACGGTAAATAGTTGGGACCTAGATGCCAATCTAGCAGCACACTTAAATTCACGTGAACGGGTAACCAGAGAAAAAACTTCATCAGAGCAATTGCCATAAAAATATTTATAGAAAAGACAGAGCGAAGCCACATCATTTCGGTGAGAAAGGGACTGAAGTCAAGATACCAAGTCAAGAGCGATTGCATTGAAGATTCTTCTTCGGACTTTGTCGAGAACCTCGACGTGAATAGCAGTAACATTCGACTCGATATGGCAACAGTATTCAATGCACGGAAAAATGGTAGATTTATAAATGTGCAAGATGGATTCTGACAAGAAAAACTTTCTGCCTCAAAACAGAGACTTAACCTTCCTAACAGTCGATGCAGATCTGATCTATTTGTTCCACTTCAGGGCGGTTGAAGTTACGGTTACCTGTATCATGTTCTGACTATATTTTCAATGTTTGTCATTTAGTATTTAACCGATAAGAAGCATAATAGATAATTTTTTTCACGTTAATGATTCATTCAATGTTTTTAATCAGAAATTCAGAGAATAAATATAATATTTTTACTTTGTTTGTGAAAGCAAAATTTAGTTTTAGCTGTTAGATACTAATTAGTTCTTACTGTTAGATTGATTAGGACCTATCGGACGTAAATCGATCTGGTCGTAAATCGATCGTGTAATTAATATGGCAATTTTATCTTTCTTTAGACATTATTGTATTTTTATCATGTTTAAGATTTCTTCACTTTTGATACTATTTGTATGATCTCTTCACACACTGTTTCCTTTCTTATTTTGTTGTTCGTCAGGTTTTAGCCAAACACTGCTTACTACAGTACAGTTGATCTAATATTTGCTAAACATAATAATAATAATAATAATGCAAATGCAAAAAAAGAAAAACTTAAAATCGTCGATGAATTCACTTTCTTTCCTTCTCCGTACTGTTTACTCTCCATCATTTTTGCGCCGACAACACTCCACCCACGTCTATTGAACAGGTGAAGAGGCTCATCCCTTGTTTCCTTTTTAGGATGCGGTTTCCGGTTTTCTCTTTTCCAATCTTATCACTCCTATGTAGCCCCCTGCACATCAGTGGCGTTACCGCCTTGCTCGGGGTGATATGATTAAAAAAAAAAAAACAATGGTCATTCTTTCTTTCTTTCTTTCCTCTTGGTAGAAATTCTTGGGAGTTTTTTTAAGAAAAAATTCAAAGACACAAACGGACACGAATGACAATCTATTGTACCGAGGCCGACATAACACTGAGTTAAACACTCAGCCTCTGGTGGCCAGACATACCAATTCGCGGTCGTGGTCGTAAGGTCGAACAATCGCAAATCGCGTAAGTCGTAAGTCGACAACGACCTGTACTTCAAATTTCATTTGTCAATGGAGCTTCATTCTTCTTCTTCTTCTTCTTCTTCTTATTATTATTATTATTATTATTATTATTTGTGCCATGTACCTTCAGGACGTTGGTTATCATGACTCCACATTTTCCTGTTTTTTGTAACTCTTAATAAATATTGGCTTTTTGGTCAGTTAGTCAGTTAAGTGCCACACGTGATACACGCTTGAGCGATCATGTCTCGAAAGAGACATGACTGACTGGGCAGAAGATTATCCCGCAGTAGGTTGCCATTGCTTTCTGCGGTAGACTGGTTGCCGACCAAGGCTATAGAACCCAATCTGTCCTGCTATTTAACCCATAACTGGAAGGAAGAGACGGATTAATACCTTTCCCAAGGGTATTTGCGCGTAAGTGAATACAATGGATTCAACTGGAATTCGAACTCGGCTACCCGGTTTCTCGTTCCGAGCCGATATCCACTGTACCACAACGCACATATATCTCCTAAATCGTGCTCTGTCATCCATTTACTCAATATCGCTAATTAGGTTGTGTTGTTTTCCTCTCTGACTATTGTCTTTAATCCATCCTTGTGCGCATCAAATTTTCCAAGCCGTTTTCCTTCATTATATGTTCTAGAGATTTCTTATGTCGCTTCCTGATATTTAGTATAAGTGTCCTTTTTATTTCCATTATCTCTCCTAAACCTTGTTCTGCCATCCATTTACTCAAGCCCACTCGGTAGGTCATGAGTTATTTTCCTTTGCTTTTTCCTGTCATTAAAAGAAGCGCTTAATTTTGTGTGTGTTTATCTATGCGTGCTCATGCGCGTGTATATGCGTTCGTGATTCATTTATTACTGAATTTTAATGAAAAAAATTGTATCGTGTTAAAAAATCTCAACTGTTTGCTCCAAAATAATGTTATACCGTCTCCGGGACAACGAAACGACGTCAATCTCGAGCCGAGATATCTATTTGTTGATAGTGTGTGCAAATACCAACATCTGCATATAAATAAGTTAATGTACCCCCTTTTTTTTTATTTGGCTCGTATATGTTTGTTCATAGGCTTTAAAAGACACCGAGATACGCGTAGACGTTTCTTTAAACAGAAATACAATTATACATCCCAAACAACATTAACAAAAGGTTAGCTTCAGTCTGAAAATGAATAATAGTATTTTGTATGTGCACCATCAATTTTAACTTGATATGCTAGAAACGAAATTGTCACAGTAGTCCAATAACTGATACATGTCGACAATGTGAATAGAACAAAAGGACTACACATTATGTCTATCTATCCAAAACCTGCTCATTGTGTCTTCTTTAGGTGCATATACTATCATTTAGTTTAGCAAAAAGAAAAAAGTCACCTGAAATATACTTGTCAAGTTAATAGTTAAATCGCTCGTTTGTCAATAGGCATACATCAAATTCTCGTCTTTCCAACTGTTTTGGATAGAATGTCAAAAGCAATCTTGTTTGCTCGACATTTATGTAATTCAGCTTTATAAAATACATTGTTAGCTCAAGAAAAGGTATAGAAATTAAAATGAAAAGTACAAAGTTTTTATCTGAACTTGCGGTCTCAACTACGTGTTCATATGCTTTAAATTAATATCCTTGCCTGTAATAATTTAAAGTCGCAGTAAAAACTATGAGAATTCCTCGAAATCGTTTCTACGTTTCAGAAAACTGAACGGGGTTGATCAATAATCTAAATCGATTCTGTAATCTTTACTGGGAACAAACAGCCTGCATGAGGATAGAAAAAAAGTTCAGTGAATACACAAATTTAAAAGTCACTAGAAAATTCGTCCGGTTTATATTTCTCCCCAGTCTTTTGAATAGAATTAGTTTTATCCATTGTTTCCAATTTAGCACTGGGTTTTTTGATTCCTTGTAAAGTCTACTTAACTTTTAAACTTGTAACGCCTCCGCTTGAACATTATTTACTATTTATTTATAATAATGCAAAATATTAAGTGTGTGCGTGTGTGCATATCTAGTCAGTCAGTTAAGTGCCATACGTGATACACGCTGGGAAATCATATCTGTGAAGAGACATGACTGATTGGGCATAAGATATTTCCGCAGTGGGTTGCAACTGTTTTCTGCGGTAGACTGGTTGCCAACCAAGGTTACAGAACTCAATCTGTCCGGCTGGAGGGAGAAGAGACGGATTTCCTGAGGGCATTTGTGCGTAAGTGAATGCAAGGAATTCAACTGAAATTGGAAGTCGGCTCACCGATTTCTCGTTCCGTGCTGATATCGATTACACAACAACGCACATTATATTTGGTGGTTCGTTCTTGGTTCATTTGGGAACATTTTTACGTACTTACCGATGTGTGTTGTGGTGCGGTGGATATCAGCTCGGAAACAGAAATCGTTGAGCTGAGTTCAAATTTCGGTTGAATCCGTTGCATTCGCTAACGCGCAAATACCCTTAGGAAAGGTATTAACCTGTCTCTTCCCTCCAGCTATGGGTTAAATAACAGAACAGATTGGGTTCTACGACCTTGGTTGACAACCAGTCTACCGCAGAAAGCAATGTCAACCAACTGCGAGATAATCTCCTGCCCAGTTAGTCATGTCTCTTTCGAGACATGTTCGCCGAAGCGTGTATCACGTATCTTACCATGGTATTTACTGGCATAGTGAAAACATGCATTTAAAATTAGAAGTAACGACTAACCTGAATGTAATAATTATATTATAATTACTTATATTTGTAATCTCAAAACAAAATAAAAGTTATCATTTAATGTCCTCCTACTTTTGGAACACCATATATATATATATATTGTTGAGTTTTGATAATGCTTACTGCTAAGATGGTTGTTTTCAGTGGTTTACTGAAAAAACATTTTGGTAACCCGGTTCTTGGTTGTAAAATACTCAATATCGAGATAGAGACAGAACGTTAATAGGGTTAGTGTAGAGAAGTTTGTCACTTAATTGAGTAGAGTCATGTCGACTTTGAAATTTCATGAGGCCGCCTTTATGATGTCTTCACTTGTCAAGACTGAACTTCAACCATTGAAGTTCAGCCATGACGAGTGAAGACATCATAACGGTGCCCTGACGAAACTTCGAAGTTGGCATAACTTTGCAGGGTTAAGTGTCACACTTCTCCACACTAACCCGATATATATATATATATATATGTGTGTGTGTGTGTGTGTGTGTGTGTGTGTGTGTGTGTATAATGTAAGATAAGCAAACTTTCTTCTTTTTCTTCCCAACGAAGCTTTAATAAAGGCGAAACATGTTGATAGATAGGCGTTTCCAATTTGTAAATAATTTTGTTGTCCTGTCGATATTCTGATCCATATATATTGCTTAATGAATTTATAATGCTTTATGAATTTTATATAATGCAAAAAAGTATCCATCATGTGTCTATAGCAGTTCACTACATGTAGCTTAGATGAGTGAGGATCTGTACTACTGTAATTGATCGAACAAGAAATGGTTGGAAACCATTCATTCAGTTTAGTGCCATACGTAATACACGCTTGGGCGATCATGTCTCGAAAGAGATATGACTGACTGGGCAGTAGATTTCATTCCATTTTGCGGTAGACTGGTTACCATCCAAGTCTATAGAACCTAATCTGTCCTGCTATTCAGCCCATAGCTGGAGGGAAAGGAGATATATTAATACCTTTCCCAGGGGTATTTGCGCATAAGTAAATGCAATGAGTTCAACTGGAATTCGAACCTAGCTCTCTGATTTATCATTCCGAGCTGATATTCATTGTAACACAACGCACATGAAAGTGTTAGGTCATGTGTTTATATGTTATGTATTTATACATATGTATTTATTGCATATATATATATATATATATATATATATGTGTGTGTGTGTGTGTGTGTGTGTGTGTGTGTGTGTGTGTGTGTGTGACTTTTATCAAGTAGTTTTGACCTGACAGGCAAACAGTCGAATAGATAAATCTTCTTTATTACAAAGACAAGGTTAAAATAATTGTCTATTCATTCATTCATCTTTTTTTTTCTTTTTTTTTTTTTTTGTCTGCTGCTCTGTCGGGCCAAACCCACACACAGGAATATTAAAAGCTGCAATTGGTCAATGGCCATTGTACAAGGATTTCCTTTACTGAATGAAAAAGGAAGATAGTATTTCCAAACTGTCACTGGACGCGTGTGTTTTTCCGGCCTTTGCTTCCGTTCGAACGGAAGTGAACATTTTACTTGATATT
Source organism: Ascarosepion bandense (assembly GCA_037127315.1). Lineage (NCBI taxonomy): Eukaryota > Metazoa > Mollusca > Cephalopoda > Sepiida > Sepiidae > Ascarosepion > Ascarosepion bandense. Next base: position 5,583,613 of record JBBBDQ010000571.1, read on the forward strand.
TACGCAAAGGTTTATGTGAGCATGAACGATAGGAGAAAGAGAAAGATTATTAGAAAAAGAAAACAGGGATCGGAGGAAGGAACTCCTTAATAGTTTTTCTCTAATGTTTATTTTTTACTAGTAAATAAATTGGTACAGAAACATTAAATGAATCCCAATGTCCCAATGTGCTTTTTTCTTTTTTCTTTCCATCTTTCCATCTATCTATCTATCTATCTATCTATCTATCTATCTATCTATCTATCTATCTATCTATCTATCTATCTCAGTCTATTCATATCTATCTATCTATCTATCTATCTATCTATCTATCTATCTATTGGAGTCAATTTATATCCTTCTATGTCTGTTCGTTTCTATCTGTTAGAGTATCTATCAATCTACCTATTTATCTCAGTCCGTTCCTATCTATCTATCTATCTATCTATCTATCTATCTATCTATCTATCTATCTATCTATCTATCTTGATGTTGATTCGAGTAGTGTTGTTCACCGTCGCTTCACACGCATGCTCATAGGTAAGCGTGAGCGTGATTGGAATGGAATGCGTGCTCAACATTCTTCAGATCAAAACTCGTTTCTGAATCAGTCGAAAGTAGGTAGAAATATAACTATAGAACAAAGCTTATGAGCAATGCCTCAGTTTCAAGTGGATCTTATGACTGTTTTCAGATACCTTAAAATTTCACTAATGTCTCCGAGGCGTAAAAATGTCTATGAATTTTACTACAACGGATATGAGCATTATATTTATATTGTTGTTATTTACCAAATATATGCGGGGGGGGGGGGGATCGATAATACCCGCAGTCAGTACAGCTATTTACCCAAACATTTCAATCTAAGACAAAAATGCGGCGTGTGAATGTTACGAAAGGGCGCCTTTTATCAGATACATCTTATTGGGAGAGAATGTTCAAAATGTTTACTGAGACATTAGGTTTAAAGTTCCCAACATTCATACACTGATACCTTCAAGAACAAAAATGTTGCTTAAATCCCGTGACTAGACAACCTACTTTCGAACAAAATGTAGACTTCAGTTCAAAATTCCAATCACCTGAATAAGATCGGAGCGTACAATGGTCAAAGCGTCGTGAATATGGCAATTAATATGAAGACAACAGTAAAAAAATGTAAAGAATTCATCCAAATTAATTTAATTTGAAACCCCGCATTGTTCACAGATTTAGCTTTTTAGGCGTGTGACAGCGAAGGAAATACACAATCTTCAAACACGGCTCTACAAATTTAGATAATATTTATTATAAAGTATTCGTTTCCTTTCAAATTGAAAGAAACGAATTACAAAGAATTTTTTGAAACTTCACGCAAAAATAATTTGTTTGTTGCAATTTATTCGGTTCTATTGTAAAATACACTAGAATCAATTGTTTTGAATGTGTTTAGATAAGGAAATGTACGTTGTTTTTTGAATGCGTGTAATTTTTATGTAGCAGCATGTCATTAGGCATAGAAGTCTGTGTTAATTCTACTGCTTAAATTTGTGTTGACACTAACTTGATTTGCATGTTCTAAATATGCTTAATTTAATATCGCTAACATTAAGCTTTTGATACTTGAATAAATATGTGAAAGGTTTTGAGAATTTGGCTGGTCCACAATAACGAACAACCGACCATAGCCAAAGGTTCACGGAAAAACTGTAATCTGCAAAACTAATTCAACAATAAAATCAGAAAAGCTAAAACAATTATCTTGCTAAATTCAGAAATATATTGGTTAATAAATATATTTACTAATTTTTATATATCTATATTAAAGAGGGAAAATATTGTTGATCTTAATCGGAAGTGATCCTACAAATTTCTTAGCAGACGACAAAAATGACTGCTTGAAATTTCAAGTCTCAACACGCTTACAAAAAACGTCGCTGACTGGTTAATATATGAGAATGTGCCAATTAAAATTAGAGCTACATTTTGCACAAAAGTGGTTCAGTTTTGATTTTATTAGTATAATTAAAATCTATTAGATTTTTCTGCAATTCTTCAGCGGGTTTCCACACGGGCATGTTGCCGTTGATGCTGTCGAGAAAAAGCTGGCTGTTTATTCTATTTTTAGAAGTCCTCTGCTCAGCGATGCCGAGCAAACATTTCCTTGGATATACTGTCAGTGGTGTATTCCCATGTGCAGATTCAGGCCAGTCACATCAGTTAATCTCTCTCGGTTAAATACGTTAATAGTGAGAATCTCGTAACCGCTACTCATCGGATTGTTCGTATAATTCGGAGTTAGAGGTGGCAAGTATGCAAACATTATTCTTTGGCGCTGTACGTCGGAATCAATGGATTTTCATCAAATACAACAAAAGCAATATTAATTATTATTATGTCATTTTTCATCATATTTCGATTTCTGTTTTGGTCTCACTACCAACCAAGTCTGCGGGGAGACCTAAGGCAGCTCGTGGCGTGTTGTTATGACTCCATTTTATGTTTTTCTATCTTCCCTATCATCCCTAGCATTACATAGATAAAGTTTTCCTTAGTGTGTGGGCTGTACTCAATAAGAGAATTTTTTGTATATCTCTTAAGCTGGGGTTTCCAGGGATTCTTTCAATGTGTTGTTTTGTTCCATTTTTTATCATTCCAAGTGCACCTACTATCACTGGCACAACTCTTGTTTTCAATTTCCACATTTTTTCTATTTCAATTTCCAGGTCTTTATATTTTGACAGTTTTTCAGATTCCTTGATTGCTATGTTACAATCCGCTGGACAAGCCATATCAATTAATAGACAAGTTTTCTCTTTCTGGTTTTTAACAATAATGTCTGGCCTGTTTGCTTCAATTTTTCTGTCTGTGTAGATGGTGTAATCCCATAGAATGGTTACATCTTCTATTTCTGTAACCGGTGCTGGGTGATGTTCATACCAGTGTTTGTTTACAGATTTTACATAATGTTTGCACATTGCCCAATGTAAATATTGCCCAACTCTATCATGGCGATTTTTATATTCATTTGGGGCAAGCACAGAACAGCCTGAGATTAGGTGGTCTATTGTTTCTTGGTGTTTATCACAAAACCTGCATTTTGGATCCATATTATTATGCATAATATTTGCCTGAAAGTTTCTAATTATTATTATTATTATTATTATTATTATTATTGCCGTTGTTGATAAAACAATTGTTCAAATGAAAAATAATAGAAAATATAAGATTACACAATGAATAGTAGAGTTAATTTTCTTTATGAAGATATTCAGCGAACACAGACCAATTGACGTAATACATACCGTTTAAAAGAAAACGGAGTGTCTATTTGAAAACACGGTATCCACTTGTAGACTATGCCAAGGCTTTCGACAAAGTACGCCACAAAGAACTGATAGAAATGCTCAACAACCTCGACATATTTGGCAAAGACATTAGAGTAATCAAGAACCTCTACTGATAGCAAACCATCTGCATACAGACAGGAAAATAATTCAGCAGATATACAAAGATAAAAAAGGGTGTAAGGCAAGGATGTGTCATTTCACCAGATCGATTCAACTTATACAGCGAGACTACACTGAAGTTAAGCCAGGATTCGTCATCGGCGGTCACAATCTGAACAACATAAGATACGCAGATGATGCAGTGCTGATAGCCAACACGGAAAGAAAAATACAAGACCTCCTAAAGAGGTAGATGAAGAAAGTCGAAAGAATGAAAGAACTACAAATAAACGACAAGAAAACCGAGTGTATGATCATCAGCAAACAGAGGAGACCAAATGCTAATTACGGGTTTGGGATACTAAAATCAAACATATACAAAAATTTAAGTACTTGAGTTCTAACGAAAGACGGAAAATGCGACAATGAGTGAATTGGCATGACTAAGGACGCATTCCAGAAGCTAAGCAGAGTATTAAGAGACAGGAAAAGTTCGCTAGAAACAAAGAAAAGTGTAGTGGATTGCTATAAGATGTCTGTTCTTCAATGTAACACTGAATGCTGGACAATATCATCCAAGATGAAAGGAAAACTTGAGGCAACTGAAATGTCGTTCTACAGAAGGATGTTGCGGATATCATGGATCGAGCATGTGAGCAATTGTGAGGTTTTAGAAAGGATGGAAACAAAAAGAAATTAATACTGAGCACAGGAAAAACAGCTGAAGTTCCTCGGACATGGGATAAGGAATGGAGGGTTGGAGAATCTGATCCTCACAGGGAAAGAAAGACAGGGAAAGCAACGGATAACATATTTGATGGGCTGAAGTAAGTGGATGGCAGAGTGGGATTTGGGTGGGTTACAAGAGAAAGCGTGCTAAAAGCTACCAGGGATAGGGAGGTCCCGATCGCCTACATCGTGAAGGGACATGGCATATAGAAGAAAACGAATCCACTAAAATTAACGTTTGAAGTAAAGCAAATAAAAATATAGTGTCGGATAATAATAAATCCATTGTTTAGAAATTGCTGTTTCGGATACGAAAATGAGCAGATACTGGGTTTTGACAAAAAATCTAATAGATGGAGTGTCCATTCTTCTTCTTCTTCTTCTTCTTCTTCTATGTGCCCTGACCCTTCAGGACGTAGGCGATCATGGATTTCCACGTCTTCCTATCCATGGTAGTTCTTAGCACGCCTTCTCCTGTTACACCATGCAACCCTCGTTCCATCATCCACCTGATTATGTCTTTAAAATATATTATCCGTTGCTTTCACCTGTTTCTTTTTCCTTCTATCTGGACTGTTAGTATCATGTTCTCCAAGACTTCCTTCCTCATTGCATGTCCCAGAAACTTCAGCTGTCTCTTCCTGATGCTCAGTATTAATGTGCTTTTTGTTTCCATAATTTCTAGGACCTCATCATTGCTCACATGCTCAATCCATGATATTCGCAGCATCCTTCTGTAGAACCACATTTCAGTTGCTTCCAGTTTTTCCTTCATCTTTGGTGATATTGTCCAGCATTCACTGCCATATTGAAGAACTCACACCAAATAGCAATCTAGTACTCTCTTCCTTGTTTCTAGCGAAATCGTCCTGTTTCTTAATACTTTACTCAACTTCTGGAATGCTTCCTTCGCCATGCCAATTCGCCTTCGAATCTCTGTGTCGCACTTTCCGTATTCTGTCCCAAGTATTTAAATTTTTGTACCTGCTTGATTCTAGTACCCCCGACCTGTAGTTGGCATATTGGAGTGTCCATTACTTAAAATGAAAAATAGAATCTTGCTAAGCTGTGACGATATTTGTGGCCTAGTGGTCTAAGTGTTTTTCCTAAAAAGTGCGATGTAGGTTCGAATTTTACCTGGGATCACATTTTCGGTTCAATATATCTCGAGAGTGTAGGACAATAGAGATAAACAAAAAAAGTAAATGTAGGATGTTTAGTTAAAAGCCGAGCATTCACTGAAATAACGTTTTAATAAATGAAAGCATTATAAAAGAAACGTTAGGAATAGGAACTGCATAATGGTGTTTGAATATATTTTAATACATTGCATGTTGCTTTCAATATATAGATTGCAGGCACCAGCAAATTGCATTACTTCATTAATTCTGTTAAACAGTACATTATATTCGTTTACATTATACTTCTTATCTTAGAGGAGAAGAAAGTTTCCTAGAACCAACAGTTCGAGTAAGCTCATTATTAGAACTTTAATATTTTTTTTAATCATATCACCCCGAGCAAGGCGGTAACGCCACTGATGTGCAGGGGGCTACGTAAGAGTGAAAAGATTAGAAAAGAGAAAGCCGGAAACCACATCCTAAGCAGGGAACAGGGGATGAGACTCTTCACCTGTTCAATAGACGTGGGTGGAGTGTGAACCGGGCGTTAGTTTAGTGCATCTAGTCCAATTGAAAAAAAAGGAGTGACAAGATTGGAAAAGAGAAAACCAGAAACCACATCCTAAACAGGGAACAAGGGATGAACCTCTTCACCTGTTCAATAGACGTGGGTGGAGTGTGTACCGGGCGATAGTTTAGTCTATCTACTACAATTAAAAAAAAAAAAAAGGAGTGACAAGATTGGAAAAGAGAAAGTCAGAAACCACATCCTAAACAGAGAACAAGAGATGAGATTCTTCACCTGTTCCATAGACGTGGGTGGAGTGTGAATATATAACAAAATTTTTTTTTGGTTTTTTTTTACTCTCTGATAGCTCGTAACACTAGAAATTTAAAAACGCAAACGTACACCTCCCAGAGAATTAATTTCAAAACACCATATTCATAAATGGCCTAATATTTTTTTTAAATAGTTGAAAAGAATGACCTAGATTGTCCAGCTGACACGACATTTTTCCGATCTTAGGCGCCCCTAACCACCATGACAATAAGAAACTCTAAATCAAAGGAAACCGCTTTAAATCATGGCTGATGACAAGAAAGAACTTTTCCAATTAAACTTTTATTCAACCTTTCTCATTTTTATTATTTTCAAATCGAATATATCTTATTTCAAGATCCTTACACTTACAAGTCGAATACAAGTGTATAATCTTCCTTATACATAAAAGGAACATTGACAAGCAATAACAACTTTCTATTTATTCCACCTATTTAAGAATCTAAATCCATAATATACGTCGATAAATATATTGATATATGTCGATGTAACTTGATTAATTTTAATTTTAATTATTTATTTATTTATGTGATTTTTTTTTGCCATGCAAAGAGAGAGAACTGTCAGCTCAACAATGCCTATTACTCAAACTTAGAGGAGCACTCAAATGCTAGCGGCCTTTTTCTACTTAAAATCCCTAGATTCCCTACATATTCCTATAAACGTTTCCCCTAATTTCTTACTCTGTATTCTTCTATCACAAGTGGCTCTTCAGCCTTTGCAAGGTGAATATTGTTGTAATAAAAAGCTCAGTAAATACTTGGTAACGGTCGCGGTATATCAGTAGGAAGATCATCCAGTTTTTTAGCAAACATGGTAAAACTAAGCTCGCTCGCTGGTAAAGAATGTGTATTATTTATGCTTTTCTTTTTAATGACAGTTTTATTGAAAAATCTTGATTTTATAATAAAATTCAATGTATTTTAAATCTGCGTAGATTGTAATTGCGCGAGGTCACAGCATGGCGATGGATTTAAGCTTCCTGCAAGTGCTCGTTTTTCGCGGAATTAAATCTCATCTGGGTGGGGCATGCTAGTATGGTGGCTTATCTCAGGCTTTTTTCCTAATAGGTTTGCTCTCATAGAGCAACAACAGGATCTTTTAACATACTTCCATCACAATTTGGCTTTCGAGATTGGCATGTTTAATATGTATAAACCAAGGCGATGCCTATATACTCAGAATCGCCTTAACATGAATTCAATGTAGTAGATTATTTTAACCCCTTCTTTATCGATAATTTCCATAGCGAAACGATTAAAACAACAATTAAACTGATTCAAAAAATCATTAATCCAGAACAATATGAAAAAAATATTCACTCATTCATATTCATTCATTCATATTCTATCTATCTATCTATCTATCTATCTATCTATCTATCTATCATAATATTCTCAAACTGTTTATCTATCTATCTATCTATCTATCTATCTATCTATCTATCTATCTATCTATCATAATATTCTCAAACTGTTTATTTATCTATCTATCTATCTATCTATCTATCTATCTATCTATCTATCTATCTATCATAATATTCTCAAACTGTTTATCTATCTATCTATCTTTCTATCTATCTATCTTTCTATCAATCTATCATAATATTCTCAAAATGTTTATCTATCTATCTATCTATCTATCTATCTCTCTATCATAATATTCTCAAACTGTCTATCTATCTATCTATCTATCTATCTATCTATCTATCTATCTATCTATCTATCTATCATAATATTCTCAAACTGTCTATCTATCTATCTATCTATCTATCTATCTATCTATCATAATATTCTCAAACTGTTTATCTATCTATCTATCATAATATTCTCAAACTGTTTATCTATCTATCTATCTTTCTATCTATCTATCTATCTTTCTATCAATCTATCATAATATTCTCAAAATGTTTATCTATCTATCTATCTATCTATCTATCTATCTATCTATCATAATATTCTCAAAATGTTTATCTATCTATCTATCTATCATAATATTCTCAAACTGTTTATCTATCTATCTATCTATCTATCTATCTATCATAATATTCTCAAAATGTTTATCTATCTATCTCTCTATCTATCTATCTATCTATCTATCTATCTATCTATCTATCATAATATTCTCAAAATGTTTATCTATCTATCTATCTATCTATCTATCTATCTATCTATCTATCATAATATTCTCAAACTGTTTATCTATCTATCTATCTTTCTATCTATCTATCTTTCTATCAATCTATCATAATATTCTCAAAATGTTTATCTATCTATCTATCTATCTATCTATCTATCTATCTATCTATCTATCTATCTATCTACCACAGTTTCAATATTTCTAACCACTCCATTACCTATATATTTATCCATTTTTCCGTAGTGTTCTATAGTTCTTTTAGCCATGTTGTAAACGTTTCTTTTCCCTCCACGCCATTTCTCATGGCCGTTTCGTTTTAGCAAACAAACAAAAAAGAAAGAAATACTTCCGAGAAGGATATCTGCCCTCATATTAAATTGAATACACATTTTCCACCCTACCCCAGAAAAGTCGAATATTCTTTTCTGGCTTTCTTGTACCCTCTCACTCCTGGTGCGATTTTCATCCACTTCTTAAAAAAAAGAAAAGCATTTTAAACTGTTCCTGTCATTTTACTTTTCCTCTACTCACTCACGGAGGCTTAAAGGTAAACTCGCTCGAGAACTGTAAAGAAAGGGACTAAGATTTGGGGACCACCGACTACGGTTACTCTTAATCCACACTAAAACCCTTCTCTACGGTTCAAAGGGTCACTTGATGGACGCCCGCTCCTCAACTATTAAAAAAAATCAGTCTTCTGTTTCACAATTCCTTTCTCTACTTCATTCTTATTTTTCCATAATCACACCTGCTCGTATGAGAAACAAGGGAAGCTATATTAGGCGCACAGAATCAATACCGACTTGGTTTAATTAGACCAAGTGAGAACTGGAAGTCGAGAGGTTTGTGAATATATCACAAGTGGTGAGCAGAGTAGTTAATTAAAAGCAACTTAAAAAAGAAGAAAAAAATTTATCTTAAACTAAACGACCCTTCTTATTTATATCTTTAATATGTCGTTAAAATCTTCGACATTTATATGTCTATAGAAACACACGACACGCACTCATGCACACTTTTACTCTCTCTCCATATATATATATATATATATATATATATATATATATATATATATATATAATTTAGCTGTTTTTAAATCTAAATTGTGTTACTCTTTTAAAGAAACTCTAACGTTGTAAGAATTTCATGTTTGAAACTTGAAAGTTATGATTAGTACTTTTTCCGTGAATTATGATTATGAGATGTGAGATAGTTTCAATAGATTTATCGAACATCGTTTTTATTAATAAGGTCTCCATTATTTTTAGTCTTTTTATGCATGTGGATGATGCTATGATATGTGTTGTCCACAAGTATATTCCGGATAGGGTTTGGTAACGATAAACGCAACTCTCCCTAACATCAACTATGAACACGCTTACAACATTCTTACCGTGTTTAGTACATAAAACATACCACTACTTTACATTATGCATAACACCACGTATAGATGTGTATAGATTATTAAAATGGCTAAGAGACGTAAGCACGCATTAATTTACAACTATAAGTTTACTAAGTTTCTGCTATATATATTCTGTGTGTGTGTTAAATTGAGATCGAATCGAACTCTGTTGAGAGAGATGTAGCGTGAGTCTTTGAGTCAGTTTCGTAGTTGAATGGCCGATATGATTATTTACGAAATTAGAATCAAGAACGCAGTTCTTCAAGGGCCATGTGAATTCGTAAATCATGTTGGTTTGTTGTAGTTTGGATCTCACTGGTGAATTGATGATGAGGTTAGCCGTTTTAAATTTAGTATAATAGATGATTCATTTCTGTTTATAATCGCTATAATTTGGATTTTGTAGAAAAGAAAAATTATCGAAAGGATGAGTTCTGGCAGGCTTTCGTGAAGAAATTTTTAATGACGCCGATTCTATTTCTAAGAGGACATTGACTAATGAAATTAAAGTGGCAGAAATTTTTTTACTGCTGAGTGTTTTATATAGAGAAATAATGAAAGCATTATTACGAAAATTCATGAGGACGTCTAAGAACGGGAGTTTATTTTTTTGGCTAACCTGCTTTTGGCTAATGTGAAGTTGAGAACGGACATTTTTTCGAATGCAGATTTAAGATTATCGATTTCGTTTTTGTTCTGAGCAAGAATGAAAATATCTACACTGCAGACGTATATGTGGGTTTGGTATTTAAAAAACTGTTTTCTACGTGGGTAAAAGTTAAAAAGCATGAAACGACGATTTCTCATATTTACGCCGTTAGTTTGTGTGTAAATGTGGCTTTTGTAGTTGTAACATGGAGCCTGGCTGGTGCATGCGAACAGAATTTTTTTTTAGAGTATGGGGGTTCATAGCTGGTGGTGTTCATGAAGCATGTTTATGTACGGATTTAATGATTATGTCCATGATTTCAGCGACAGGGACGTTAGTGAATAAGTTTTCGACGAGGAGGTGACTTGGTTAGGGGTTGCGGATTTAAGAATTTGAAGCAATTCGTGCATTGACTGTAATTGGTAGTTCATTCGGAGTTCAATTCTATTTCATTTAAAGCCACACAGAGATCTACCAGACTCTATCTGGAATATACTTGTGGACAACACAAATATTGTAGCATCATCCACATGAAAAGAAAAAAAAAAGAATAAAAATAATGGAGGCCTTATAAATAAAAACGAAAAACCCAACACTCAGTAACATCAACTACAATCACGCAAGCAACATGCTTACCGTGTTCGGTACATAACCCTAACCACGACTCTACATTATACCTAACACCACATACATTCTGTTACACGTAAAGTAACATTCATTCTTGAAAATGGCTAAAAATATAGAAGAAAGCGCCTGGATAAACAAAACATTTTGATAATTTTTATACCATTTGTCCTTAAAAGAAAAAAATCGTAAGATCACATAAAAAATAGATAAAAGACTTAACCATCACACCATGTTTGTCATTTAATAAAACCTGCATATATATATATATATATAGGGTGCAATGGAAAATTGTTGTCATTTCATATTTTTAATTTCGCGCATGCGCGTTGTTTGTTTTTTATTTTGTCTGCTGTATAGTAGGGTCAGTTGGGCACCATCTGTGAGAAAAAGTACCATGCTACCATTCATTCCAGCATAAATTTGGAAACGGCATGTTGTACCGCTTGGTATTCGAGCTGGAAGATCCAGACGAACTTTTCAAAGTGCTTGGGTGTCAAAGATATATCCAGTCAACATCATTGTGTTTAGAATGATCACTAGTAATGACGACGTTGTACCGCCATTCGTATTCTCACATGACTTAAATCTCAACATGGAGGCCTACATCAAGTGTCTTGACGTGGTAATGCTGCTCAAAGTCAAGAGAGTGACTGCTGTCAGAGTCTATGTGTGGCTAAAAAACTCTGCACCATGCCACACAAGCAGGAGAACCTAGTCATGTCTGTTAGACAATTTCTGAGACCACATCACTCTGCATATTTTCTTATATATTTGATTTCGTTTGGCTGGAACATGTAGTTACTCAGATATTCACATTTCAAATGACGAAAATTTTGTGGTGGCACCCTGTATATTGAAAATCACACAAGAAAAACGAAGGTGCGTCTTTTCTATATTGTGAACTTGCGAGAATGTGCGTAGACAAGCCTGCAAGCATGTCTTTGTATTTATTATATGTGTGTGTTTATTTTCTCACTAAGATTAGATAATGCAGCGAATATATTTCATTACAAAGGAATTGCTTATAGTTTTCTGTTTTTTTTATTGTTTTTTTTTGTTGTTTTTTTACAAAGTTTTTACCGACAGAATTTTATGATCATGTATCATTTTTCTATCATACTGTGGTAAATCACTGTTTATATATATATATATATATATATATATATATATATATATATATATTGTTTTTGCAGTTATGTAAGGGTAAACACGACTTAGATCTACTTAGGAATTATTCAAGCTTAAACATATTTAAAGTTTTACCTTAAGTCCCTTTGAACTCAGCAAAGCCCGATTGAAAGAATCAGCTGTTTAACTACATCAACCATCTCTACAGTATGCTTCGTCTACATAAATTCTCTACCGTCATTGCATATTTACATATAGTTTAATGCCGTCTCCTTTCGCAGGCATTCACTGCACTCCGCAGATTCCTTTTGATGGTCTGGGAATTATCCTTACTGTCTGGGAAAAGTGATTTTCTAAGCGCAGCTTAGATGTGGCACAAGGCCAAAAGTGTGGGACACCCAGTGAGGATCGAATTCACTATTTAATTGTGATAATTCTATTAGATAAGTTTGCTAACAATTACGACACGTCGAGGAAAGGTTTTGCAACTGTTTACCGTTGACATCTCTACAGTTTCATATTCAATGTTGTCCTTCTTCCTTTTCTTCAAACCCATAGCTGAAAGTCTGGAAAGATAGATACTTCTTTTTTAAATCAATTCGGAACTTGAACACGGATCGCAGATTTCACTTGCTTCACCGACAACCATTACACATATACATACTCAGTATGTTACTCTGTCGAGTATAAATCTGCATTTACCAAAATGTACTACAAAGAATTACGTTTACATACGTAAGTGTGTTGTAAATGGCTATCGGCTAGGAATAAAAAGTCAAAGAGCCGAGATTGAATTCCAGTCAAGTTCGTTGCATTCATTTGCGCACAAATACCCTTGAGAAAAGTATTAATCCATCTCTTCTCCCTCCAGCTACAGGTTTAATAGCACGTCAGACTGGGTTCTATAGCCTTGGTTGGCAAACGGCCTACGGCAAAAAGTAATAGCAACCTACTGCGAGAAAATGTTCTGCTTTATCATTCATGTCTCTTTCGAGACATGATCGCCCAAGTGTATATCACGTATGACAACTGACTGACGCAGAATGTAAATCAGTTCACTCATATATGGCGGGAAGTAAAGGCAGCTACTGGTTCAATTCGACGAATTGTTTAAATTTGTAAACAAAAGTTAAATCTCGGTTTTAAAAATCTTGCAATAATAAAATATACAGCTCTCACTCTTTATTTTTGGAAAATTATCAAATTTCAAGTTAAATTAATGTAACTTGAAACAAATATTACCTGTTTATAGCATGAAAATTAGAATAAAAGTATTTCTTAATCACAAAATTCTGACTCGTTGACCTTTAAAGTAGGCAATGACAGCACCTGGTATCAATCAATCTGGAAGTATGGTGACCAAAAGTTGATATAAGTAAGCTTTTAATGATAAATCTCTCATAAGTTACCATAGAAAAAGAAAATGTGCAGTTTAACATAATAAAAAAGATAAAATTATTTTAAAAATCTTAATTCTAAATGATTTGTATTTAATCTTATGAATTTTCGATTTTTAAATAATGTCTATTTTTAATGAATCAATAACCTAAGACACTAAGTAAATGGAAGAAATTTAAAAAGATGTTTGAAACTTTAATTAGCAAAGAAAAAATGAAAAGAATTCTTATAAAATACATTATTCATCAATTTTTTTCATCTTCAGAATATGATATCCTAAAATTATATTATTTATAAAACCAATTAAAAGTTTATTTACATTAAAAATAGTGTAGTTTTAATGTAGATACCTACACTAAATCGCTAAAAAACAGCATAGTATGAATAAAAAGATTCCAAACTTAATAAAACAAACTTTTTCCATCAAAATGTTTATATTATTATAATTAAGAGAAAATATCAAAGTAATTTTTAATTATTTTTTTAAATATTTTAATCCCTTCTAACATTTTCGAAATTTTGGCAGAAAATCTTGTATAGATTTGAGTTAGCGGGTAACTAAAACGTTACGAGAGTTTACAATGGAAAACGTAAAAGTGAGTGATATTACATCACTCACTTTTTTCCGGTGACAAATACATTAATTTGGAAATTCTTGTAAAAATCAAATAATTGTCGGATTTAATGAAACTTTCAGTACTCATTTACAAATGAATGAAATTATTTTTGAAATTGTTATTTTTTTAAATTTTTGGTAAAAATATATACTTTTTACATCTGTTACCCACCTCCATGTAAATCCATAAAATTTTAATAAATTTTACTTTATTGCGGTAAATAATTTTATAAGTTAAACGCAGGACTCATTGTGAAATATAAATCTTCTAATTTTTTTTTAATTTGGCCTCTGTAGCCGAAAATCTACTCCAAATAGTAAAATAAAAAATACAATGAAACTCTGATATTATTTAATTTGATAAGCTTTTAATTGCTTGAATAAATAATAAATATATGCAAATTAAAAGATCAGAGTTCCTTCCCTTACCCGAAAAAAAAAATTTGTACAATTTTGTCACTTGTGAATGACGTACACTTTTATCGTATCAATCATCAACCTGTCAACACGTTTTGATATACGGTGGACAAGTCAAAAGTTCAACTCTGCTATTAAAAATATTCTAAATTTCATGCTATAAATAAGTAATATTTGTGTAAATCAGATTAATTTAACATAAAATTTGCTAATTTTCCAAAGATGTGTTACAGATCTAAATTTTATTTTTGCAAGATTTTTAAAACAGAGAATTAACTTTTGTTTGCAGATGTGTCGATTGCTCAGAAATGGCGGTAACATTCAGAATTTTTTTTAAATCTCACATTTTTATTTTCCAATCAATATAATTTTTTTTTAAATAAACCAGAGTATTTTGCTTACTGGAAATAGTTAATTTAATCATTTAGCTTTCAATTAAAACTAAATTAAAAGTTTCAAGAAAACTTTTTCATTTTTTAAAATTCAATTTAAAATTTAGATATCGAAAATGAGTGGAGGTATCTATTTTAATGCATTTTTTTATTTTACTATTCGGAGCAGATTTTCGGAAAATGATCTGGTAATGAAAAAATTCCATGATTTACATTCCACAATGAGTCTTGTATTTAACTAATAAAAAAAATTGATATATATAATGTTTTCTAGAAGTTTTATGCAATTAACTGGAGTGGGGGTAACAGATATAAGAAAATGTTTTTAACCAGATTTTCTAAAAATAATAATTGCATAGATAATTCAATTCATTTGTGAATAAGTTCTGAAAGTTTCATTAAAATCAAACAATTTTTGCAAGAATTTTCAAGTTAATGTGTCTTTCATCGCCAAA
Source organism: Ascarosepion bandense (assembly GCA_037127315.1). Classification (NCBI taxonomy): domain Eukaryota; kingdom Metazoa; phylum Mollusca; class Cephalopoda; order Sepiida; family Sepiidae; genus Ascarosepion; species Ascarosepion bandense. The sequence continues at coordinate 5,598,937 of JBBBDQ010000571.1, forward strand.
AAACGACTTGCGTAATATTAAGTTTTGCTTAATAGTCACATTACATACACAACGTGAATCGCTGACGGAAAACAAAAATGGAAATTTAATTGAAACTTCGTATGTGTTAGAAAATATTAAAAATAAAAAAAATAATGACTACAAAATTTGATCTTTCCTCTTAATAATAGCATACAAATTTGGATGATAAAAATTTGCTTTTATTAAGTTTGAGCCCTTTTAACATCATGCTATGCTGTTTTCCGGCAATTGAGTAGAGGTAACTAAAATAAACGATTGCGATTGGAAGAATATAAACTAAGGTCAGCGATTACGCATTTTGATTGGACAATCAGTTTTGATACTCATGCGCTCATATAAAACATAACATAGAAAGAAACGAAGTGGGATAATAAAAAAATAACAGTTAACAACATATTAATAGCAAAAATATGAAAAATACAACCGAACGAAAATTACAAATAAAAATAGTCGTTACTTTCATCTTAAATTTTAGTTGCATTTTATCACAACTTTTATTGATGCCGTCAATCGACGCCATTGAGTAGACAACAACGGAACAGAAATAAAAAAAAGATTTGCATTTAAGTCTTTTTTTTTATTTAGGGAAGCCTGTTTCAACGCACCATATACTTTAGCCACTATGATACACAAAACCTGGCGAAAGTCAAAATTGAATCTGTAAGTCCATCAATTCATTCTATGATCATTTTCAGCACCATATATTTTAGACTAGTAATATTATTAATAAAAGAAGTATTATCTTTTTTGTTTATGGACAGATGAGTACTCTGAAACAGTAAAAGATAAATTTAAATTTAGAATTTAAAAATGCGACTATGATACTTTCTTCATGCCTCTTTCAAGAAATGTAGAAAAATACGTACCCCATGTATCGAGAAACAAGAAATGAATATATTTTTTTTCTTTATTTTATATATTTTTTCTTTATTTTATCGTCTCACCCCAAGCAAGGGATAGAAAAGATAAGTTACAAGAGGTATTGAAAAAAGGAAAAAGTTGTATGTGATACAAGAAGATAGAAAATAGTAATTGACGTTCCTTTAAATTTTTGGAGATAGTAGCTATTAGGGAAATAATTAAACAATAAAGATTTCTACAAGCGGGTAGTGCGAGAAAAGAAATGGAAAATTCTTAAACAAGCTAGAATCTCTAGATCGGTAAACGAACCATGCTTCCTCTGTACACAAGAGAAAATAGTTTTTTTAATAGTGACTTATTATTAGATTAAAGATATGAAACTACAGTTAATTGTAAACAAATTAAAGTATTAACTTTACAATCACTCTAAAATCCTCTAATTTATCATTTTTTTTATGCTATATCATATTTTTATTTACATTATATTACCATTTGTGATCTATTCTTGTTTTAGGTATTATATTGTATTCAATAATTACTGATAATAATTTTATCCATGTAATAGCAATTTTTATTTATTATTTCTTTTAATATAGTTTCTAATTTAATATATATATATATATATATATATATATATATATATATATATATATATATATAGTGTTTCTGAAAGGTTTTTTCTGTTGCTGAGGTGATGTGTCGTCCCCCGTGGGGATCTTCATATCGAAATGGCCATTCAACATCTTTGAATTAATCCTTTTTTAATATATATATATATATATATATATATATATATATATATATATATATATATATATATATATATAATTTAATATTTATTTTTATGATAGTCTATAGTATTAAGTCGGTATAATTTAGTTTTTATTTGCTTTTTAACACATCCTTCATTTTACGTTTTATAAAAAACTTTTTTGTTTGAGTTTTTGATTTCATTTAAAAATGCCATAAGTTTGAATTGCGACATTTTAACTCAATGTTACATCTCATTTCCTTTCAAATTTGAATTATAATCTTTAGCATCATTTTTCATTGGCTTAATTCGTTCTCAACATCTTCTCATTTGGTTTTTCTTTACTTTTTACCTCCTTTGTCTCGTAATTTTTTCTTATAGCTCTCTTCTTTTGTTTTTTCTTTATATTTTCTCTATGGTATTTCTTATTATTTCTTTTTTCTTTTATCTTTCCTCTTTCTGTTCCTTTTCTTGTTTTCTTTGTTTTTTTTTTGTTTTTTTTTTCTCTTTTTTTCTTCTTTCTTTATTAAACCTTGCACGGAATTTTTTCCAGAAAAGGAAAGTGAAGTGAAGTGATGCTTCATAAATATGCATTTTAAATAAAGCGTTTAACTACCTGAGGAAACATTGTTTTTTCAATGTCGAAACAACGTACAATTTTCCAGTTGTAATTTACATGTTCTAATATAAAAGCTAAATCATAAATATATCCATAAAGATAGAGATTATAAAATTTTTAAAATAATCACTGTATTTTATACAACTATTATTTATTTCACTCTATAATCTAGATCCTTGTTAATGTACTTTATTCAGTGATGAATCGAAATTATACACTGAAAACTGAACACTTAAGACATATATACTGAAAAACTTTTTATATTTTTTTATACACTGAAAACATTTTAAGGCTTTTTATACACTGAAAACTTAAAGCTTTTATTTTTCTTAAATAGGCTGCAGATTCATTGAGATAACAACGCATTTAACTATTTGTAAACTTGCGATTGAAAGACCTTGCAAAATGTGACTTTTTTTCCCCAGGAGCAGCAGACAAGTCATTTAAAATTTCAAAGAATACGAAAATTTGGAAAAGAACAAAATTCTACAAACTAATTAAAATCTTTAAAGCAGGTGCAAATATTCTCCCGAGAAGTAATAGAAGAAATTTTAAATAAAATTTTGGAGTCATGAAAAGTATTTAATGCACGGATAAATGGTAGATTTATAAATGTGCAACATGGATTTTGACGAGAAAAAACTTTCTGGCTCAACGCTGAGACTAAACTTTCTTAGCAGTAGATACAGGTATCGATCCGATATATTCGTTCCACTTCAGGCCGGTTAAAAAAGTGAGTCCGAGGAGGCGCTGTGTGTCTGCAACTGAGATATTTCAATTAAGAAAAATAAATAGCCGTAAAATCAATGCTTTAATGAACAGGTTGCGACGTATTCAGAAATTATAATCTGCTATTAAAACAAAAAACGAAACAATAATTGTTTATGAGTTTTTGTTAAGCTAATATTCTGTTCTGAAATAGCAAACTCAGAAAGTAATCTACAAGAACTAAAGAGGATAGTGAAGAAAAGCCTGAAGAACGTATTAAACATCAATTGCAAGAAGACAAAATGGCAGATTGTCAGATATAGGAAGAGTCCAACATGCAAATTTCAAATCAGAGATACCAAAATCAAACAAATACAACGATTTGAATATCTGGAAAGTGTTTTAACAAAAAATCCGGAAGTATGTCATTAATGCCAGAAGACGCATGGGGATAAAGAAAGATGCTTTCCAAAACCTAAGTAAAGTATTAATACATAGAGAAATTTCGTTAGAAACAAAGAAAAGAATACTGAACTGTTACATAATATGGAAATGAATCTCCTCACAGAAGAGATTTGAATCAACAAAAAACTGGTTTTTCAGAGGATATTGAGAATAACATAGACTGAATATATGAATAACGGCGAAGTTTTATAGAAAATCGAAACAAAAAGGACACTTATAATTAACATTAGGAAGATTATCGGGCATATAATGAGGAACTGACGGCTTGGAAACTTCGATACTCACAGGACAGATTAAGGGCAAGAGAAGCAGAAAAATAACGGATGACCTACCTAGCAAGCATGAGTAAAACGATGGCGGAGCAGGTTTAGGAGTACTAACAAAAAGACAAAATGTAATATTTGGTTGCAAAAAAAAAATTAGTTTTGAAAAAAAAAATACATACACACAAAATTTGATTGAATTTAAAATAAGACATTGGAATAATATGTTTACTTCTCACTCAATCTGGAAAATTCGTATTCTGGGCTGAGCAATGATATCACCTTTTTATTGAATATTTCGGAAATAATAAATAGGATTATTTTTTAAAGTTGTCTTTTTTTAATGTTAAGCCAGTCATTGAATTGAAATATACATGCACATGTGCAAACGTACATAAACACAATTTGAATGAAATTGAAATGAATATTTTTGGAAGCAACCCCTTGCGTAATACGAATGTACGGGACTTTGAAGTCATATTTTATAACTCGCATATTAAAACCGAATCAGTTTTCTAATAAATATAGTATTTCAAATGGACAAAAAATTTAGATTTGAAATTTGATCATCTTGTCATCAATAAAGTGATAGTAAATGATATAAACTAACTGAATTGTTTGCCAGTACATGTGTGTATGGCTGTGAAATAAAATAAATAGATAATCTTTTCTCTTATCTCCATTGAGAGAGCTTTAGTATTTTATTAATAACTATTTTACTTTGTTTATATCAGTCTATTCATGTGTATTTCAATCTATTCTTATACATCATACTCATATCTAACATATAGCTATGCCAATCTATTTATATCTATTTATTTGTAACCTAACAAATGTAGAGAAGACTTCAAAATAAATATCCAATTTATTACTTATGACAAAGTGAATTAAGGTTAAGAAATAATGAATGACTACAAAAAAGGAATTCAGAAGACATAAGAAAAATGAGAAGGAAAAATGGCAGCACTGATTTTTCAGTGAAAAACTCATTCATTTTTTAACCTTAAAAAAAAAAAAGATTTTACTGGACTTTTCAGAAATTATTCAGTAATAAATTATATTATTTTTGATTTTCTTTTAATCTTGTTGAAATATTTTTTAGATCTTTCATGGAGTTAAAATTAAATTAAAGATAATTTGAATGAAACTGAGATTGACATGAGTTAATTTCCCTTTCTATTTGGCAACAACCTGTAGTTAATATGAAAAGAGTATAAGCCAAAATGTGCAGCCATTTGAGATATTTTTTATTTAAGCTGAATATATTTTCTTATAAATGTAGTATTCTAAATGGACAAACAATTTAGATTTAGAAAATTGATTATCTTACAATTAGCGCTGAGTGATTTTTACGGCTTATTTCCAATTCCAACCTGTTAGCTATTACAAAACTCGTACATCATGGCACGTAGTATTCTTAAGCGGTTACCTATCTTGGATATTACTGACAGGCTCGATTTTTCTTAATTTTGCTGATTGTACGAGAACCGTATTTCCATTTAATATCGTCGTAAGCCTTGCAATCAGTGAAGCCAAAAATATCAAACTAATTTATTCTGTTTCCATTGCATACTATATATGCCGTCCTGGGTATGACGATAAACGACATCCAGCATCAAAGCCTCTGATCGGAAGGTTTTGAGGCGCGTGGAACTACTTCCTGGATGTGAGCTGTGGTGCAACGGATATCGGTTTGGAATGAGAAATCGGAGAGCCAAGTTCGGATTCCAGTTGAATTCATTGTATTCACTTACGCACAAATACCATCTCTTTTCCCCTAAGCTATGGGTTAAATAGCAGGGCAGATTGGATTCTATAGCTTTGGTTGGCAATAAGTCTATCTATCCAGAGTATAAAGGGGTTTGAGCAGGGGTCAGCATCCCTACTTGTAAAAACGACAAGTTACAGAATCATCGACGACCTCCTTGTTGATAGTGAAGGGTTGTCGATAGCCAATCCTCTGCCGGGAAAGATGGGGTTAAGGAAACCATCTGTTAATTGTTGTTCCAAGGTCCACTCTGACCCGAGGTAGTAGCACCTGTTAGGGTCTCAGCAATGGGAAAACAGTTAAACCCCAAAGTGGGGTCAAAACATTATAAAAGTATAAAAATTTTTACAGTAAAAATATCAGAAATACATTTTCATATTAACCTGTGGAACTCCCTTCCACAAGTCTGCTTTCTCGACAGTTACAATCTCCAGGTGTTTAAATGTAGGGTCAATAGACACCTCCTATCACACTAACTCCCAATTATTCTCAGAGCACTCTCATCTACCCAACCCTCATTCTCGGTATCCTTACCCGCCTATCACCCACCCTCTGACATTTCCTATATTTAATCAGCCTTTCTCCACTCTACGTAGCCCCCTGCGCAGTAGTGGCAGTGACATGCCTTGCTCGGGGTGAAACGCTTATAAAAAAAAAAAATATTATCAGCAATACATTTTTGTAACAAAAAAAAAATACATTTTTCAGAAATTACTAATGCCTTCTTTTCGGCATTAATGACACAAGGATTTGAGCTTTTCAAATCCTTATGTCATTAATGTTATTTGCTAAACAAATAAAAAATATGCTACAAGACTCTCAGTAAAACGCGGCAATTTTACTATCACTGTTTTATCTTTCAGGAATAATTCACCTTGAATAGATTTCTTGAGTATTTATGAGCTTGAATAATTATTCAACCCGCGCGTAGTTACCTGACTCTGATTGGTTCTTTTATAATTGTTAATTGCTGCTAGACCTTGTGACTCGTCATTTAAAGGTTATTTATAACTTTCGTCTTCCATTCTGTCCTGTTCTGATTTTGAGCGTCAAGTTATCGTACTTTTCAAAGACTAACATCCGACATGAGAATTGAGGAAATGTAAAGAAATTCTTCGTGAATTTTTCAGCCACATCAGTCGACACCAGTTTTTAACGGTTGTCTCACGTCTTTCTTAATTTACCGTTTTTTTACGGGACACCCAGTATATGCATTGAAACTGCCGAAAAATGATACATAAAATTTGACATATTGTCGTTATCAAAAAGGTGTTTTTTATTTTAATAGATTTTATTGCTTATAAAAAATCGTTTAATAATGTTTCAATAAGACAATATGTAAAATTTCATAATTCATTTTTTGATAGTTTCAATGCGTTTATAGGCAGACACACAAAATGTGTGTGTGTGTGATGATGAAGAAACGGCGAAGGAAGGAAATTCTCGTTGGTAGACCACTTAAAATTTATGACGCACCCAAGTTGCGCATTTTTTTTTTTTTTGCAATATTTGATAACTCGAGCGCTGACTTTGCAGAGAAAAAAATGGACTCTGAGTAATACGGTTTATGGTTGGTTATTAAATTTATCTACCTTTCTATGACTAAGCGGTGAAATTTAAACACGTGTTTATTTCATGTGGCAACAAGAGAGACATAAACTAATAGTGTAGATCATCAAGACATTGCAAATTTTACAAGAACTGAAATATACTCTTGTATGTCATAGTTGAAGGCAAGAGGGACAGAGGAAAGCAGCGAATAACTTACCTAACGAACGCGCGTAAGTTGTTGGCACAACAGGGATTAGGTGAGATAGCGAAAAGAAAACATTGCTAAGAGTGACAGGAAGTTGTGAAGAAACATAATTGGTCACGACCTGAAGGGACACGACACAGGTATTTAAATTTCTTTACTTGTTTTATTTTAGTTTGTCAAACCTGTAGTTAGCATTTTGGGGTCTTCTTTTTGCTGACCAGTCAATATAAAATGGTTTTTAGCGTGTCATCTACAGCATTTTTCGTAATCTACGCTGTGAAAGGAAGTTTAGCATGTCGTCGACATTTCATGATATTAAATGTTTACCGATGTATCTTTTTTTTTACCCTTTGACATGAGTGCTCCTGACTGGTTAATATAAAATGACATTTTATGACTGGTTAATATAAAATGACATGCGGTCAACTTCAGTTTCCGTAGTCAATGCCGTGAAATAACATTTAGCGTGCTGTCGGCATTGTATACCGTGTAATTTTTACCGGTGTTAAATTTTTTTTACACATTTGACCTGAGTGCTTCTGACAGATCAATATAAAACTAAACTCTGCGTGCGGTCTACCGCAGTTTCTGTATTCAACGCTGTGAAATGACGTTTAGCGTGCTCTCGACATTTCATACCATGTAATTTTTACCGGTGTTTAAATTTTTTTTTTTACACATTTGACCTGACTGCACCTGACCAGTCAATATAAAATGACAAAAAGAGGAGTTTCAAGAAAATCAGAGGTGTTAGTCCGAGAGCTTTTCCAGTCAAAGTTTGATTGCAGTTCCTGGAAAGAACAGAGAAAAAAATTAAGCAAATTTGATTTTGACATTCCTAAATGATATACGAACTGTGCATCATTAATTAAAGAATTTAAATGTAAATTGTTTCTATCAGATATGTAGAACCCACGGATTCCGTCATAATAGCTATCATTATGATGGAATCTGATTACACTTATCATCATTTGTATGCTTAATTAAATCTCATTGATGATAAATCATTATATCGTTTTGTTCTGAACAACTAAATTTAACTTAGCTAGGGTATGAATGGTCATAGCCCCACCCCTTTTATTTTTCTCCGCTATATCTTTGGTTCACTTTCCCATACCCTCCCCATTTAGATGACAGTGATGGCGGTTCTCTGGTAACTGTGGGATGCCTTTTGTTTCCGGTGTGAGATTTCGTATTTGTTATTGTGTCTAAATGTGTGAGTAATTGTAGATTTTATAAATGGTACATGTTCATTTTATTAATCCCACAGTATTTTCGTCCAGTTAACTGCGATTTTTGCTACATTTACACTGTGAGGTGGGGATTTCTCCATGCTAACAGCAGTTTTGTTTAGTTTTGTAAATAATATTATTAAACATCAAAGAACATTGGGTATTTTATTTTTATAAGAACCCAGCCCCCACAAAAATTGTACATAATGGGTTCTCCTAGAACGAATGTGGCATTGTGGTGTTTGTGTAAGATAGTGTTGTGTGGCTGAAACGTTTTGGTGAAAGAGACATTATACAAACGATTGGTTAGTTAAGTTAATGATAGAACAAATGATGACCAGCCTCCACCAATTTTCAGGCCTTGTGCCACATTTATACATTTGTATAATAAATAATTGATAAACCATTATTCGACATTATTCAGTTTGTTTTTATCAGCCTGCAGTATAAAGATTCTTGTAGAGGATGTAAGCTGCACATTGAAATGTAAAAGCGCAGGAATACTGAACGTTAAGCTGTCAATGACCTGGTAGCCCGCGCGCAAGAGTAGCACCCAATTATTTCCGGAAATTACCCTCCTCATTCTGACACAGTGCTCAATTGGTTAAACCTGCTTAGTACTTGCAAATATGTCGATAGTGCCGCTCCTTTCGATAGTCTGTTGCGAGAGCCAGTGAGAAATTTGCGGTAAGTTTGTGCGACATGGGATCTACTGGGAAGCCATGTTTGAATAAATTGAAATTTTCTCTTGAATCTTAGAAACTGCTGCATGACAGGTACTGGTGATTGCCACATGACCAAGGGACTGGTTCGGGTTAAATCTTGGGTGGGAGGGGTCGTAAGATCTTACCAATTTACAATATTTTATTGGTTTACTTTCTGCAATATTTTATCACACGCTGTCCTTACCCAGGAAATTACATTGCCATTTCTGGTCCTCTCTCCTCTCAAATCTGAAAAAGGACCCATTTTGATATACGTTAAATATTTACTCACTCACTCTACACATTTCATATATATATACAGTATGTCCCAAAAAAATATATACACGTTTTAAGAGGTGTTAACTCAAATGTTTGTTATTTCTTTTCAGATTAAACCCATCGATCTAATTGATGGCAGCCAACTTTGAAGACAAAACTTTCTAAAATGCTACTGAAAGCATGAAAACGTAGTTGAAGTGCAATGATAATTTAGGAAGATGTCTCAAAAAGAACCACCAACACGAGTTACCATCACTCGAATTAGAGATAAGTTTGAAGCTGATGGAACTGTTCAAAACGTCTCAGCATTCCGGAAGACCATTTACAAGTCCTACAAAGGAGAAAGTGTACTTGTAACGTTTCAGTGAAGTCCAAGAAAGTCTGTGCGGCAAGCCAGTCGTGAGGTAGGAACTTCAAAATCATCTGTCAATCGCATCACAAAACGTTACCGGCGGTGTTTGGACCAGAACGGACATCAGTTTGAGAACAGGCAGTAACAAAACGATAGAATGATGTTTTTTAAATTCTTTTACATGTTGAAATATTAAACAAATAATAATAAACACCTGGTTTACAATTATTTATAGTGTGTATAATCTTTTATAATCTTGCGTGTATAATCTTTTATATATATATAAGAAAAATTAAGGCAGACACGTTATTTCATGGTGAATCGGAAGTTTAGACATATTTCAGGCAAACCATCATCAGCTTCCGTCTTTATTTTATAAAGGATATTCGTGTAAAATCCTTTGTAAAATAAAGACGGAAAATACCTATTAAAATCATACAACCATGTATAAAAACGTAACAATTAATTCAAATTTTGACAATTGCGTGTTCATAAAACAATCTCTGTTACATGAGCGTTCTTAAAAAAAGTATAATCAGTTATTACATATATATATATATATATATATAGAGAGAGAGAGAGAGAGAGATTGAGAGAGGGAAAGATCGTAGACATTTGACCAAATAAAATTATTTACATCACTGTTTCACTTCTAAGGGTGAATTTTACATTTTCTGAAAATATCTTCGTAATACACTTTTGAGTATCACGTATTACAGGAAGAAGGACAAATTCAAGGGCTTTACTTCTTCCAAGTCAATTGTATTGTGTCTTCAACCCACATTCAATTATCAATCCTGTGACCTTGGAGGCCATTGTCTCGTTAATTTATATATAAATGGATGATACCTGAAGCTTTTAATTTCATAATATAACTTTAAAATAGAATTTTTATACATATGAAAATATTCTCTTATATTTTTATATGTATAGCACGCGCATACGTATACACACACATACGCACACACACTCACAAAAAGTGCGCAATATATCATCGTTTACATTTCCTGTTTTACCGCGGCTGTCATTGTCTTTCTGCTCTAAGCGAGTAGATTTCATTTTCTTTTTTTTAAGCATAAGCATATTAAAAAACGAGAAAGAAAAAGAAATTTTTCGTTACAAGCACAGAAAAGAATACTGAACTCTTACGTAATATCAGTCTTTTTATATGACTGAATTCTGGACAATTCCCTCAACACCGAGTGGTGAGTCTGTTTCATAGTTGAACGCAATGGCAAGAAGGTTGTGTTCAAGCATGAAACAGACAGTCATCTCTTAGTTTTGATCTAAGTGTCCTTTTACATATTGACATACGCACTATCCGTAATCTTGAGCACTTTTAGTCATAAATACCCCCTTCTTCTATATGCTGAGTATTATTGTATTTTACCTTTTAGAGAAGATTTTCGGTAACTAGGGTCTTCTTTTAGAAAAATTATGATGATTAAAATTTACCAAAAACTTCTACTTATAACTAACATAAGATTTCTTAAAATTAAATAACAGATGTAAAAAAAAATATACTTTTACCCATATTTTCTAAAATGAAAATATTTCTAAAATAATTTCAATTATTTGTGAATACGTCCTGAAAGTTTCATTACAATCAAACAATTATTTGATTTTTGTGGGGATTTTAAAGTCAACGTGTTTTTCACCGCAAAAAGACGCTAAAATATATTCTGATTTATGGTCACGTGTTAACGCAAGATAACATTTTGAAGATTCTAAAAAGGATTAAAAATATAATTTAAGATAAAAAAAAAAGTTCCTTTTGTCTTTTCTTTTAATAATAACAGATTTTGATTATAAAATTGTATTTTTCATTAAATTTAGGTTTTTTCTTTTTTTTCCATCACGTACGCTCATTTTTTTTTTTTTTTTTTGCGAAAAACATACAAAACAGTCATTTCTCTGCAACTTTTCCTGTCGAATTTCATGTTGATCTTGTCAGTGGAAACAAGTGGAATATAAAATGAGAGTCAAAATATTTATTAAAAAGCTCAGTTGTTTTATTAAGTGAATAGAAATGACATTTTTTGTCATTTCCAGCTTTAGTTTTATTTAGGTAGCGGCACTCATTCACCCCAAAACAGCATTGCATGATGTTAAGAACACAAAGTTTTATCATCAAAATGTTTATGTTATTATTAATAGGAATGATCAAAGTTTGCTAAAATTATTTTTTTTTAAATTTTAATCCTTTCTAACACATTCGAAATCTCGGTTAATTTTTTTTTTTTTTTTTTTTGTCAGCGACTCACCCTATGTTTACGTAAGGTAACTACTATGCAAGTCGTTTTTGTGGTGTTGAAAGACACATTAATTTAAAATTCTTGCAAAAATCAACTGTCTGATTTTAATGAAATTTTCAGGATTATTCACAAATAAATGAAGTTATTTATGCAATTATTATTTTTGAAAAATCTTCGTAAAAATATTTTTTTTACATTTGTTACCCCTACCTAATTAACTGCATGAAGCTTCTATAAATTCATTATGCATCCCAATTTTATTTTTTAAAATTAAATGCAGGATTGCTTGGGGAATGTAAAATCATTTAATATTTTTATTTACGAGACAATTTTTCCGAAAATCTGCTCTGAAGAGTAAAATAAAAAATGCAAAAAGTGTTTTCATCTTTTTCTTTGTTAATTATGATAATTTATATAGATTCAAACATCTTTTAAAATACTTCCAGTCACTCAGTGTCTTCGGTTATTAATTTACTAAATAAAATCTATATTTACAAATCGAAAATTGAAACGCTTAATAAAATCATTTAGAAAGAAGATTTTTAAAATAATTTTATTTTGTTTATGTTCAACTGCACATTTTTTTACTATGGAAACTTCTAAGAGATTTATCATTAAAAGATCACGTGTTTCAATGTTTATTCTGCTTACGAAACATTCACTCGGATTATGTCATATCTTAGTCACCATACTTTTAGATGTGTAAACTGATTGATAACAGGACCTGTCATCACCTACTTGAAAGGTCAACGAGTCAGACCTTTTTGATTAAGAAATGCTTTTACTCTAAATTTCATGCCATAAACTATTAATATTTGTTTCAAATCAGATTAATTTAATTTTAAATATGCTAATTTTCCAAAAATAATTTGTCACAGATGTATATTTTATTTTTGCAAGAATTTTTAAAACCGAGAATTAACTTTCGTTTACAAATGTGTCGATCGCTCAGAAATGGTCTAAAAATTGAAAAAAATTAAAAATTTCAAAATTTTAGTTTCCTATCAATATATTTTTGTGTGAAATACACCAGAGTATTTTGCTTACTGAAAATAATAGATTTAATCATTTAGATTTCAATTAAAACTAAAATAAAAGCTTCAAGAAAATGTTTTTTTCTAAAAATGCAATTTAAAATTTAGGTATCGAAAATAAGTGAAAGTACTTAGTTTTATTGAGTAATATATTTATCATTTTCAAAAGTATTGTCGTCTTTCAGACTTCATAATTTTATTCTTTCAGAATGTTTTCAATTTTTTTCGTTTATATAAAGATTACTAATGTCAATTTATTTTTCAAAACTTTCCTAGGCACATACTGAATCAGAATGTATATAGTTTTTAAGGTCTAAATCTTCTTGTTGCATTAGAGTTTACGCTGGACACATATAAACACAAACGAATGCCCTTTATGTAACCTAAAAGTGACACACACACACACACACACACACACACACACACACACACACACACACCACTCATATACGGGAACAATCCAGCCAGCCCTGGTATTATGAAGATGAGGACGCTACTCGTTGAGATGACATCAAGAGAAGAACAATAGACAGAATAGTCGTCTATTGTTATTCCCTATAGAGACTTGTAGGCACGTAGCAGACATCAGGACAAGGGGCTGGACTAGCAACGTCTATAGTGAACCATCATTACAGAGAGACGTGTCGTCTGACTAGAACAATGTCTGCCGGCCATGCATGGAGATCTTTCGACCTTAAGCGTAAAGAACAAGCAACCCTAATTATTAGCAAAGGCGCTACCCTACTTACAAACGTTCAAGTTACGAACTTACGAGCAAAATTTTCTGTTGATTAAAATTTTAAACACCGCTCTGGTTCGGAAGGTCAACCGCCGTCAAATAGACGGCATTTCAGGAGTTTCTCAGCGTCTTTGCTTTCTGTACTTGTGGCGGCATTCACCCTGGGCGTGTTGAGACGGCTTTTTTCCTAGAAGTTTCATGGGACTTTTTGGCTCCACAAGCGGCCCGAAGCCGCAGATCGTGTGAAAAATTCCCCGCAGTAAATTGCCAATTCTTATTGAGGTAAACTGGTTGCCACTCAAGGCTAGAGAATCCAGTCTTTCCAGCTATTTACCTATAGCTGGTGTGGGGAGAAAAATGGATTTATACGTTTCCCAAGGGTATTAGCATGTATGTGAACGTAATACACCAGACTAGAATTCGAACTCAACTCAATCTGAGCAGCTATCCATAACTTTCCCCGCCTCCTTTCTGTGGCACCATAATTTTAGTCATGGATATTCCCCATCGCTTCTCTATGTTTCTTCTATAAATACTTTCATGCTAATTGTTCTGATAAACTTTGCTCTGCGGTACCTAGAATTTATGGATTTAAGCGCAGTACTTCCAGGTCTTATCAATTTACGGTTGAAATGGCTAGATGCAACCGTAAGTTCTATGCTAACATTTTCTTCTACTGTACTTCTCGTTTGTGAGAAGCTCTTCCAGTTTCTTATTTCTCAGTTAACTTTGATCTTCAAAACTTTTAATGCAGTGTCAGTCACTATCTTCTATCGTCTTAATCTTTATTCTTTTATTGTCTATTCTCCTTAAGAGCAGTTTTTTCATATTTTCCAACACTGTGTAACTTCTTGCATCCTAGTGGCTTTATTGCCTTGCTGGTGGCGAAATGATTAAAAATTTATGTTACGTCTACCAATATACAAAGTTTCGGATGTGCGTTGTGATGCAATGATTATTTGTCCGGAATGAGAAATCGGAGAACCTAATTCGAATTCCATTGAATTCGTTGCGTTCACTTACGCGCAAATAACGCTGAGAAAAGTACTAATCAATCTCTTCTCACTCCAGCTATGGGTGAAATAGCAGGATATATTGTGTTCTATTGCCTTGGTTACTAACCAGTCTACCGCAGAAAGAAATTGCAAACTACTGTAGAAAAATCTTCTGTCTAGGCAGTCATGGACCGAAAAAGACACCATTACTCAAGCGTGTATCACGTATAGCACTTAATTTTACTTGCTTAAATATCCGCCACTTTTTATGAGTCCTGATCTATTTTCCGGAAACGAAATTGGTACGGTACAGCACACGGATTTATTTGAACTGCTAGGAAAACTTAATCTGTATGGGGAAATGTTAAATTAATCTGGAACTTATGCTGGGTGCAAACCGTTTACATACGGACAGAAAATGAACTGAGCAAATACATGGACATATAAAGACTTCGTAAGTGGCGAGGCAATCGTAAGGGACCTGGAGACTCTACCTTTATTTATTATTGGCTGCGATATCTTAACAACATACAACAGATGACACTGTATTCATAGCAAACGGAGAAGGAAAAAATAAAAGACTTCGAATAGATACCGCCACAAAATCGCTGTAAAAACAGCATTGTATGAAGAGAAAAATCCCCAAACTTTATAAAAACAAACTTTTTCTATTCAAACCTTTATTTTATTAATAAGAGGCAAGATCAAAATATGTTTTAATTATTTTTGAAAAATTTTAATTCTTTTTAACACATTCAAAATTTCGGTAAAAAATCTTGTTTTGATCTTAGTTAGCGGGAAGCCAAATCGTTACGAGAGTTTACCATGGAAAACGTAATATTACATTAGTCATTTTTCTTCAATTAAATTCGAAATTCTTGCAAAAATTAATACATTGTCGGATTTTAATAAAACTTATTCACAAATGAAAGAAATTATTTTAAAATCATTATTTTTTTTTAAAATATTGGTAAAAATAATTTTTTACATCTGTAACCCCCTTCCATGTAAATTCATTAATTTTTAATAAATTAAATTCTGTAGGCAAAATTGGTTTTATTGGTTAAACACGGGGCTTACTGGGGAATGTAAATCATGTATTATTTTTTTAAATCATCTAACCCCTTTTACCAAAAATCTGCTCCGAATAGTAAAACAAAAAATGCAATAAAATTATGATATTATTTCAACAGATAGGCTTTTAATTGCTTAATTAATTTGTACAATTATGAAACTTGAATCTAATCTCGCATCCGGCAGCTGTCAACACATTTCAAATACTGTGGACAGTTCAAAATTTCAACTCTGTGATTAAGAAATAGTTTTATTCTAACTTTTTATGCTATAAATTAGTAATACTTTTGTAAAACAGATTAACGTAACAATACATTTGCTAATTTTCTAAAAGTAATGTGTCACTGATGTATATTCTATTTTTCAAGATTTTTAAAACCAAGAACTGTTTTTTTCAAATGTGTCGATCGCTCAAAAATGGCCGAAAAATCTCAAAATTTTAAAAAATCTCAAAATTTTATATTCCACTGAATATAATTTCTGTTTGAAATATACCAAAGTATTTTACTTACTGGAAATAGTAAATTTAATCATTTAGCTTTAAATTAAAACTATAATACAAATTTCAAGAAAACTTTTTATTTCTAAAATTAAAAAGTTAGTTATCGAAAATTAGTGGTGTTACCTCCTTCAAAGAGACGGAAAGTAAAACGAAGCGAAAAGAAAAGACTAATCATCAATTGTAAGAAAACAGAAAGTAAGGTTGTCAACAAGAGATGAGAACTACGAATGGGAGATAAGAATATCAAACAAAATTACAGAAGTTTTAATATTTGAAAAGTGTTTTGACTGAGAACGGAAAGTGTATCACCAAAAAATCCACACGTTTTGAGAAGGCTTAAGAAGCGTTGTTATTTAACCGTGACGTATGAGCAACCGTTTGTCGGTGAGACACAAGCAACATTTTGCCGGTGAGGCACAAGCAACATTTTATCGACCAGAAGCATTCGTCGTTGAAGTGCTAAAACTCTATCGAGCGATAACGACTCGTAAAGCAGCATTTTAACCTCACATTATTCTGATAAACATCTGAATATGTTCAAAATCTAATTGAAATATCCATAATCAGTACCACTTATCATCTCAGTTATCATTGTGTTTTGTTTAACGTGAACAAAAACAAACCTTCGCATTTTTTATCTACGCGAATACAATGTGGCTCAAATTACAATGTTTTTAGGGGAGCTTGTTTACAAGCGCTGATCGACTGTGTGCAATAAAGGTACTTAAATATTGGCCTCGGGGTTACCGTATTAGTCTTCTTATAAGACGCAACCTTATGTAAAACTCACCACCCCAAGAAATAGCAAGGCATTTTTGTTAATTCACCCCAAAATAAAAAATAAAAATGCTTAATTTGTTACGTATTCACAGCTGGTAGTGATAGTTCGATTAGTTTCGTGAAAAAGTTTTCCTCGTTTGCTTTAACACAATCTGTTATTTACACAAATTCACATCAAGATTTTTCAGTCCTCTAATTTGATCGAATTTTTATAGCATTTACATCAAACTTTCAAATAGATGTTTTTGGTTCCATTGGAGAAGTCTTATTCAGGGTTTGATTTCTTACAAGTATTCTTCGATATCTTGAATTTGATAGAATCACTTCCCTGACAAGTAGGATGATGCATAGAACGAGGCAAATAAAAATCTTTAAGTGACATGTCGGAAGAATAAGCACTTCTTAAATAGATTGGCCCACTCTTAAATGTAGAGGGAAAACACATATACACAAGTTTGAATAAAGAACAACGAATATTTAACGTTCTCACTGAAGATGTCTTGCAAGAGAAAAAGGCTAAAACTTTTCAAAGGTTCTTTTATTACTGAATGTATGATCATCAGCAAAAAGAAAACCTCAAAATGCCAACTACAGGTCGGAGAAAACAAAATACAGCAAGTAAAAAATTTAAATACCTAGAAAGCGTTCTGACAGAGAATGAAAAGTGCAACATTGAGATCCAAAGATCCATTGGCATAGCAAATGAGCATTTAATCAGAGTACTGAGAAACAGGAAATTCTCTGGAAACAAATAAAATCGTACTGGATTCCTATGTGACAACTGTCTTTCTGTATGGTAGTGAATATTAGACGATTTCCTCAAGGATGAAACATAGATTCGAGGCAGCAGAAATGTGGTTCTACAGAAAGATGCTGATAATAGCACAGACCAAACACGTGAGCAAGGATGAGGAGCTGGAAATCCAATGGGTTATTCCCTTACAGGTTCGAATCCTCTTCGCAGCTGCATGTAAGAATCTTATGAAACAACCAGCCAGTAATCAACTACAATAGAAATTGATCTAACTGACCAAAAAAACACCAGGGCAAATTGTTAGGTGGTTTAAATAATAACCTGGGAGATTCCATTCTGTTACAGGCAAGTCTATTCTGTAAGCATTTATTGGCTGATAATTTCAGTGTGGACATTGAGCTCTATAAATATTGAGCACAATATCCACACTCTTGAAAAGTCACCTTCTTGCATGGAGACAAAAGAAGACAGCCATGTTGAATGGTAAGTTATTTGATTTCTACAGAGTGAATACAAACGAGAAGAAAAATCATACCTAACATCAGAAAAAGAAAAAGTGAGGACACGTCATGATGAAAGAGGACCTGGAGAATCTAATATTAACAGGACGGATAGATAGAAATAGACAGAGGCAAGAAGCGTGAAACATATTTGATAGGCTTGAGCAAATGAATGACGGAGCGGGGTTTGGGAAAGATACCAAGAGGAAGATATTGAGAGAGATAAGAGACAGAGCCAAGTGGAAGTTCATGATCGCCTACGTCTTTAAGAGGCACGACACAAGAAGAAGAAGAAGAAGCTTAAACATGCATGTATCTGCTTGCAATGACAATAAGTGCAATGCTATGTTGACCTATCATCGCTCATAATTAGAATCCACGAGTTACCTTTCTTCTCTGTACTTTTCTTCTTTTTGTATCCTTTCTTTCAGATAAATGTTACATTTGTACGATATCATTAATCTCCGAAAACACATTTACTACAGCTGGTAACTGATATTAAAGCTTGACAGAGTATCGATCATTCCGATTAAGTTTGTATATTTATGGTGTTTAGTCATCAGCAAAAAGAGGACCCAATAATGCCAACTACGGACCGGAGATACTGAAATCAAACAGGTGGAGAAATTTAAATACCTGGTTAATTTTCTGACAGAGGACGGATAGTGCAACACTGAGACTCGAAAAAAATTGGAAACAAAGAAAAATGTATTGGACTGCTAATTGATTTCTATCCTCCTATATATCTGCGAATGCTGGACACTCTCCTCAAAGATGAAGAAGAGACTCGAAACAACAGAAATGTTATTTTACAGAAGGATACTGAGAATACAATGGACCGAACATATGAGCAAAGAAATGGTTTTGGAGAGGATGCAAACGAAAAGGAAACTTATGCTTGGCATCAGGAAGATGCCAGGTTTCTGGGACACGTAATGAGGAAGGAGAGCTTGGAGAATATGATACTTACAGGGCGGATATAGAGAAAAAGAGACAGGGGAAAGCAGCGCGAGAAATACTTGTTGGGCTTGAACAATTTGGTGACAGAGTGAAGTTTGGTAGGGATACTAAGATGAAAAATGTTATAGCGGCAAAAGATAGCAGCAAGTAGAAATCCATGATTGCCTACGTCCTGAAAGGACACGGTTCATAAAGCTAGCCATGTGTGGAAATTGAAATTAAAATATATTTGGGATCAACAAAAGACACCTTTAAGACCAGGTGGTTCAATCAAAAGTCTACATTTAAAATAGAAAACATAAAAACTCCAAAATTAGCTAGCCATGTGTGGAAATTGAAATTAAAATATATTTGGGATCAACAAAAGACACCTTTAAGACCAGGTGGTTCAATCAAAAGTCTACATTTAAAATAGAAAACATAAAAACTCCAAAATTAGCTAGCCATGTGTGGAAATTGAAATTAAAATATGAAAAATACCCAAACATAACGTGGAGTATAGTAAAAACAGCTAGGCCTTACAACGGTGGCAAAACCAGTTAATATATTCCCAAACAAAAATGAACTATTGAATAAACAGAAATTATGACTCAGTGAAACCATACCAAAAAATACCTATTAGGTTCATACAACCATGGATGAAAACGTTATAAATTTCCCGTTACGTGAGCGTTAAAAAATAAATTACCGTTACGTGAGCGTTCTTAAAAAAACAAAACTGTAAACGGTGAAATCAGTATTCTTCATTTGTAAACGAGTTACTAGGTTTCTACCATGTGGTGTCTTCCGGCGATTTGCAATAACTTATTTTACCGAGAGAGAGAGAGAGAGAGAGAGAGAGAGAGAGAGAGAGAGATACAAGTATTCGAGGATTGTATTTATTCGTGGCCACTTATATGGGAGGCTCACAGTATTAGTGAACATTGAATCAACCTCCAAAGGCGACAGCCTGTTTCATACTAAACGACATCGTCAGGCTATGCTAAACAATTGCGTTTAGCATGAAACAGACTGTCGCCTCTGAGTGTTGACTTCAGTGTTCGCTCTTCTATTTATATACTTTTTATGCCTCTTATTGAGCACTTTAATCCATAAACATAGCAAACTTTAAAACTATATTTTATCACATAGACATATTTTTGCGGGGATAAAGAGTATCATTATTTAATGTCTCCGGGGACATTTCTCACTCAAACAATATTTGGTGGACTCATATGAGTCCGGGTAAAAAAAAAAATAAGAGCACAAAACAAGGAATTCAAACAAAGAACATTTATTAACAATACATGTTACAGAAGGACAAAGAAAGAAACGTTATTGAAGTTATGAACAGTTCAATGCAATTTTCTATTTGTGTCACTGAAGTATTTAAAGACCTTGCGTCTATCGGAGTGAAAGGAAATTTATGTTTCTACTTTGTCTAGAGACATAGATATATAGTTGTTACAGTGTACTTCATATCAGTTGTGATCATCAGACTATATATATACGGATAAATGAATGTGTGTGTGTGTGTGTGTGTGTGTGTGTGTGTGTGTGTGTGTGTGTGTGTGTGTTCATGCTGGAGACCCCATACTGGTGTACTTTAAATATAAACATGCGTCGAATATATATATATATATATATTACTTTGAATAAAATAGGCGTCATTATACTAACCCAATCTGAGGAACATTTTGGCCAATACTTCTTCAAAGGCTTGCGTTGGCTTCATTGTAGATGGGAAATACAGGACAAAGGAAAACACCAAAGGATTACTTACAAATATATATATATATGCCCGCTTCAAGAACTTTATAATACAAAAGAAGTTATTTACAAAACAAAATACAAGGCTTAAATAGTCAAAACAAAATATATTTGGGATCAACCAAAGACACCTTTAAGACTAGGTGGTTCAATCAAAAGTCTACATTTAAAATAGAAAACTTAAAAACTATAAAAAATTAGCTAGCCATGTGTGGAAATACATGATCGCCTACGTCCTGAAAGGACACGGTTCATAAAGCTAGCTATGTGTTGAAATTGAAATTAAAATATATTTGGGATCAATAAAAGACACCTTTAAGACCAGATGGTTTAATCAAAAGTCTACATTTAAAATAGAAAACTTTTTCAAAAAGTACAAAATTAGCTAGCCACGTGTGGAAATTGAAAATACACAAAAAAATAAATATATAAAAATTATTTTAAAAATAAGAAGGCAGAACAATTTGTATTAAACTTTTAAATTTTTGATTACTAAATATAATTTTTGCTTAATAAGTTTTTAAACTAACCCTAACAAATCTTTGAAGTATTTTAAAAGTATTTTTGAAATTTTATAAATTAGTATAATTTTAAAAAATGAAAAATATTTTTTTATATTTCATTTTTAATATGTTTTCAGACTATAATGTCTTTAACTTTTATTATTTAATTAAGTAATTAAAAACTTATCAAATTAACTAATCTCATAGTTATAACGCACTTTTTTAATTTTACTATTGAGAGCAAATTTTCGGAAATAGAGGGAAAATTTTTCAAAAAACATAATAAATGTTTTATATTCCCCAATGAGTTCTGCGTGTAAGTAAAACTATTTATCGAAACAAAATTTAAATTCTTAAAATTTCATTAATTTACATATAGGGGTAACAGATGTAAAAAAATATATTTTGTAAAGATTTTTTTTTAAATTCAAAAATAATTTCATTCATTTGTGAATAAGTTCTTAAATATTCATTAAAATCCGATAATTATTTGATTTTTACAAGAATTTCCAAATTAATATGTTTGTCACCGGGAAAAAAACTGTGTTATGTAATATTAAGCTTTCCATTTTAAACTCTCGTAACGATTTGGTTTCCCGCTAAATCAAATCAAAACAAAATATTTTACCAAAGTTTTGACCGTGTTAGAAGGGATTAAATATTTTAAGAAAATAATTAAAAAATAATTTGGTCTTTCCTCTCAATAATAATATAAACATTATAATAGAAAAAGTTCGTTTTTTATTAAATTTAGGGCCTTTTTATTCATACTACGCTGCTTATTTAGTGATTTAGTGAATATATATATATATATATATATATATATATATATATATATATATATATATATTAAGAGACAGACAAACAGACAAACAGACATAGAGATAGATAGAGAGCTATCAATTTCTATAACTTTATTAAATCTCCCCACCAAGTTCTGTGTACCTAATTTCTATTATATATTTTTCAATTTACCAATAAAATTGGAAAACATAGTATTAAAAATCAGACATTTAATGGGTGAATTGAATAAAGATTATTTTAGTTGTTGCGCCCAAATATTATATGAATATATATAAAACAAAATTATTAAAGCAATATATATATATATATATATATATATATATATATATGTTTTATAGGTTTTATGTGTGTGCTTAATTTAATAATCAGAATGAAGTTCAACTTTTAAATTTGAAAATGTAGGTTATATGTTTGGGGAATACAGGGCTTCTTTTTTCATGCTTAACGGGAAAGTGTCAGCTCATTAAGCTACAGTCTAGACTGCTCTTCTTCAGTGTGATATATTATTATTGTTACAATATTATGGTCTCAGCTTTCTCTGTCTCCCAGCATTTATTAAAACCAAAAAGAAAGAAAGAAAACATTGTTTTTTTTTATTTTTAAAGTCACTTAAAGGAACCTTTGGTATGATTACTCATTTTTTTTTATTTCGGTTCAGAGTGCATTTATTTTCCTTACACTTAAATTCTATAAATTATGCTTTGCGATATATGTTGTATTGAGCACTTTTTAAAAAAGTAAATGCTGGAGAACTCCGAATTCTAAAACTGTTGGTTTGCTTCACCTGGATATAGCCCGGGGGTAGAGTCGCCGGCTGACGCCAGTTCGGTCGGATTTCAATCCTGAGTTAAAAAGCAATCGGCGTCTAACAGTACTGATTAGCTGTGGTGCGGCGAGGCGGGTCTGTCTGCGGATGACAATATTTACGCTCTCGCACACTGATTGAGCACTCTGGAAGAATGATAAACTTTGAAAAACAGTAGCTACTCTGGCGTGTACGCATCGCTCATTCAGTAAAATGAATTAGAGCACACTAGCTATTGGGCGCGTATAATGATAATATATGCGCTAAAAGGTCTGCCTTCATCCACCGAACGCCCATAGCCCGGGGGTAGAGTCGCCGGCTGACGCCAGTTCGGTCGGGTTTCAATCCTGGGTTAAAAAGCAATCGGAGTCTAACCGTACTGATGAGCTGTGGTGCAGCAAGTCGAATCTGTCTGCGGATGAGAATATATATATATATATATAAGTAACCTAGTGACCCAACAAACCTACCAAGGTTTCACCTAAACGGATCTTCAGGGAACGTTGGCCCCTTATTCTGGTCTGCTTAAGTATTGAGAGTTTTTTGTTATTGATTACTCGTTTCGGGTTTTTTTCTTTGGGCTACGTACTGGCTTGGTCTAAATCGCTTTGGCTGATGTTCATGTGCTTTCTTTTTTTACAACCATTTTTTTCCTTCCGCGTATATACACGGATGGTTTTTCGAAGCGAATATAGTAATAAGTTTGCATTTATATATATATATATATATATATATATATATATAATCATTCCATGCTAAGGAAACCAACAGAGCCACGAATACATAATAGAATGCGAAATCATATAAGAAAAACATTATTAACGAAGGAGAATGCAGTAAAAGAACAGAATTTAAGAAGAGAGAAGATAACGACTGATATTACTTTTGAAATTCTGCTGATCAAATTTGACTGGAAAGCAAGAAGCAGGAAGAGAATTCCACGGACGAGAAGTGTGGGGAAATAAACTGATATGTTTGCGCAAAAAAGAAACTTAATCTTTATGCTTATTTCAAAAATGACTACATCAGAAAAAAAGGGTATGTCAAGGCTCGTTTATTGTCATAGTATTTTTGAGATCATAAAGCGTCAGTCAATAGAATGTGAACAATTTGGCGTTGTAACCATTTTTTTTTTATTTCGATTTGAACAATGCCTGCTTTTTTACTCATGGAAGCTCACTCTAAATTCTTCGTTAACACCTCTTTCCTGTACATCGGCTTTTTACTCCCTGGTATGCACCAATATGCTCCGATATTGATTACTTGTACGTATATATGATTACATAATTATTACATATATATATATATATATATATATATATAATTATTACTATATATATATATATATATATATATATATATAGAGAGAGAGAGAGAGAGAGAGAGAGAGAGAGGAATGTTTAAAAATGGTCTTTGAATCAGTTCTAAACAACACCGAATATTTATCACGGAATATTAGCATTTCATACTCAGGACAGGTCACGAGTTCGAATTCTATCAGCAGCTAATTAATTCGCAATTTGTTTATATTTTCAACGTACTTGGATACACGGAGAATTTTTGAAAGAGCACGTCTTGTAGAAATAATTACTCTTACATTTTCAAGAAGCTTTTCTGTCGCGGTCTAACCGTCTATTTCGAATGGTTCTTCTATCATCAATAGCGTCAGTGAAAAAAGAAAAATGCCTTTACCATAAGCGGCCACGCTACAGATCCTGTTCTTACAGACGATGGCATATGTCTCGGAACTCTTTAAAAGAAGTATGCTAATGTTTTTTCAGGAGGAAAGTCGTTTAGAGTGAAACAAGCTTAAAAGCTCGATTAAGTAAATAATCCTTTTTTTTTTCTTCTCTTTATTCCAGTCTTTCTTTCTTACGCAACTTCATATTTGTTTATTTTTCGTCGATTTATTTCGTTTTCTTTTTTGTCTTCCTCTCATTCGTTTCTTCTTCGTAGCTTTGAGGCCATTTTTCCTTTTTATTCTCGCACACTCTCTTATTACCCCTTCCTTCAATTACTGTCTTGCATAAACTTTTTCACTTTAACGTTCCTTTTATCTTCTTTTTCCTTTCTTCAATAATATCATTATATTTTCTTTAGTTTCTCAATTCCTTTTATTCCACTTATTTTCCCTCGGTCATTTTATTCTTTTACCCTTAATTTCCTCTTGCTTTCTACCTTCTCGCTTCCTTTTCCATTTCTTCTTTCAAGCACACACACACACACGCGCGCGCGCGCACACACACACACACACACACACACACACACACACACACATACATATATATATATATATATATATATATATATATATATATATATATATATATATTAACTTCTCTTCATTCTTTTTTCCGTTCTTATCTTATCTTGCAGAAGGGCTGCAATGATTACAACACTTCTGTAAGAAAAATGGTATCAACAAAAGGAGCACATAGAGAGAGAGGGTACAGAATGTTGGCAATAGAGAAAGATAGGAACATTGAGAGAGGGAAAAAGAAGAGAGGAGAAAGAATTCTACCAATAGAGAGATAAAGACAAACAGGGCCTCTGAAGGAAGGAGAGATAGAGAAAGAGAGTGAGAAAATTTCTAGTAATAGAGAGAAAGAAAAACAGACAGATAGATAGATAGACCGAGAGAGAGATAGTGGGAAACAGAGTGTAGCAATAGAGAGAGAGAAACCCAGAGACACTGAGGCAGACAAAAAAGAAAAGAGGAAAGAGTGTAATAATTAGTAAACAGAAAGGTACATGAAAAAAATCATGAAAGTAAGTTTTAGTTATGTAATATCCAAACTATATTGAGCTCTGTTTAATACAGCTGTATAATG
>JBBBDQ010000571.1:5627500-5767500 GCA_037127315.1 Ascarosepion bandense
GTTTGGTTCACTCATTTACCAAGACATTTTTCTAATAAATTTATTCAGAAGACTGTATTGAAAGAATTTGTTTTTATCCGAATACTGTTCACTAGTAACTTTCTATATTTTAGATAAAAATAGATTCTTGTTTTTTGGGGGTTTTTTTTTTTTTTGGTTTTTTATGTGTGTATTAGTATTCTTGCACTCCGACAACTTCTTTATTAAAGACCAAATCATCATATTTGAAAAGTTTATCAAATTATTTTGCTGAAATGTTTTTATCAGACAGTACCCTGATGTTGAAATGATAGCAGTTATCTTTTTTGAAATCTTAGTAGCTTTATTGCCTTGCTTGTAGTGAAATTATTTTAAATTACTTCTGCTTGGTAATTCATTATCTCTTCGGAATGTCGTTAGAAACAACATTTTAGAAATACAACATTTTTAAAATTGGGGTTGATATGATCTCGTTAAGAATCTCGTCATCTGAGCTGCTGGGATAAACACCTTCGTTTCTGATTTCAAGCTGATAGGTTAGATTCCAATTCATCATACTGAAAGATTATGCAGCAACAGATAAAAGAATTAATAGCTTGAAACCTTTAGCTCATTTTTATCGGTATTACTAGCTTTAAAAAATCCTTTCTGATACTTGTTTTAATTGTTGCATATTGAATCCTTTGAACTCCATTGATTCCACGATATGGATACACTTCTTTTTGATCCAGTTCATAAATCACAGCTTCATTATCAAGTTTATATTCTTTGTAGCAATTTTACATTCCTCCCTCATATAAGTTACTCTAATCGTACATCCCTTCTTCAAAATAAATCTTATTATTTTCAAGTAATTGATATATTCTTTCACTTCAAATCAATCTGAGAGTTTTATATGAGGTTGATAAATATGTCATTAGTCGGTAATGTTGAAAGTTGGCGTACTCATCTGTTTTGGAGATTAAATAAGTAATGTCTTGAGTTAGCCATTTTAGATTTTTCTTTGAATTATTGATAGCATTAGAAAGTTGATCTGCTAAATGTTTGTGCATAAGTGGAAATAATTTAAGCAGAAGTTAGGGACTTTATCTCTTCCCGACCATTTTTTCCTTTAACTTTATTTACTTCTTGAATATACTGTTCCATCCTTGTTCATCTATCTCTAAATTTGGGGTTTTAATCCATTCTTAACTACTCTTATAATTCTTTTAATTTTTTCATATCTTATTTAAGAAATGTTTCACTTCCTTATCAGAAGTTACGCTTATTCTCTGTTGAATTTATTTTCGTTTTTGCTGCCATTTTACAAAGTGCTGTTTTGTGATCATAAAATTTATTTTCTTATATCTCCTTTTCATTGTCCTTTTAGGTAGATGTATCATTTTAGGACAAGTATTCCTTACCTTTTACGTACATGCTTCACCTAAGCACGTCTAAAATCCAAAAAGGCCATTAATTTAATTTAAACAAGTTTCAAAAGAATATGAAATCCATGAAAGTGAAAATTAAACGAACGAAAGTCAGTTAGATTACTAAGAAACGAATTACTAAGAAATTGTAATATATATATATATATATATATATATATATATATATATATATGACGTAGAATATTTGATTTTTAAGTCAGATAAATTCCGATAGGGATGAACTCAAAAGAACTCAATGTTAAATTTATTTATTTAATTTAACAGAGTAATATAATCGAGAATTTATTTTAGATATTCTACAATTACATATTTCGCAGCCAAACCTGCTGCTCATCAGACCCAGCAGGTTTGGCTGCAAAATATGTATTACCCATGTAATTTTCGAATATTTAAATTTTTTTCTAGAGTATATATATATATATATATATATTACAATTTCTTAGTAATTCGTTTATATATATATATATATATATATATATATATATATATATATATTACATTGAATGTTTAATTACTTAGTTTCTGATACCTCTTAGATTCATGCAATCATGATTAAAAACGCCATAATTCCTTGTAATTTTAAAAGTTGCACGTTCAAAAATTCCCTGCCACGTGAACGTTAAAAAAACATCATTATCTGAACGTTCTTAAAAAATGGTAAAATCTGTTATTGTAAATCGAAGACACCACTTATGGTAGAAACCTAGGTCGCGTAATAACTCGTTTACAAATGGAAAATGTATATATTTCTAAACTTATTTATAAATGGAACTTTGTCTCTGTGTGTATGTGTCTGTGTGTCTGTCCGTTACCTATAGACTCTGAAACGACTGAACCGATTTTCTTGAAAATTTACACAGTTTTAGTATAAGCGTCTGCGAGTGTTCTTAGCTAGGTTTTGTGTCGAGGTACCCCCGATAAATATCGAAAATCGATAATCGAAAAAATCGGGTTAAAGAAGGACTGGTCCGATTTTGATCAAATTTGATACACTCATAGACAAAGATATCAGAAACAATATTCAGAAGTTTCAATAGTGCAGAAAATCTATATATATATATATATATATATATATATATAAGGCAAGATGTTTGTGTGTGTGTCTGTTTATCTACCTGTATGTCTGTATTTTTTCCAGCCTTTTTATTTTAGTTTTTGCTTCGGGTTTGGCTCTAAGTAGGTATAATTGTAGTTCTTAGTCACAGCCATGATACCATTTACTCAGAGGACTTATTTAGCCTTCAAAATTCAGTTTACGACGAAAAACTTATTTGATATCGATACCAAGAAATCAAAATTTGACTTACATCCATTCATTTTTCTTTCAGTCTACGGTTTCGATTTAACTGGAAACAACTATTGCTTTTTAGTCTTTCGTGCCAACGTCGAAAGAGTCTGAGCTCCAGGACCATGGATTAGTTTTAAAGCTTTCATTACGAGCGGTGGTGACGGAATCCCAACCATAGTCTTAAAGAAATGTGCCCCTGAACTCTCCTCTATCCTTTCTAAGCTCTACAACCTCTGCCTATCTGCTTCCTGCTTTCCTGCCTGTTGGAAATCTTCCTCTATAGTTCCTATATTTAAAAACACTGGAGAACCCTCTGACCCTGCAAATTACCGCCCTATCAGCCTTCTTCCGATCTTTGGCAAAGTGTTCGAAGCCATTATCAACGCCGAGGTGGTTCAGCATCTCACAGCACACAGGCTCCTCTCGGACAAGCAATATGGTTTCCGCTTCACCAGGTCTACTGCTGATATGCTAACGACCATCACCGAGTACATATACCAGGCACTCGACAGGAATGGCGAAGCTCGAACCGTTGCATTGGATATATCTAAGGCGTTCGACAGAGTTTGGCATGCTGGCCTTCTATGTAAACTGCGGAGCTATGGTATAACTGGACATTTGTTTGAACTAATCCAGTCATTCCTCTCTAACCGCACAATGAAAGTGGTATTAAACGGACATGCCTCTCAGAACTACCATACAAACGCAGGTGTCCCCCAAGGCTCCATCTTAGGTCCTACACACTTCCTGATATATATTAATGATCTCCCTGATTCCATAAGAACCCAAATAGGTTTGTACGCCGATGACACCACAGTTTACTCTCGCCTCCAACAAAAATCTGGTGTAGGCGTCAAAGCTAAACTTGCAGCCGAGATTGAAAAAGACCTCCAATCCATATTGGACTGGGGTAAGAAATGGCTAGTAAATTTTAATGCTTCTAAAACGAAGCTACTGTCAATTAACCATCATCGACAATCTCACCTACCTCCCATTAGCATGGACCAGGCTTGCCTCCCAGAGAGTAAAACACTACGCCTCCTTGGTCTCACACTTTCAGCGGACCTCAAATGGAATGACTATATCGAATCCATTGCTAAATCCGCTGCTATGAAAGTCGGTTCTCTGTGTAGGGCCCGGAAGTTTTTTCCGTCTAAATCTATCCTGCACATTTACAAATCTACCATCCGCCCGTGCATTGAATACTGCTGCCATATCTGGTCGGGTGCCCCTGCTGTTCTCCTCGGGCTTCTCGATAAGGTTCAGAGGAGGGTCTGTAATGTGATAGATACCGACTTGGCAGACCGCCTGCAGTCTCTCTCCCACCGGCGAGACGTGGCTTCGCTGTGTCTCTTCTATAAATACTTTCACGGCTTCTGCTCCGATGAACTTAGATCACTCGTGCCCCCTAAATACGAATTTGCACGAGATACTAGATTAGCAACTAGATCCCACCCTTTTACAGTGAAATCGATAAAATGCAGCCGTAACTTCTACTCCAACAGTTTCTTTCCTCGCACTTCCCGACTGTGGAATTCTCTTCCAAAAGATTGCTTCCCCGACGGCTACAATCTCCAGGAGTTTAAATGTAAAGTCAATAGACACCTCCTAACACACTAACCTGCTCCCATTCTATCAAACACTCTTCCCATCTGCCCGACACTCATCCTCGCTATCCTTACTCATCTATCACCTTTCTCCTGACATTCCCTATGTCTATCCACTCCTTCTCTTTACCTTCCCCTATGTAGCCCCATGCGCAATAGTGGCAGTGGAATGCCTTGCTTGGGGTGAGATGATTAAAAAAAAAAAAAAAAAAAAAAAAAAAAAAATTACACCCGAGCAACGCCGGGCTATACTGCTAGTTATATATATATATTACAATTTCTTAGTAATTCGTTTATATATATATATATATATATATATATATGTGTGTGTGTGTGTGTGTGTGTGTGTGTGGTCAGAGGGATGTAATGTGGACCTTCTTGTGAAGCATGTATTATATCTAATATAATTATTTACGAATTTGTATTGATCAAGAACACAGTTTCTTAAGTGATATGTGAATTCACAAATAATATTGGTCCTACGTAAGTTTCATCTTGCAGGTGAAATATTATTTTTTGCGATAAGGTTAGCATTTTTTAATCGTTTTATAGTAGTAGTCTTTTAAAAAAACTTTCAAATCTCCATTTTCACTGTTAAATAGTGTAAGGTTGATGGTAGCGGAAAATTGCTTGATATATAATGACTCTCTTATAGAGAAGTGCCTTTGATATTGTGATTTAAATGGTATTTTTGTATTTTCAACCAAAATTTTTCTTAAGGGTTCTTGTAAGTTATGGCTTAATAAATGTTTTTATTGCACTATTTTTCCTAGATAAATGGCATGTAAGGCGTCTACTCAGGGAAGTAGTACTAGGGACAATATAAAAAGTAGAGGCTGAAAGCGCTTGGAAAGTCGAAAATTATCGAACATTTTTACATGTGTATTTACATGCAGAATTGCTAAAATAAAAAAATGTATATACTGAGTAGAATGCTGGACTAGTAATTTGACTAAGTATCACACCAGATAGTGTTGTATGAAAAAAATTTATAATTGTTATTCATTAGTATTATTAAAATAATTTTACAATTTTTTTCGCGCTCGCTATGTGTCTGTATGCACTAAATAAATATGAACCACTTGCACACGCATATATGTATGTTTTGTAAAATTTCAATAAAGCTTAGTGCCAAAATTGCTTGTTTTTTTAATCTACTAATAAAAAGGCATTATAGACAAACATGCCCTTTATAAAATTTATGTGGAGGGTTTTAACTTAACTGAGCAATGTTATTTCAGTCATGCTGACTTTGATGTTTGTGAAGGCATTATTTTAATGTTTTCACTCTTCAGGTTTTTTTTTTTTTTTACAGAAAATACCCAAAATTTGAAGAATTAAAAAAAATCACAATAATGTATTCACCGAACTTTGAAGTCAGCATGAATGAAATAACATTGTTCAGTAAAGTGAAAAACCTTTTCACATTAATTCTATGTGTGTGTGTGTGTGTATGTGTGTGTGTGAGAGAGAGAGAGACTAATTTCTCTCTAATGTCATTTAAAAGCTATAAATCCCTCTCTTCAGCTACAGGTTAAATAATAAGGACAACTGGGCTGCCTTGCGTGACAGACATAATGATTCGTAAACCTCGGGGAAGGCAACGTCGACCCGGTTCATTATCTTTTGCTAGATGTCATGCTCCTTACAAATCAGAGTCGCACTCACAAATTGAACACCATGACACTGCAAAGCATGATCTACTGAACGTACAGGTCTTATATAAATTAGAGAATTTACATTGTAGAAAAATGGGTTAGCTTATAGAAATGGAAGCTTAAAATTTTGCTTCACTGGTATTTGAATTCTTCCTTGAACAAAAAATGATTTTGCCAGATTTCATTTTAGTTAAACGTGCAATAAACAATTTTCCGAAAACTTTTAAGTTCATTTAAATAGAGATTAAAATTAAAAATAATCAATGAGAAAGAAGCCACAGACAATGCAAGACGATTACAATCATTTCTGCTAGCGTGATCTCATAAACTAAAAGGATGTTTTTCTTTTTTAAAATCAAAGTGCGTTTGCAGTGTCATTTAGATAATTGCCATCAGTTTTAAACATCTGACTATTGAAGAAAAGATACCAATTGTAGGATATCAAGACTAAGAACATTTAAAGTCGACTGCAGTAGTTTTTTTTTTTTCTGAATCGTCGGTGCAATGTGTTTTGATATAATCATGCGACTGGTGAATTTTGCGTAACTACCGGTCTTTTTTGCAGCCGCGGGAACTTTGTTACTACTAGTTTGATTTAGATGGAGTAGTTCATAGTAAACAAAAACTTGCATGTCCTTTCACCAACCTTTCTCTAAAGCAACTTTGATTTTAACGTCGATGCATTCTTGTCTCACTAGATTCATTTATGCGCCATACTTACGTATACGAATTGAATAGAATTAAAATCATGAATATATTCAAAAGAATTTAGTGTCGTACACAATTTTTCGAATTTACGGATTAAGGTTAAGGACAGGGGAGAAAATACAAGTCTAATTAAATTTCTCAAATTATTCTTAAGCAATTTCGCTTTAGTCGATCATGGTTTTCCATGACTTACATTTTTTTTATTGTCTATGAATTGCTGTGACATTCAGCGAAAGATAGAGAATATAATTCCTGTTTCTTTTCACAAAGGTTTTCAAACTCAGAGTTGTCCTTCTAGACTGGCTGCTACTCAAAAGCAGCTCAATATATTCTACTGTTTAACCCATAGCTGACGTGAGAAGACACATGCTTTTCCATTGGCATCGGAAGGAAAGTGAACGAGGTGAGCATTTGAACTCGGCTCACTGGTTCCACTCTAGGCGCCGATAACCGTTACAATATTAGCTCATTCATATTCTCAAAACAACTGCTGTTGTTGTCAGGTTCACTCTGACCCGAGGTGGTGGCATCAGTTAGGGTCCCAGTTATGGGCTAAATAGTTAACCCACATTCCAAAAAACATTATGAATGTACAAAAGTACATTTTCATAGTAAAAATACTAGTAATACATTTTTATATAAACAAATTACCGACAATATTTGTCTATACTTCTGAGACGAGGTCGTATTTACATTATTTACATTGTTCGGACTGTTGTCCTCATCTCTGTTGCTAAACAAAGTCAACTAAATATTGTTCAAAATATTTAGATTTCCCGATTAAATAACCAATTGAGGTTAATATGCCACTAAATAAAATCAACCAAATAATCAACATGAAAGAATTCTTTTCCGACATTAATCCATATATCCCATAATTTCTTAAATCAAACTGTATTCCAAAATATAACTTCAATAAAACTACAACATAAAACAACTATATCATCGCCTGTATACGCACAAAAGGTGAGTATCACCTACTATGTATGCAAATGTGAAAGCCGAATAACACATATCATACTTTAATGACTTCAAAGCTTCTAAGAAAATTAAATTTCGGCATTAAATGACACCTTAATATACCGTTATACAAATTTATGATTAAATCGATGTAGAAGGTCGAAGCGTCCATTTCTAATTTAGATTTACGAGTCGACTCGACGTATCATGGGGTCATGAAATAAAACAGGCAATAAGAAAGACGAGTAGGCGAAAGTAACAAGAAAAACAATATATTAACAAAGGTTACATAGGGTTGACAGCATGCATAAAATTAAGGAAAGAGAAGTTCTTTCCCTGGTGAGAAATAAAAAATTGCGCCCCTAATTGCTACCCGCAATTAGTGCGCGTGTGTGTGTGAGTTAGGGAGACATGTCTGCCCTGTCCCGGGACAAAATCTTAACTAGCGTACCACGTGACGTTCCCCGCTTTTATTGGCATCGTTTACGCGGGAACTAAGTTATCACGTGAACGCTGAGTGACCATGTGTGTGTGTGTGGGTGTGAATGTATCAAACCCCACATCGAAAGGTCTAGATTATTCGATTGAACTGAGGAGGGTCTATTTCAAATCACACAACAGAAATACGTTCTCAACTGCTCTCAAGTAGTATGTTTTTATCATTGTGAATTCTTCGATTGATGTCAGTACAAGTACGGCTGGTGCCGTATAACCTAGTACTACCTGCCGCATTGGTGAGTCATCGACGACTAAGCCATTTCTTCCCACTAGTGGGAAGGGCGACTAGCACGATTAAAATCAAAACCTATCAAAGGGAGGATGACTCTTTTGTTAGGTCAAGCTCTCTAGCACAATATGGTAGACTGGACTTTATAGTTATGTACACAACTAGTCAACGGCCTGTTTGGAACACTCCATTCTCACGACGAAATCAACAGTCACTTGTACGAAGTCAAGGCGAGACTTCAAGTTGGAGATCAGCTGTGGTTCGTGTTTGGTATCCCCCAAGGAAGTCGAATGGATTCACCCGAAAGTTACTTAATGTTGTAGCTATAACTCGGAGCTAGTTATACGAACAATTTGGGGAAACCTCGATGTGGTGCAATGGTTGGTAAGACCGTCTCGCTAAAACTTATTACAACTGAATATTGAGTTCAATCCTCACTGGGTACCCCATACTTTCGGCTTTGTACTACATCTAAACGGCGCTTAGAAAATCAGAGCACCTCGACGTGGTGTGATGGTTAGCACGCTTGTCTCGCTTGAATCATTGCAATTGAGTAGTGAGTTCAATCCTTAATGGGTGCACCATACTTTCGGCCTTATACCACATCCAGGCTTTGCTTAGAAAATCATTATCCGAACAAATTGTTCTTGTGGTGTAAGTTGGATAAATGAAGATGAATTCATTTTTGTGGTTATTGAGCAAATTATAATGAATGAATGGATCATGAATCAGATTAGCTAGGTTTAGGATAGTCGATGACAACTAATCTTACTCCAGTTCCCCTTCGTCCTTGTGCCAGAATTGAAATTTCAATACAATAAATAGGTTATACAATAATATGAGCAAATTATAACTAGTTGTCACAAGTGTTTGTTCTTTTGCCAATAATAATGGCTCAATCCAGGGGGTGGGAGCTCTTCCTTAGGCAGTACGAGAAAGCTGGGTGTATTACCTGGCACCTGAGGTGTCCCCAAAAGGGTAAATGCCGAGTGGACTGGGGCAGTTTTGCTATGGTATTGCCGGTAAAACAAGTCTAAACTTCGACTTTGTGTCACATTCTGCTGCGATGTCTGCATGATGATAAATACCGTCATACGAGCAAAGCCATCGCTTTATTGACATGTAATAATAGTGTTTGTCGTATTGCATCTATGTTACTATCACAACAACCTGGAGTGGGACAGGTTCTGCCAGGTCCACTTGCTCAAAACAGACTACAAATGAATGAATACCGGACTTTCAGTCCTAACAATATGAAGGGACCTGATCATGTTCTCGGCTTCGCATTGACCACACTCGATGATTATGATGAATGCTTCGACATGACTTTAAATTAATTTTAACGGACTAAATGAAAAAAAATAACCAGAACGTTTTCTCTCGAATGTTTAGCTTCTTTTTTTTTTAATATTTACTTTTCTACGCTGATTTATTATCTCTTCTGTCTCTAGCTTTCCAGGTTTTTAAAGACATTTGGAAACACATAATATGAAGATACCTACACGTGGAAGCACATGGGGTAAACACACACACTTAAACAGAAATAAACTCAAATAAACATATAGATTAAAGATGTGCACTCACAAACGTTTGGTGCAGACAATCAAAATGATGTATTAAGACACATGCTCGCAGCAAAATGCACGACGCATGTATTTGAGATGATTGTTTTATGGCAAACAGAAATACCTAATTTTCAAATGTGATAACCACTGTGATATATGTATTCCACGTGATTAACAATATTTTATACATATATATATATATATAGATATCTGCATGCATTATATATATATATATATATATATATATAATATCTGCATGCATTATCAATGCCCACGTTAATATATATTTAGTCACGTTCACATATATATATATATATATATATATATATATATATATATCAAAGTGAATTTATATACATATTAACGTGTCCATTAATATATACATATCAATGAAACTATTAATATATATATTAACGTGGCCATATATATATAAATATAAACGAGGCTATTAATATATATATATATATATATATATATATATATGAGAGAGAGAGAGAAAGAAAGTGAGAGGATATAAGTTTGCAAATTTCAACGCTTATTTATCGGCGGAATTAAGAAAGTGATTTATAATGTTATTTTTTTAAAATCCAGTGAAAGAAAGTAAAAGAACTAACTTAGATTTGAACGATTTGCAAAAGTAATCTCTTTACATACTTCTAGATTTACTTTTCTTTCGTTATTTAGGGGCATTAAAATTTATTGGACTATTTTCTTCTTTTTTCTTTCCTTCTCGCTCGCTACGTGTGATGGTGTGTGTGTGTGTGTGTGTGTGTGTGTGTGTGTGTGTGTGTGTGTGTGTGTGTGTGTGTGTAAACACTATAAGCACAAAAATATGGTCCATTTACACAGGCTGTATCAAAAATACTTTAACGAACTTTAGGGCGGATTTCTCATACCAAAACAAAGACAACGTCCAGATATACATGTTTGCAAATCCTTCGTTTTTGAGTTATTAAGTTTAAATATAGTTATTGGTTATTGGTGCTCTGTTGCCATGTAGACTAGATTACATTTCTCATTTGGCTAATTGGCCTTCAAAGTTCACAGAGAAGTGTTCCGTTTAAAAATGACAATGTTATTTATATCGCGAGCAGGCATATATGATTTTTACATACGACAATGTGAATGGTAATGGACGAGAGGCTGCACGGCTGTATCAGATTTCGTTTCTAGACCAAAAGCAGCAGAGCTGTTTAAACTTTGTTTACCGTTGCGTTGTTGAGATAGAATCTGTGGCACCACAAACCATGAATCAAGGAAGACCGAGATCTGCTCGTACGTCTGACCGCATTGTCAAAGGATTTGCGGACATATGTTTATATGAAATTTTGACATTATTTTCGCGTGAAGAATCCGCCCAAAAGATTCGTACCAGTATTTTTATACCCCTATATATATTTTTTTCTACATTTAAAAATTATCATCTATTGATTTATTACACGTGATACGTACCTGACCAATAAAATGAAACCTCAATCAACGTACTGTTTCTGGATTTTTCAAAAAATTAAATCATTCGTCTTAACAAATCTCTGAAGAAGCTTATTAAAGTGAAACATGTTAGATTAAAGACATTTTCCCTGCCTGTTTTTACTTATTCTATTAAAACACACACACACACACACATATATATATATATATATATATATATATATATATATATAACCGTTTAAGAGACGTCAGTGATGTGAGTGTTGAATGAAGGTAAATATGAGTTTAATACGTGAGCACACGTATAGTTTTTATTTTCAGTACAGAAAGTATTTCTGCTTGTTGGTTTATCTAAGAATAAGGTCTTTGTGTTTTTCTTTTTTTTTTTTTTTGTCTTTCTTTATATACAAAGGAGTACTAAGAAGTTATCTGCACATAATTTGGAAAAAAAACATGAGCAAACGTTTTTCTTAAGGCTGGGCTTCTTGTTCAAGCTACGAAAGTTTTAGGTATATCTAAAGAGAGGCGCTGAAAACTTCTCATCACCATTGAGAAGCCTGAATCCAGAATTTCTGATATTTGATCATATTTTGGAAGTGGATTGGGATGAAAACACTTCAGACCAAATTTTGGACGGATCACCAGTTCCTTTGGAATAGAGACGCAGTGGAGGTTGGATATAACATGCGAGAAGACACATCCTTGTCTTACGGCATTTTCTATTTCTTTAGCTTTCTAAAAATTAGGAAAAAATTAAAAGTGACTCTTAATGTAAGAAGCAGTTTGGAGATCCGACCAAAATTTATTACCGGTTGAGATAATCTCATCAACATAAGATACGCTGATGACACTGTATCGATGGCCGACTCCAAAAAAAAAGATAAACAATAAAACCTACTCGATAGGGTCTCAAAAAAGAGAGTAAAAAGCAGTAACCATCAACGAGACAAAGACAAAATTTATAGTCATCAGCAAGAGAAAAAAAAATGCGCAGGATGCGAGTTACAAATTAGAGATATTGACATCAAGCAGGTGCAGATGTTTAACTATCTGGGAATCGTTTTAACAGGGGATGGATAAAGCTACACGCATCCGAACACGCATTGGACAAGCGAAAGAAGCACTCTAAAATATAAGCAAGGCGAGAAAGGGAGAAAATTGGTCTGGAACAAATAAGTGTGTTATACGTCCTCTTATATGCTGGACAATCTGTTTGCGGATGAGAAGCAAACTAGAAGCAGCAAAAATGCGGTTCTGCAGAAGAATATTGAACATTATATGGACGGAGCGAGTAAGCAACGAGGAAGTATTAAAGAAAATGGAAACAAAAAGTACCAGGAAAACACAACTGGAATTCCTTTCACACATAATAAAGAAAAAGGGTTTAGAAAACTTTACCCTCACGGGCCATATGAGATGACAAAGCAGCGAGTCGCACATGGAATACTTGTGTGAATGGGTGAAAATAGAGAAACTGCTCGGAGTCACAAAAGATAGGAAGTTGTGGGGAGTCATCATCGTCTATGGCCTGAATAGACACGGCACATCGAAAAAAACAATAAAGAAATTCACAGAAATATTTAAGAATATCACATATATGACTATTATTATTATTATTATTATTATTATTATTATTATTATTGTTGTTGTTGTTTTTGTTGTTGTTGTTATGTCATTTTCATCATAATTTGATTTTTGCTATGGGCACACTACCAACCAAGTCTGCGGAAAGACCCGAGGCAGGTCGTGGTGTGTTGTTATGGCTACATTTCATTTTTTTTTTATCTTCTATAACATCCTTAGACAAAGTTTCTTATAGCGTGTGGGCTGTACTCAAAAAGACATTTTTTGTATATCTCTTAAGTTGGGTTCCAAATGATTCTTTCAATGTGTTAATTTTGTTCAATTTTTTATCATTCCAAGTGCACTTACTATCACTGGTAATATTATTATTATTATGTCATTTTTCATCATATTTCGATTTCTGCATGGTCTCACTACCAACCAAGTCTGCGGGGAGATCTAAGGCAGGTAGTGGCGTGTTGTTATGGCTCCATTTCATGTTTTTCTATCTTCCCTATTATCCCCAGCATTACATAGATAAAGTTTTCCTTAGTGTGTTGGCTGTACTTAATAAGACAATTTTTTGTATATCTCTTAAGCTGGGGTTTTCAGGGATTCTTTCAATGTGTTGTTTTGTTCCATTTTTTATCATTCCAAGTGCACCTACTATCACTG
This sequence comes from Ascarosepion bandense, assembly GCA_037127315.1. NCBI lineage: Eukaryota > Metazoa > Mollusca > Cephalopoda > Sepiida > Sepiidae > Ascarosepion > Ascarosepion bandense. The sequence continues at coordinate 5,641,092 of JBBBDQ010000571.1, forward strand.
GCACAACTCTTGTTTTCAATTTCCACATTTTTTCTATTTCAATTTCCAGGTCTTTATATTTTGACAGTTTTTCAAATTTCTTGATTGCTATGTTACAATCCGCTGGACAAGCCATATCAATTAATAGACAAGTTTTTTCCTTCTGGTTTTTAACAATAATGTCTGGCCTGTTTGCTTCAATTTTTCTGTCTGTGTAGATGGTGTAATCCCATAGAATGGTTACATCTTCTATTTCTGTAACCGGTGCTGGGTGATGTTCATACCAGTGTTTGTTTACAGCTTTTCCATAATGTTTGCACATTGCCCAATGTAAATATTGCCCAACTCTATCGTGGCGATTTTTATATTCATTTGGGGCAAGCACAGAACAGCCTGAGATTAGGTGGTCTATTGTTTCTTGGTGTTTATCACAAAACCTGCATTTTGGATCCATATTATTATGCATAATATTTGCCTGAAAGTTTCTCGTGAAAAGACTTTGGTCTTGTGCTGCAAGAATAAAGCCTTCAGTTTCAGACTTTAATCCAGATGCACGTAACCATCGATGATTATTAACTTTGTCAACATTGGATTTATTGGCACGTACTGGATATTGGCCATGCAGAGGTTTGTCTTGCCAGCGCTGTTTCATCTGTTCAAGAGCTTTATCTTTGGCTTTCATTTTCATATTTTTTCCCGCAATAGTTGGTTCTTGGCTTCTGTTTTGCTTTTCTACAGAATCTACTAACTGTAAATCTTGTTTGTATTTACTGCCTTCTTTTATTATTGAATATTTTTTCTTTCTTTCTTCATGTTGCCTTACTAATTGTATCATCCAATCCTTTGTTGTTTCTATGTATGTTAGTAAGCCAATAGTTGTTGTCTTGTATGACAATTCCAGCTGAATAAGACCTCTTCCACCTTCTTTACGGGGTATGTATAGACGGTCTACATCAGCCTTTGGATGATGCATCTTATGCTTAGAAAGAAGCTTTCTTGTTTTAGCATCCATTCGCCTGATGTCGTTTAGAGTCCAGTTTAAGATGTTAAAGCTATATTGGACAACTGGGATTGCAAGGCTATTAATGGCCATAACTCTGTTCTGTGAATTTAATTCAGTTTTTAATATCATTCGTAGCCTTCTATAGTACTCTTTACGCACTATTTCTTTCATTTTTTTATGGTGAATGTTTTCGCTCTCATTTACACCTAGGTATTTATAACCTTCTTCTGGTTTCAATTCTTTTATTGTTACAGCAGGGTCTAAGCTAATTGAGAATGTTTCTTGTATTGATCCACGTAAAACTGTAGCTTTAGCACATTTATTCAAATTGAATTTCATTCCAGTGTCTTTGCTGAAGCATTTTACAGTTTGCAGAAGACCTTCCAGCTCATTATCATTCTTAGCATATAACTTTAAGTCATCCATGTAAAATAGATGGCTTATTTTCTTTTGGCATATTTTATAACCACATTCTGTCTTATTAAGTTGACTAGTTAGTGCTATTTCTGATATGCAGAATAGTAAGGGAGACAAAGAATCACCTTGAAATATACCTCTTTTGATGTTTATTTCATCAGATTTATAGGTTCCATTTATATGATTGAGGTAAAGGGTTTTTTTCTATATAGACATGCACTGTTTGATGAAATTGATGATGACGGGTGATATCTTGTATATATTTAAAGTCTTTAAAATCCAGGAATGTTATTATTATTATTATTATTATTATTATTATTATTATTATTTCTGTTGTATACACATCTCCTTCTGGTTCCAAACGAGAGAAATATAGTCAGAAATGTTTTCATGATATTTTCCTCTGATCATTTAAAAAAACAAATATAAGATCACACATATTTTATATAAATGAATCTCTTCTTAATGTGCGAGCTGTAATTATGACTAATTTTTATTCTTTTAAGGCATGGGCTACAAAAACATACCTTCAATGAGGCTATCAGAATCCAACCACAACTTGAATTATTGATGTCCTTATCTGCCACATTTATGAGATTTCGATTTCAAAATCATAGTTTTTTTAAGATCTTCAACGATACATTAAAATTTGCACATATTGCTACGTCAATAAGAAAGCAAATTATATTCTTGTGCTCTTTCATCACGGTGTTTAGCTTTGATTGTGTGTAAAGTCCCATAAAATTGTCAGAGGTCCTATTTCTGTAACCGAGTCTGCGTGATGTTCAAATCAGTTTCTTGCAGTTACTTTCCTGTAATATTGCAAATTTTCCAGAGCATATATTGGTCTATATTGTTATCATCATCATCATCATCTTTCTATTTCTGTTATGGTCGCACTACCTACCAAGTCTGCGAGAAGACCTAAGGCAGGTAGTGTTGTGTTGTTATGGCTGCATTTCATGTTTCGTTTTTCTAACTCCCATAACATCACTATCGTTACGTGGACAAAGCTCTTCTTAGTGTCTGGGCTGTATTTATGAAGATAAGTATTTTTGTATTTCTCTTAAACTGGGATTTCTAGGGATATTTTCTAATGTGTTGTTGAAAAAATTCACTAAAAACATTTAAATCTCACCAAATTATTTCAAATGCTCTTCGTTTTTGTAAATGTTAACCAGATTAAAAGGTGTCGGCCACATATCGATTAAAATTTAATTTCTTGTTTTGCGTGTGTGTGAGTGCGTCTGCGTGCGTGCTTGATTTTCAGATTTCATTCCCTTCAAATCACTATCTTTCAAACACTGTCTTATGGCAGTAACAAAATTGAAATATCACCCCATTTTACTTACTGACCTTCGACAACTTAAAGGGTCACTTGATTTTCCCGCAGTAGGTTGCTATTACTTTCTGCGGTAGACTGGTTGCAAGCCAAGGCTATAGAACCCAAACTATCCTGCTATTTAACTGATAGTGGAGGAAAAAAAAAAGAAATTGATTAATACCTTTCCTGTGGGTATTTGCGCAAAAGTGAGTGCAATGAATTCAACTGGAATTCGAATCTCATATTTTCTTGTTGCGAGCCGCCAATATCCACTGCACCACAATACACATCCTAAGTACAACTGACTATTAAATGATAAAACATTTTCACGTCATTCTGGGATCTTTTTTTGTTGTTGTTGCTCAAATCCGCGAATTTGTTATACTCGTCCTAAATCTCGAAAAAACAAACATTTCAATTCACTCTATTTTATTCATAATGTTGAGTGCGTTAAAATTATTCATCTTTTAGCAAGAAATGTTTCAAGTTGATGATAAGAATTCCCGCAAAACATTGCTGTTTTATTTAAGATGGAATGATCTATTGTGTCATGTCTCTAATTTGTATTTAGATACATTGTATGTATTTTAAATTTTGTAGTTGAATTGTTCATCTATATTGCGTATGAACCATACATAATTCGTTTATAATAAAAAGTGTATTTTATATGAAAACTACCTTATGAAAATTGAGTTGGGACACGAGAGTTTCGCACCGGCTCTCACTTTTACAGTCAAAACAACCAAGTGCAGCACTACTTCTACTCCATCAGATTCTTTTCTCGCACTTCCCGTCTGTGGAACTCCCAGATAGATAAAACCTCCGGGAGTTTAAATGCAACATCAACTGCCACCTTTTAACCCCTTGACATCCATCCTTCTCTTATCATTTCCTCACCATCCCCTGTATCTTGTTCTTATCCCTTTTCATTTTACTGTCACGCAACACTCTTCACACTAGTATTCCCATCCTTCTTTTGCCCATTCTCTGACAACCCCTGTAACCGGTTACTCTTCAGTTTTTCTTTCTTTTCACTCTTTTCTTATGTAGCCCTCTGCGCACCAGTGGCAGTACTGCCTTACTTGGGGTGAAACGATTAATATATATATATATATATATGTGTGTGTGTGTGTGTGTGTGTGTGTGTGTGTGTGTGTGTGTGTGTGTGTGTGTGTGCAGCGTGCTTTCTGGATAAATGCATATTCCAGGCTTCCTCTGGGGAAGCATGTGGTTTGTTAAAGGGTGTTGCTATCAAAGTCATTTTTATACAGACGTAAACAGACTTTCGCATACAAGTCAAAGTAAGCGTTTCGAAACCAGTGCGACTGTGTACAAGCTCGTATTAACAAAGGTCAGATCATCTTGCACACAGACAAATACACACACACACACACTCACGCATTCACACGCACACACACGCACATACTGCTCCGATAGCGAACAAACATATTCATTATCGCTGTAATTTTTTCACATAATTTAAATGCCAAAGTCTCCAAAACCGACCTGTTGTTTATGTCACTATTGTCATGTGTCACAAAGTCCAAGTCTAACTCGAAGGTGGCTTGGCAACGTTCAGAATCATGACCGCATTCTCTTGCTTGCTCGCGTTCTCTGTATTCTTTTAGAGGACCTAGAAACCAAGCAAACATTTTATAAAGCATCGATATATGATCATCGGAAGGAATGTTTTACACCAAGCAAGGCTATAATGCCACTAAGGCACAGAGGGTTACAAGGAATGAAAGAGAGTGAGAAGACTTTAGTGATGAGAAGTGAGTCAAAATAAAATAAAGGAACAGGCTTTAGAAAGACCGAAGATGGCAACTGACGTTGTATTTAAAAGTTTGAAGATTATTGGTTGCAGGGAAGCAAGAAACTGGAGAATTCTCACCGTCGAAATGTAGCTTCTTTTTGCCTTCTCTAAAAATATATGGTAAATGTCCTCATGATCTTGTGGATTCGATTTTTGAAGAGGAAAAGTCGTAAGTTTATAACTTGGGAATATGTTAATTGTCAGGCATGACGACTTTTTCCTTACATCTTACATATTAATAAGTTTATCATTCAGCCATGCTTTTTGTGAAAATAAAGGACAATTCAGAAAAATAGAAGATGGCGATTGATATTGCATTTAAATGTTTGAAGAAAAGAAAAAAACCTGGAGAGTTCTCATTGCCGTAATGTAGCTTCTCTTTGCCTTCTCTATAAATCTTTTCGTATTGAATATTTGAAAATTTTCCGCAGTAGGTTGCCATTACTGAATCTGTCATATTTCTCGTAGTAGGTTGCCATTACTGTATTTGTCATATTGAATATTTTCTCGCAGTAGGTTGTCATTACTTACTGCGGTAGACTGGTTGCCAGCCAAGTTTATAGAGCCCAATCTGTCCTGCTACTTAATTCATAAATTGATTACTACCTTTCCCAAGGGTAGTAAGTGAGCGCAACGAATTCGACATGAATTAGAACTCGGCTCTACCGATTTCTCGTGCTGAGCCGATATCCACTGCTCCTCATCGCACATATCATGAAAATACGGCTGGTGTAATAGGACAGTTTAGTCAAGCTCTATCAATTTCTGTCGAATCTGCAAATTGATCAGCTGTTTGTTGTTATCCTGATGGAAACCGAAACCATTAAATTCCGTATACTTTTCATCGATTGTCGCGTTCATTTGGTTCAAGTGGGAAGAGTAGTCTCAATTCAATGCCTTGTTTTACAGAAAGAATTCATAGAACACAACTAATTGAATTTAACTGGAGTAGATAGATCTATCTATCGCCCGGTTCACACTCCACCCACGTCTATTGAACAGGTTAAGAGGCTCATCCCTTGTTCCCTGTTTAGGATGTGGTTTCCGGCTTTCTCTCTTCTAATCTTTTCACTCTTATGTAGCCCCCGGCACATCAGTGGCGTTACAGCCTTGCTCGGGGTGATATGATTAAAAAAAAAAAAAACTCTCTCATAATCCACAACACTCTTTCAATATCACCAGATATACAGCATCACCCTCTTCGGTGTCACTCTGTATCTGTCTCTTACGTACAAGGATCACATTGCAAAGACTAAAACCAACGTCGGTTCAAGATACAAGATACTAACGAAGCTGGATAACTTCGAACAGGGTGTCATGACTTTATAATCCACGTCAAAGCTTTGCTACACCACAACATAATATGTCTCATCAGTGTGGTGCAGATCATCGCATGCAAAAAAAAAAAAAATCGACCCTGCCATAAATGTCTCTTGTAGATTAATCACTGGTCGTTTCAATTCAACCAAAATAGATTACCTTTACTTGCTTAGTGGTATGGCCACCCTACCTACGTACATCAGGAGGACAGTTCACTCCCAACTTAAGAAATTGAAGCCGGAACCTGAGCCTTGTAATCTACACAACGATTGTAAACCAATAAAAAGATTCAAGGAAACAGTAAATCATGATTATCGTTGCATTTACATTTTTGAAGATTGCATATTATAGAAAAGCAGGAAATTGGGAAAGAGTTCTACAGACGAGAGAAGAAACTATCAGAATAGAACTTACGGTTACGTTTAGCAATTACAACAGTAAAATAATGAAGCCAAATTAGTATCCCGCTTCATTTCATGAAGTCGACTTATCAATGAAGAAAGATCATCAAAACAATTGCTATGAAATGATTTATTTTAAAAACAGACACAAGGCAAATACGTCACGGCGTAATTATTATGTTTAATAGTTGTTGTTTGCAAATACAGAAAAATCGAAATGAAAGGGAGGTAAGAATATATATCAATCAGTAAAATACTAACAACCGTATCTTTCATTATCAGAAACACATTACGTTTTACTAGCTTTATCGCCTTAATTAAGGGGTGACGTGATAATAATAATAATACCAATCATTCAAGAAGTTTGCAAGTACAAACGATATTTACATTTGGTAGATTCTGTAGAAAATCAAAACAGACCCAAGAACCAAATATTGCAACAAAAACAAAATATATATGAAAAAGAAAGCCAAAGATAAAGCTCTTGAATAGATGCAACAACGCTGGCAAGACGAACCTCGGTCTGGCCATTATCCAGCACGTGCTAATAAAGCCGATGTTGATAAAGTTAACGCTCATTGATGGTTACGAATATCTGGATTAAAGGCCGAAACGGAAGTTCAAAACCAGAGTCTTTTCACTACGAACATTCAGGCAAATATATTTATTTATGTGGATTCAAAATGCAGATTTGGGGCAAGAAGTTATAGACCATCTAATCTCAGGATGTTCTATGTTTGCGTCAAATGATTATAAAAATTGTTACGATAATGAGAGGCAATATTTACACTGGACAATGTACAAAGAATGCGGAAAAACATTGGCATGAACATCACTTAGCACCGGTTACAGAAACAGAAAACATCACAATTCTATGGGATTACACAATCTTTACAGACAGGAAGATTGAAGCAAATAAACCGGACATAATTGTCAAAAACGGAAAAGGAAAAAAAACTTGCCTACTAATTTATATGGCTTGCCCAGCAGACAGCGGATTGTAACATAGTGACCAAGGAACTTGAAAAACTATCGAAATATAAAAACCTGAAAATCAAAATAGAAACAAAATGGAAATTGAAAACAAGATTAGTACCAGTCATAATATGTGCGCTTTGAATGATAAAAAAAGAAACACAACGACACATTAAAAAATCCCTAGAAATCCCAGCTTGAAATAAAAAAAAATCGTCTTGGTAAGTACAGCCCACACACTAAGATCTTTGCCCATGTAATGCTAATGATGTCATGTGAGTTAGAAATACAAACCATGAAAAGTAGCCATAAAAATGCGCCACTATGTGCATTAGTCTTTCCCGCAGACTTGGTAGATAATGTGCCTATAGCAAAAAATCGAAATATTTTGATAATAATAACAATAATAATAAAAGTTACTGTTCTAGTAAAAATATTTTAACAAAATGTGAGAAGTGAATATGAAGTAATAAGCTTTGATTTTACGATTAAATTTTAGTTTACAACCTTACGAGTTTAATAGTCAATATTAATGATATTCTCCAAACAAATTAATGTTAAAATTTATACATTTTGATCAGTAAGATAATTAGCAAAGTCTTTACCATTAGTTTCTGAATATGGATAACAAAGAAAATTTAAACTACGAAAATGTGAATTGTTCATTTAAATTGATGCGGAACATATTTCAAAATCTCATGATGATTTTTTAAATCTGCGGCTCACACTTGGATGTGCAACAAAATCAGAGCAGAACAATGTACCGATGGTCTGAATTTGTCTAAGGTACACCTCAACTTGCCAGGAAGGAACAATCACTCTTGATTTCATTATCGTCCTCTCCGGTACATAATGAAATGAGGCATGCAGAATCCAGTTATGAAACTGCAACGGACTACCGGTGACTGTTATAAATGTGAGTGGTGCCTTCTGTAGCATGTCTGTCATGCATATCCCTCTTCAACTAAAAGAAATTCACGATATAACAAAGGGTAAGCGTTCTCATTTACTCTAGACGTGCAGCTACTGCCAAAATATGTAATAACAACATTTTATCACCATTGCGTTTCAAATAAACGGTTGGAGGATAAAAGGTGTAGCTCGAATTTTTTATTTATTTATTTCATTTTTTTTTTTGTATAATTTAATATCAGTAATCAAACGCTTTGGCCAAGAGTGCACACAACCTAAACTAATAAAGATGCTTCTCAAAGAAGATAATCGTCCAGGAAGAAATTTTCCACGAGGATTTCCACGCAAACATGAGCGATTTATAATTCATTTTAAAAATTACTTAATGGACTCGTTTTTTTTTACTAGCCAAATCCACGTCTTACGAACATTTTTCTTAATAACAATTTAAAAATAACTCAGCAGACGACGTTATTTTATTTACGGTGTTTGGATATTTGGCGATTGCTTTAATCGATTTTCGTCGTTCGATAGTGTGTGTCTGATAAATGACGTTTTAATCGCGGTCGCAATCGTTTCCACCTCTGAGATGGGATCGAAGTGTAGTAACTGCATCAGTTTAGTCTGATTCGCTCTCTCTCCCTCTCTCTCTCTCTCTCTCTCTCTCTCTCTCTCTCTATCTATCTATCTATCTATCTTCACATTTTTATTCCGCGTTTTGATTTCGTGGAAAGAGTTTCACGCGATCAAAACGCGGAATAGTATATTATTTATGAAGTATTAGCAGGGAACGTTCAACACTTTATTTTCCCCTATTTATTAATGCATTTATTTATAGCCAAATCCCCGTTATTACAGACATTTCTCATAATAATAATTTTAAAATAATTCAACATACGATATTATTTTATTTTATTTATAGTAATTTGATTTTTTTGGCGATTGCATTACGCGTTGTTTGATGCTGTACGTCTGAAAAACGGTGCTTTTATCATGGACGTCATTATTTCTCTGGTGGATAAACTACATTTCACCTTTCAATTATGTCACTGTCTGTGGGCAGAGCGCAACTTCAAATATTATTGATATGTGCCCGGTCCCGGGTAACAGCTGCCTGAGGACAGTACCTCCTTCATTGCGCTAAAGAGGTGGGCAGCAGTAGTGATAACGATGCCATTGTAACCGACGATTGCGGTGGCTGGGCTATTTTTGGACCTTATTCTGACACATGCATTTTAATTATAAAAGTAATTAAAAATGTTCTCATTAAATTATGTCTTAGTTTTATTGTATTTTTAATCTTACTACTCAGCTCAAATTTTTTGTAACTGGAGATACTGTTTGATCAAAGAAGTTTCATGATTGAACTTCTCCAAAGACTTTTTCTTATAACTAATGTATACGTTAAGTGATATAAAAATGCTTTCTCAAATTTTCATAAAAATAAATAAATGATAACGGATGTATTTTTACAAATATTTTCTAAAAAAGGAAAATGTAAAGATTTCAAAAATAATTTCATACATTTGTGATTAAGTCCTGAAAGTTTCATTAAATTTTAATTTTTGCAAGACTTCCCTAATCGATGTGGTTTTCACCGAAAAAAATGACGCTTGGATTTCCCGGACATATTCATGGTCCTGCGTTGACACCAGGAAAACAAGATTTGTAGGCAAAATTTCCAAGGTTTAACAAAGATAAAAAAAATAATTTTTATATGAAAATTCATTTGATCATTCATTTTAATAATCACATAAACTTTGGCGATATTTTGTGTATTTTTCATGATGTATTTTTATCGAATTTTTGGAGGTACCTGTAAGCATATATATATATATATATATATATATATATATATATATATATATATAGCTTGAAAATGTCATGAAGATGTTTTCAATGTATAAAAACTCCGTTATTTTTAGTGTTAAATTCACAATATCATAGCATCATATACAGCATGGTTAATCTGTAAAAGAATGCAAAATTAAATAATATTTATTAAATTTCAAACAACTTTATAAGATTTTTCAAACCTTATATATATATATATATATATATATATATATATATATATATATATATATATGTATATAAACCCCTGGCGAGTGTATGGAGTACTTGCTGGAGGCTTTGTCTATGAAAGCCTGGAGATAGGATACAACAATCAGCTAAGTGACTAACTTTAGATATGTATTTATTCTGTATATATATATATATATATATATATATATATATATATATATAATGCGGACAAGCTTGTCAATTAGGAGAGCAGTGTTATTTCAGTCATGCCGACTTCGAAGTTTCGTGCAGACATTATTGTAATGTCTTCACTATTCAGAGTAATTTGCATTTTCTGCAGAAGTGTGAAGATGTTACAATGAACCCCACTCGAAACTTCAAAGTCGACATGACTGAAATAATACTAGCTTCCCCACATTAATTATATTAACGCTCTATCCTTATATTGATACCAATCACTTTATGCCAAAAATATGTATGCCTAAAATGTTTTTCTGCCAGTCAGTCAGTTAAATGCCATCCGTGATACACGCTTAGGCGATCATGTCTCGAAAGAGACATGACTGAATGGGCAAAAGATTATCCCGCAGTAGGTTGCCGATCAATGCTATAGAACCCAATCTGTCCTGTTATTTAACCCATAACTGGAAGGAAGAGACGGATTAATACCTTTCCCAAGGGTATTTGCGCGTAAGTGAATGCAACGAATTCGGCTGGAATTCGAACTCAGCTCTCCGATTTCTCATTCCTAGCCGATATCCGATGCACCAAAACGCACATCCTTTCTGCCAGTAAACTATTGAAAAAAAAACCAGTAAACTATTGAAAAAAACAAACAAACAAACAGAAATGTTGGCAGTAAACATCATTACAATTTAGCATTATATATATATAGTTTGGTTTAGTATGATACAAGACTAAAATTGGTGGGTACTTAATGAAAATTAAAATCACTAATAAGTGCATCTAGTTAAACAGAGCTCCACTGCGAGGTGCCATCATTTCACAATTAGCATTTTTAAATAGCGCCTGACGAGAAATCGGAGAGCCGAGTTCAAATTCCAGTTGAATTCATTGCATTCACTTACGCGCAAATACCCTTGGGAAAGGTATTAATCCGTTTTTTTCTTCCAGTTAGGGATTAAATAATAGGACAGATTGGGTTCTATACCCTTGGCTGGCAACCAATCTACCGCAGAAAGTAATGGCAACCTACTGCGGGATAATCTTCTGTCCAGTCAGTCATGTCTCTTTCGAGACATGATCGCCCAAGCGTGTTTCACGTATGACACTTAACTGACTGACTTATTTTGAATTGTGTACATGTGCGTATGGGGTGTCTCTAGTTGTATTTTGTATTATTTTAATAAAGATATTAATTAAAAAAAACTATGTAAATGCAAAGTTTTATAGCTTCACAATTTCTACGTATCTTTCTTTTTCAGCATCAGCCTGTAACACAGCCTGTATTCGTCACTACATCACCAGACTCTCTGACTCACAGGCGAGCAGAGACTGTCACCTATTTTTGTACAGACGCACCCGTAAATTCAATACAACCCCATTTAACGTCCTACCACTCGGCTCCCTCTACCTCTCAACCTGATCGGCTCGACCGTCATGTTCTGCTGTCAGTTTTGATAATGTTTCACGCTATACTTGAATTTTAGGTTTTTATGCCACCCATTTGTCCACATGGGCTTTTAACCTTTTCATAAATACAAATCCGTTTCACAGGTCAAACATACTTTCTTCATTCATGCGCCATGCCCCTTCAGAACGTGGATAGCTCTCCAGAATTCCCTTTATTTTATAGCTCTAAGAAACATTTGTCCCATAATTAGCCTTCCCATACCCTTTTTCTGCCAGAAGTTACTTAGGTAGGCTGTTCGATGTTTCCTTCTTTCATGCTTGTCTTCAATTCATCCTGTGAGTGTCAATTTCTCCAAACCTTTTTTCGTCATTTTGTATCCCGAAATTTCAACAGTTTTTTTTTTCTGGCTCCAGTTTTCCTTAAACCATTCAGATCGCTCATATGTCCGCTTTTATTGTTTTCAGAATCCTTCTGTAGAACCAGATCTCTGTTGTTTCCATCCTTCTCTTCATATATGAGAAAATTGTCCAGCATTAGCTGTCTTATAGGAGGAGTGATATTTAGCAGTTCAGGATTCTTTTTGAACGGACTATTTCTTTGCGTATTCGGATATCTGACAGATTTTACGCCATATTGAACAATGATAAAAGAAGGACTTTAACAGACGATATAAAATGTGACTGTGCTTTGGAATAACAAAAACATTTAGCAACTTACTAAGAAACAGAAAAAAATTGTTAGAAACAAATAGTGTTGAACTGTTATATAATATCAATCTTCTTAGATATCGGCGAATGCTGGACAATCTCCTCACAGCTGAAAAGAAAAGAGAAAGCAAAAAAAAAAAATTTGTTTTACTAATGTCCATCAAATACAAGGCTCAAGAACCATTCACGGAAGTAGGTACAGTGTGGAGTTATATTAATGTAGGAAAAGACAAGCGTTAGGGGTATAGAGCTGAAATAGATTTTAGAAGAGGAAAGATAAAGCTTGGATAATCTCACACTCACAAGCTATGTCTTAGTCAAAAGGGACAGATTAAGGCAGCAGATCACATGCTGACCTGCTTATGTGAATGAATTAAAGAACGTTTGGATAATCATGTCTCGAAAAAGACATGGTTTTCCCGCAGTACGTTGCCAGTACTATCTGCGGTAGACAGGTTGCCAACAAAGCTTACAGAACGAAATATATCCTGCTACTTAACCCATAGCTGGGGGGAGAAGAGAAGGCTTAATACCTTTCTCAAGGTATTTGCACGTAAGTGAATGCAACGAATTCAACTGGTATTCGAACTGGGCTCTCTGATTTCTTGTTCCGGATCGATATCCACTGCACCACAAAGTACATTGCTAGTGGATTGCAAGCGATGTTAAAAAGACGTATGTTACAAACGATAGGAAGTTGTCAGAGTTATTATAAACCTACATTTTTAATTGTCCATGACACGTAGAAGAAATGGACGGAGGTGAGGAAAAACTTTAGTACCAACAAAGTATTGAACACGCTGTTAAAACATTACAAAGTCGACAACTAATCGTCTGCACTCGAGGTTTACTGAAATCAAAAAACAATACTAAGCAATGAGAGGTGATTTTCTAAGCGCATCTTAGATGTAACACTAGGTCGAAAATATGGAGCATCCAGTGAGAATCGATCTCACTGAGAGATTAAACGAAAATCAAATTTCGGCACTGAGTGACAATCTTTGACGAAAATGACACCCTGATTCTACTGAATATTTTCTTTTGTACCAGTTTTTCACGAACTGTTGATGCAAGAGACGGTCACAATCTCCTACCGTTGTGTCCATCAAGGTCAATAAATCTAGAGCCTAATAAAAAAAAGCCTTTATTCCATAAAAACAAATATTTTTTAATCATTTTTTTTTTAACATATGATCTTCCAAAGCAGTTAAACCTGGACTTATGCATTAATCAAGCTTTTGGCCAAATCAAGTTGAAACAGCGGTTCCCGAACGATTATTGAAGTTAAGCAACAACGAGTCTGATCAGTACCTAAATAAGTGACTGCTTTGGTGTACTAGATACTGTATGATTATATCTTTTCGATGATATAACGGGTAATAGCTCTGAATTTTTAATGAGAAAGCCGAATTCCAATTCCGGTTGGGTTCATTATATTCACTTTTATACGCTTGAGAAACCTACGAATACCTTCCATCCACTATAAGTTAATTATATGACTTATATCACTAAATCATTTTATCTCCCCACAAAAAATACTTACGACCTAAAAATATTTTATGTCTTTAAATAACCTGCAAACCGTAGAAAACGAGTCAGTCAGTTTCCATTAATCACATAAGTTGAATATTTACAGTGAATATTTTAAACTAATCTGATAACTTTATCAGGCTACGAATTTATTGATCTGGCTTCATATATCTTTTTACATTATCTAAGTTTACTTCGTAATAAATTAACTTTTTTTTAAATAATGAAGAGAAAAAGAAAAAAGTAATCAAGAGGACAATCGATAGCGACTGGCATTGTATTTAAATTTTTTTCAGAGTAAAGTTGGCTGGAAAGCATGAAGACAGAAAGGAGTTGCACAAGCGAAAAGTGCGAGGAAAGAAACAGCATAGAACTTTCGGCTACATTTCACCAGCTCAACTGTAAATTGAACAGATCTCGACGCCAGTCTAATATTGCGTTTAAATTAAAAAGTCTAGGTAGCAAATCGAAAAGCTCACCTGAAGAATTCTATGAGAGTATAAAAAAAAGGGGGGGAACAGAGAAGCAATCTTACAGCGATGGGTAAGAGACTGAAGCCAAGCAGCCAGATAAGGACTAACAATATTGCTGATTCTTCTTTGGATCTTATCAAGGAGATCAAGGTAATTAGCAGGTGCACTGGACCATAGGTGGCAGCAATAGTCTAAGCATGGACGATTAGTGGACTTTTATATCCGTAAGATAGATTCTGGAAAGAAAAACTGTCTCGCTCGACACTGTGAACCGACTTTCTTAGTATCTGTTTTAGTCTCAATATAGTCTTTCCACCTCATGCCAGCAGAGAACGTTAACACTTTTCTGGATGTTAACCAAGGATGTAATCAACCAAGGAAGGCAGTGAGAGGTCTTTAAGTTGATTAATGGAAGGAAGTTTTGTTTTGGAGGCGTTAAGAGTGTCAAGCTATATTTTCCCCAGGTAACAACGGTCTTGCGATTGTTTTGAACATCAGCTGCCATTTTAACCTTGTCGGACTAATCAGCATTACTATCGAGGCAGGAGTAAATGATTGCTTGTCAGCGTAGATGCCACTTGAGAGACGATGTCATCGAGAAGGTCATTAATGAAAATTAAAAACAGAGTAGAACCAAGAATGGAGTCCAGGAGGAGACGCGCGTTAGTAAGAAAGGATCTAGGCCGTTCAAGATAAGATTTGATAGGAAAGACTCGATCAGCCCAGAAATGTGTCTGAGGCACCGTAAATTTTTCCACTTTGTGTTGAAGACTTGTATGTCATATGTTGTCAAAGGCTTTCGAGATGTTCAACAGTCAGGGCTTCTCCGTTTTATTTATAGTATTAGACTCTTTCCCTAATTATCGTCAGTACACCACCCAGCAGATGACTTGGAGAAACAGAAGCCATATTGCTTGTCTGAGAAAAGGCCCAGCCATGAGAGATGACAAACCAATTTAGTATTGATTATAGCTAAATGGTAAGTACTCCTCCCCCTCCTCTCTTTCTCTCTCTCTCTCTCTCTCCCACCCTCTCTTCTCCCATATCTGGTTTGGTCTGCACCTGCTCGCATCTGGATAGTCATTCTCTCTCCCTTTCTCTTCCCTGGTGGTGGTGGCAGAGATGGCTGTGAATCAAAGAGAATTTGACAAAGCCATTCGCGTTAATTTGATTTTGATGGATATCAAAATCAGCGCGACGGAGAAGCCCACACATTTAGCCATAAGCGTTTCCCTCGCAACTCAAATGGATTGAGACAGGCGAGATCTGGCAAACTTGGTTGCATCGGACTGTCGGATACTTTGTCTCTCAAGGTCCGCCTTGGTTACTCAAGTGATCTCTTCCGCCAGTTTGGCTGTTGAGATGGTGTAGATCTTTGTCTATTCCGCTTTTGGGGTCTTCGGTTGTTGGTCCTTGCTATTATAGTATTTTAAGTCCCATATACTCCACCTAGGGGTATAGGGCCACGGGTCTCAACTTACTAGGCGTTACTGATGTGATTTTTTAGCAAATAGGTTTTTTACAGGATAGGATTGCTACAGATATACAATTCAGAGATTTCCGTCTCTTAGATTGGTCGCCAAACAAGGCTGAAAATACTAGTGTGTCCTATTATTTAACCAATATTTGAGGGAGAAGAAATTGATTCATACCTTTTCCAAGGGTAGTGCATAATTTCGAGCCGCTATCCATTACATCACCCACCACTCTTATGGTAAGTGGGCAGCATTAAGTGTTGATATTCTTTACTCACTGCATGGTTAGTGACACTTGTTTTGACACGCAGCATACAGGGCATCATTAGGATTAGCAAAATTCACAAAATGCGGGATTGTTCGGCATTTGAGATGCTTAAGGACGTGCCTCGCATCAGTTAATGTGGGAAACGATTTTGTTCCGCACTTTGAGACGCGGTGATTCGTTCTACGCTGAAATTTTGCTTTTTTTTATAATGATCTACTTAAAAATATGAATGAAAGGCATACATACGAAATCTTGTCTGCCTGCCTGCCCCCCCTCTCTCTCTCTCTCTCTCTCTCTCTCTCTCTCTCGTTGAATTTTGATTAGGAAACTACCTATAAGCGAGCCTGACGATTAGATGGTTTTGGACGCTGATCCCTAGTTGAGAAACCGCAGCCTCAACCCCGTTCCACATTTTCATTTTAAGAAGTTCGCAGCTCTATGCTTCATACATGGAGGCAGCAGATTGGCAATTATGTCGCTAAATTATACAAAGCAAATATCTTCGAAGAAGACCAAAACTTAAAAGGATAAGATTTCAACATATTTTACTGCAAATATCAAAGAGTACCAGGACTGGTGTTATAAAAAGAAAACTACAACACATATCAATTTGGTATTTAAACACCTTTGAAGTAGTCTTCTGAAAATCACACACTTAATCTAACGTCGTTTCCAATTATGGAAGCGTTCCTGGCACTTCTTGTTTTAGGAAAGCATGCATATGCCGCATCGCATTCTCTTGACGTCTTGAAACCTTGTTCCTTTCAAGGGAAATTTGATTTTTAGAAAGAGGAAACAGTTACATGGTGGTTGCCGGACTTAGGGAATGATGTTCTTGGCTAAAAATGCTATACACGCCATGGTCAGTGAGCGAAAATATGTGGTGTGGTGAAACAACCACACTCTACACACTTTCCCTCCAAGCACTGCCATAAACACGGAAAGTGCGCGAGAACGTTATAACATAGTGGGGAATGTGCGACAGCATTCAAGTTCAGTCTGTATCAAGCAGCTTCACTCTGCCCACTTTAACTCCGTTAACTTAAGATCAGTCCCGATATGTTTTAATCAGATGTTGTACATATCAAGAAATGTCTGAATTATTGTTTGACTCCTCTAACACCTCACTACCCCTGTTTAAAAGTTTAAGTAAGAGCAAAGATGGATCTGATCTATTTGGCGTATAAATGAACATGAGTATGTTGCACACAAGTGTGCATAAATAAGTGCAATTAACATTGGCGTCGCCGATGTCTCTGTAGTCTGGACAACACAAGCGTTACTCTATTAATCATAAAAGCAAATTCCGCCATCCTACATGCAGGAGTTAATAAAAAGACTAATAGCTTAAAGAGTGTGGTCGACTAAGGAAAGGCGGTAAAATAAGCCTTTACTTCAGAAAAGAAAAAGAAAATCAAGCCTGACTGTTAGAGGGCCAAGTATGCTGAAGGGACACACAGAGATACATGCTAATTCAAAGCATATCAGTAACCTAAAATTTCATCACTAGTTCTACTCATACCCGTCTAGTGTTAATGTTGTTTACAACATTGAAGCTGTTTTAAAAAAAAGCAATAGTCTGAATACTGATAAAAAGAGGATTTTCTTGATTTAGTTTAAAATATTTTACTTATCCTCAGCGACTTTCTGGTGAAGAGAGCCCCATTACTTTAACCTTATGCCACACTAAGTTAAACTTTGTAAATATCGAAAATCAGAATCAACAAATCCCAGATAACAGCATTCCAGACCTGTGATTAGAAGAGAGCACGATTTCACACTCTTAATGCACAAAAGTCATCAAGTATTTTAATGCCATCTGCCTTCAGAACGTAAGTGATTCTAACTCTCTACAGATTTCTTTTCTTTATCTGTAAATTGCTATAATTTCTCAGAAAACATAGTGGGGTGATTTCCGCGTTGCTTTGTTTACGGTTTTGAATTTAGTGTAGACCTTCTCTTAGACTGGTTGCCTCCTAAAGCTAGTGAGCCTAGTATATCCTGCTACTTAACTCATAGACATGCTAAAGTATAGGGTTATTTTAGGCTGATTTGAAAAAAATTTTATTCTATCTATACACAAGTTTTAATTTTCAACCACAATAATTACAAAGGCTACTACTACTACTACTGATACTACTACTACTACTGCTGCTGCTGCTACTATTAATAATAATAATAAGACGAAGAAGAAATTTTACTGAAAGACAAGGAATTTGATAAATGCATAAAGCCTCACTTATAGAAAACGTAGACAATCTGGAAAAGATAGAAGAAAAAGAACTGATCAACAAAGAACTATCATTTTTTATCAAAAGACTTATGGGATGTTTGAAGATAAAATAATTCAAGGTTAATTCTGACAACCAGGTTTTGCAGTAGTAGACAGGCAAATAGAGGACTGGTAAACTAAAAATGTCAAAAATGAGAAAGCTGCAAGGATATTTCAAGAAAATAAAGAATTGCAGAAAAGTGGAGATAGACATCGTTGTGAAGAGAGAGAGAGAGAGAGAGAGAGAGAGAGAGAGATAGAAACAGAGAGAGAGAAATAGAGAGAGAGAGACCGAGAATAAATAGACGAAATAGTAAGCCTTTGAAAGTATGCATGAACTTGTAATCCGTGTAATAATTAAAAGCACCCAGACAACAATATCATTAAGTTCAGATATAATACAGGAAAATGATGGAGTACCGAAAAAACTTACTGTCATCCGATCTCCACGAAAAGCTACCAGTTCGAAATCTCAGTTAGTAACAAAAATAACATTGTATTATTATTTGGAATGATTGTTAACACTGTGAAATTTATATAGACTCGACTGAAATTCAATAAAAGTTTCGATACCAAAGTTTGTTTGTTTTTTCTAGAAGAAAAATAACAAAACAAGCTCACGAAAAAGAAAAGAATGTAAATTGAGATTTATCCTTGAAGTGAAAGTGTAATTCACACAGTCGTTAAAAACAAATGACATTATAATTCATTTGTTTGCGTTTGCACGTATTATACAACGTCTGCAAAAACTTGCTTTAGATTTGCTTTGAACGTTTATTCAGACTCAAGATCAAGTCGATTTATCGCTAAAGATGCTGGAAAAATGATCAGTTCCTTGTATTGCTCCAAAAAGTAGCTGACTCCTTCTCCCATGCTAGTAAATCGGTTTGCTTAATGGAAGTAGATAGATTCGACTATTTCTGATCTTTTTAGCAGAAGTAGAGAGTTACTCCTTGTCTGTCGATTAGGATTGTGTTTCTAGTTACTTCTAAAGTCTTTTCATTCTCTTTCACTCCAAGCAATTGCTTGCGTCTTAGTGGCATTATAACTTTGATTGGGGTGAATTGATTAAAAAAATGAGTCAGATCAAATGAAATATAAAGTACTGCTGTCACAACTGGGATGAAGGTATCAAATTTTCACTTTCGTATCTCGGCCGAGGTCTTGTGGATGATGAATTATTTACCACCCTACAACCACTTTCTCACAGACAAAATTTCGCAAGACTTTCGCTACTTTATTTCCATGGAAAGGATTAAGCTACATTCATTAGTTTCGTCAGTTCAGACCTTTACTGTTAAGACCCGCCATCCAATGTACACCGGGACGAATGTTCCCTATTCCACTACTCAGATTCCCAGAAGATACTTTTCCGACATTTACAAGCATAACCTTTGCAAGTCACGGTTCTACCGTTTTCTATCCTAAATATCTCTACCATCTGCATTTCTAACCTCAGCCATACATCTTATTCATAAACCAACTTCTTTGGGTGGATCTTGGGAATTGAAGTGGGTGACAATTAGTAAAGAAAAATTATTTGTTCTTTATTATTTTCTAAAAGTTTAATCTGACTTAAAACTAATTGTGTAACCCATTCGATTAGAATTTATTTGATAATCATTTCACCCCAAGCGAAGCAGTACTGCTACTTATGCGCAGTGGGTTATATAAGAAGAGAGTGATGAGAAAGAGGAACAAATTACAGGGGGTGTAAGAGAATAGGTAAGAGAAGTATGAGGACACTGGTGTTAAGAAAGCTGCATAAAGAGTTAAGTAGACAGGAAAAAGTACATGATACAGAGATTGTCAGGGAAAGGATGCGAGTCAAGGAGATAAGAAATTGCAATTAAGTTTGCATTTAAATTCTTGGAAATTCCATTGGTGAGAAGTACGAGAAAAGAAGCTGATAGTTACATTTGATTGGTTTCATTGTAAAAAAGTGGGACCTAATTGCTAGTCTAGTAGCTCGAGTAAATTCATGCAGAAGGAGCACAATAGAGAATAAACTGTGAAAGTATTTGTAGAAGAGACAGAGGAAATCCACATTACGTCGGCGAGAAAATGACTGGAGTTGAGCTACCAGGTCGAGATCGATTACATTGCAGATTCTCCGTTAGATTTTGTCAAGAACCCCGAGATGAATAGCAGAGGCATTCGACCAGATGTGACATGCATGGGTGGATGGTAGATTTATAGATGTGCAAGATGGATTCAGAAGAGAAAAGCTTCACAGTGAGCCGATCTTCCTAGGAACAGGTTTAGTTGTGGATTCAATAATCGAAAATAAATCAAGGAAGCTGGAAAAAATTAAAAGGAAATAGTATGTGGGAGATTGCACTTAAAATTGCCCTTCCAGTCTCTTCTGCAAGGTCAAAATTAGTTTCGTGTTTTCTTTACATTTCCGCTCAATAAAGATGTATGAAAATTAAAGAAAAGAACAATCATACAATCAGATTCGGGTGTGTTCTCATGACTCCATTACGTACATCGTTGTAAAAAAATTAATAGAAACCGTTGCTCAAGTTTCCTTTTTTTTACCATACGGCCCGTTTTAGACCCACTGGAGTGACAGGGTGTAATCGATTTTTATTTTTTCCTCAGATTAGATCATATTCAGTGGTGTACAGCAATATGAATCTATTTTCAGAGTGTATGATGAAATTTGTTTGTTCTTGAAAAATATCACGTCATCCGAGATTGCATTACGCCTAGACACTATTGTCTCGTCTGTCGATTAGTTGTCCTACGGCCACTGTCTGCGATGGACGTTACTCCAAGGAAACGTACGAAAATATGTAACGATGCACGAACACACTGGCAGACCTTACAGAGAGATTGTGGATATTGTTGGTGTCAGCCTTTCATTTGTCAGTTGTGTCATCAAAGCAAAGAAACAAACTGCATCCATCAGTCCAAAACGTAAAACAAAATGCGATCGGAAGAGGAAAACAATGCCAAGAGACGACGCATACGTGGTCAGGGATAATGTGAAAGATCTTAGAAGATATCCGTTTTACTTTAATTAATTTTCAAAGGGGTGTATCTCTTGTGTTGTCTTCAGAGTATTTGAATTTCCTTGTAAACAAAAAAGTAATCATCTTTTTAATAGACTATAAGGTGCATGATGGGAAATGCAATCAGAGAAGATGGTTTAAAGTTCAGTGGCATTTTACATGAGGAAAGGAAAGAAGCCATCGCACCCTTTCTTATAATTATCTAAAAAATATATCGTCTCTGGTGTTTCACAATTCTTGACTAAGTGCGAACTAGAGGAAATCTCACTTCCAAAAGTATAAAAGGCTTGTCACACAAGAATTGAATGAAATAGATAGATAGATAGATAGATAGATAGATAGATAGATAGATAGATAGATAGATAGATAGATATCCAATGACAGGGTAGGTATGGATGGAATAAAATTCCATATCCAAAGAAACACTATTCTTAAAAAAATGCTCAATTCAAAGTAGAATGGATAATATTTACTTAGAATTTATAACATAAATATGTTATAATATCACAACAAAAGGAGCTATTTTATTTCGACACTACTTGTGTTTTATCAAGTGATGATGTTTATTTCAAGTTGAATGTCTAAGTTGAATAGATAGATAGATAGATAGATAGATAGATAGATAGATAGATAGATAGATAGATATTCTTATGGGTATGTTTGCAAAAAGCGTGATCAAGCGATTAATCATACATTTTAAGAAATGACAGCTGACCTCTAGATGACATTTTATTAAAGAGAAAATATTGTACATCATCATTTCTGACCACTTGCTGAATGTTGCAAAGCACCGAGAAAAAAAGACATATGTTTAAAAATATAAAGGTTTGGTTTAACTGAAAGGAGAGATTTTGGCAAAGACCGTTAATCTCTTTGGGCGAACATGTTCAGCGAGATTTTTCGTCGGTTTTCTAACTCGAGATTCAATAAGTATAGAAAAACAAGTATAACAAATCCATCTAAACAGTTTGAAACTGCTACTTGCCTACATAAATAAAAATGATAGCATTTAGAATAACAGATCGAAAGGGACATATTCACATTATTTCAAAGCAATTTATATTGAAAAATATGCATTAAATAAAATACACACACAAACACACGCACATATATAGCGTTGAGTTGTGACAACATTAAGCGCCAAGATTTTGTGTAACAAATTCATTGTAACTCACCCAGCGGACAAGGCTGAATGCTTTGCCCGCAGATTCTCGAATAATTCGAGACTGGACTCGTCTGGAGTTTCTACTCCCGACTTCCCACCTAGAACTGATGCTCAACTGAATGACGTCCATATTACACCCTCGCTTGTCTCTAAGATAATCTCGAAACTTGACCCTCACAAAGCGAGCGGAGGGGACGGAATCCCAATCATAGTCTTAAAGAAATGTGCCCCTGAACTTTCCTCTGTACTTTCTAAGCTCTACAACTTCTGCCTATCTGCTTCCTGCTTTCCTGTCTGTTGGAAATCTTCCTCTATAGTTCCTATATTTAAAAACACTGGAGAACCCTCGGACTCCGCAAATTACCGCCCTATCAGTCTTCTTCCGATCTTTGGCAAAATGTTCGAAGCCATTATCAACGCCGAGGTGGTTCAGCATCTCACAGCACACAGGCTCCTCTCGGACAAGCAGTATGGTTTCCGCTTCACCAGGTCTACAGCTGATATGCTAACGACAATCACCGGGTACATATATCAGGCACTCGACAGGAATGGTGAAGCCCGAACTGTTGCCTTGGATATCTCTAAAGCATTCGACAGAGTTTGGCATGCTGGCATTCTATGCAAACTGCGGAGCTATGGTATAGCTGGACAATTGTTTGAACTAATCCAGTCATTCCGATCTAACCGCACATTGAAAGTGGTATTAAACGGACATGCCTCCCAGAACTACCATATGAACGCGGGTGTCCCTCAAGGCTCTATCCTAGGTCCTACGCTCTTTCTGATCTACATTAATGATCTCCCTGATACCATAAGATCCCAAGTAGGTATGTACACCGATGACACCACAGTTTATTCTGCCTCGATCAAAAATCTGGTGTGGGCGACAAAGCTAAACTTGTAGCCGAGCTTGGAAAGGACCTCCAATCGGTAGTGTACTGGGGTAAGAAATGGCTCGTAAATTTTAATGCTTCTAAAACGAAGCTACTATCAATTAATCATCATAGACAATCGCACCTACTTCCTATTAGCATGGACCAGGCTTGCCTCCCAGAGAGTAAAACACTACGCCTCCTTGGTCTCACACTTTCAGCGAACCTCAAGTAGAATGACTATATCGAATCCATTGCTAAATCCGCTGCTATGAAAGTCGGTTCTCTGTGCAGGGCCCGGAGGTTTTTTCCGTCTGAATCTATCCTGCAGATTTATAAATCTGCCATCCGCCCGTGCATTGAATACTGTTGCCATATCTGGTCGGGTGCCCCTGCTATTCTTCTTGGGCTTCTCGACAAGGTACAGCGGAGGGTCTGTAATGTGATCGATACTTACTTGGCAGACCGCCTGCAGTCTCTCTCTCTCACCGGCGCGACGTGGCTTCCCTGTGTCTCTTCTATAAATACTTTCACGGCTTTTGCTCCGATGAACTTAGATCACTGGTGCCCCTAGGTTCGAATTTGCACGAGATACTAGATTAACAACTAGATCCCACCCTTTTACAGTGAAACCGATAAAATGCAACCACAACTTCTACTCCAACAGTTTCTTTCCTCGCACTTCCCGACTGTGGAATTCCCTTCCACAAGACTGCTTCCCCGACGGCTACAATCTCCAGGAGTTTAAATGTAAGGTCAATAGACACCTCCTAACAAACTAACTCGCTTCCATTCTTTCAAATACTCTTCCCACTCACCCAACTATCTATCACCCCCCCCCTTCTGACATTTCCTAAATCTAACCACTCCTCCTCTTTACCTTCTCCTATGTAGCCCCAAGCGCAATAGTAGCAGTGGAATGCCTTGCTTGGGGTGAAATGATTAAAAAAAAAAAACTGTAGAATTTGATTTCTTGCACTGAGAAGCTGCTTAGTAAAGCTATTCACAACTACAAGATAATATGATCCGCTTACTGGACTTGCGAAATCTATGTGTAGTCTGGACCAGAGAGTATCTGTCATTGGCCAAAGTTGTAATTTCCTGGCAGGTGATGTTTTCTGCCAGGCTTTTAATACTTTTCAATGTCTTCATCAATTTTGATCAAGTGAACATAGCTTCTCATAAGAGATTTAATCATTGAAATTCCAGGACGTCCATTTTGAAATTCATTTAATATCCGTTTTTGTGATAAATTAGGTCTTACAATTCCTTTTGCGAACATCACTACTCCGTTACGTAGCGAGTGAGTGTTCAAGTCTTTTAGTCATTTTTATTTCCACAATAAACATTACTTTTTCTGCTTTTACTTTTATTTATTCCAGGGTAAAATACATTGCATAATATATTTTTAATTTCTATTTCACATTTTAATGCCGCAATAACAGCGTCCTCAAACGGTTCAGTATTTCTGGGGCATCAGTCTTGATAAACATTCAAGTTCTAAATTGCGACGCTTAGTATTCCATCCTCACATTGTATTTAAAACTTACTAAGAATTTAGCGTAGTATGCGTAATAATTTTATTTTTTTTAACCATAAATTGATCATAAAAGTCTATGATCTGTGTGTAACCAAAATCTATTTTCCTGTATAAATTTGTAAATATTTTTCACTCAAAATATAATTGCTAATCTAACAGTTTCAATCTAGGTGTAGTTTCTTTCTGTTAGTAGTAGCAAATGCGAGGAATATGCGAAGCTTTCATGTTACTATTATCATATTTATGTAAATATTACTGTTTCTATATCATAGTCACTAGCGTCTGAAGCCAAAACGATTTCTGCTTTTGAATCATAATGTGTTAATTTAAAGTCTGACGTTAGTAATTTTTATTTCTTGAAACACCTTCAGATACTTAACAGTCCAGTTCCACTTTACGCTTTTGTTCAATATGTTCAGTAGAGCACTCAAATTATATATAGAAAATTTTAAAAACATTTCCACTTCTGCTATATGCGTGACTCTTCAGAAAATAATTGATTTCTCTCGGTGACTGACGTTTGTATACGCTGCTTATATGCAAGACGTTAAAATTTCCCTTCTCTGCTTCCATGCGCTGATAGCTTAGAGAGTAGCGACTCCGACTGACACCAAATCGGTTGAGTTTCGATCCCGGCCAGAAGCAAGTGGATGTGTCTAGCCACCCTGATGAGCTGTGATACAGCGAAACAGGCTTGTATGTGGATGACTAATATATTATGCTCTCATTACGATTGAGCTCTCTGGAGAAGAAAATTTTAAAAACAGTTCCACTTCTGCTATATGCGTGACTCTTCAGAAATGAATTGATTTCCCTCGGTGACTGGCGTTTGTATACACTGCTTATATGCAAGACGTTAAAATTTCCCTTCTTTGATTCCATGCGCTGATGCCTTAAGGAGTAGCGACTCCGACTGACACCAAATCGGTTGAGTTTTGATCCCGGCCAGAAGCAAGTGGATGTGTCTAGCCACACTGATGAGCTGTGATACAGCGAAACAGGCTTGTATGTGGATGACTAATATATATATATATATATATATATATATATATTTGATAAGTTCGCTAGTCGCCAAAATGCACGAAATTTACAAAAAGATATAATATTGCGAAAATTTACCAATCGCAACCTATATATATATATATATATATATATATATATATATATATATACAGTAGCGGCCATAATATAAGGAATGAAAATAACAAAGACATAAATATGTGTATTACTTAAAAAGTAATGCATGATTAGCAATGAAATTTTTACCGAATAAACATTAGGGTGTAATGCATAAATATTATACAAAGTTACAAAAATTTACATAATAGTTTTTGTTTTTTTTTTATTTTTAAGTAATACACATATTTATGTCTTTGTTATTTCCGTTCCTTCTATTATGGCCGCTACTGTATATTCATCTCATTGAATGACCTCTTTATTCTTTTAATTTTTATCTTTAATTTAATTTTATTTTTTTCAAATCTCCTTATCTATATATATTACCAAATAAATTAACCAAATTTTACTGCCTGATGAGGGTGTTTTAACACCGAAACTTAGATACTGAAAACTAGCTATTGAGATGCAGTATACTATTATTATGATAATAATAATAATTGCCATATATTTATGCTTCTTTTTTGTATTGAACCCTTTTTAAAATTCAATATGTAACTCTGAAATGTACTTCCATTAGTAACCATTACAAAAAATATATATGTCTAAACAATAAATTAAAAAAGAAATTCCTTTCTTTTTTCCCCGCCACCACCACCTTCACTTAGTATCCTCCAGAATTTGCCTATAAAGTTTTAAAGTTTTAAAGTTTTGCCTTCTTAAAGTTTGTTTATTTTTTAAATATCAATATTTTTACTTTTGTAAATAAATACTTTTTACATAATAAAATCCTGACATTTGCCTTAATAAAGTCCGTCAGAAGACGAAACGCGTCGGGTAAGATAAGTTTTGCTTTTGTTTTTTTATATATATTTTAAATATAAATTAATTCATATAATAATATAAATTTGACTAAATCTGAAAATTCACACACACACACAGATATATACGTATATATAAGTGGGATTATGTGTATCAGTGAGTGTAAAAATAAGGACACAGACTTATGCACATACATCAGCTCTCGATTGAAAGTGTGAAAGTGCAAGTCTCATCTGGAAAAAGGTTATCTGACAATTGCGCATGAATTTTTTCCAAGAAATTGTTTTCTTACAAGGGCATAAAAACAACAACCGAATCATGTTAGCCGCAGACAAAATAGAGAACAAAAGAAATGGACAAGAAACTAAATGATGAGAGAACCGACAAAAAAGGATTTTTTCATAAATGTCAAATGCATCGTTTAGAGACTAAATAACTATGTCCTAATGCATTACCAGTCTTGTCTCATACATGTCTCATCTCAGGTTTACTTGGGTCAGAATAGCTCCGAATATCACAAATAAACTTGATTCGTTAACGTGGTTTTGTCTCATCAATACTCTCAAAATTTAAGTAATTGCTTAAAATGGATGTCATTCAGAAAGAAGAATGTGTCGATATTTTTATATAATTTACCTTGATAGGACTGTTGTCCTTATCTTTATTGCCATGTTTACGATGTTTCGACCGATCAGTGTCAGTCAGTTAAGTGCCATACATGATACACGCTTGGGTGATCATGTCTCAAAGATGATTTACTGGACAAAAGATTTTCCCGGAGTAGGTTACCATTACTTTCTGCGGTAGACCGGTTGCCAACCAAAGCTATAGAACCCTATCTCTCCTCCCATAGCTGGAAGAAGTGTTGGATTAATACCTTTCCCAGGGGTATTTGCGCGTAAGTGAATACAAGGAATTCAACTGCAATTCGAACTCGGCTCACCGATTTCTCGTTCCAAGCCTACATCCACTGCACCACAACGCACATCATCTCAGAAATACAAAGATTTATATATCAAAGAAAATATGTATACCGAATTTCGAGCTATTTTTATTAGTGCAGCCTGTTGATTTCTGAAATGCATAATAGACCCGATGCTTATATATATATATATATATATATATATATATATATATAGTGTTGAGTTATGATTATCTTTGGCGCCAATATTGTTATTTTTCAGTAGTTTTGCTGATAAAGGGTATTTTTGAAAGCAAGTTTTTTATCGTAAAGTGCTCGATATCGAGGTGAAGAGAGAGAGAGAGAGCATTTTTAGTTTTAATGCAAAGGTTTTGTCACTTAACTGAGGAGGTTTATGTCGACTTCGAAGCAAAACAAAGGCCTCATGTCAAAGCCTAAACTTTTATTCTGATACAGTCTAGAATAAAAACGATCTGAAAGGCCTGAAAGCAAACTTACCTACTCAGTAAAGTGCTCGAAGGCTTAATTGCTTAGACCGAGAAAAAATAACACTTACCAGTGTTAAATCCTATAAAAGAACGGCTGTACTCGTGACTCGAGTTCATGCACACGCGATCTTCAGATAATTTAAACGTTATTTTTAGCCAATACTTATATTTGAGTAGATGAACGTTTACTTAATAAAACGGTATTTTTATTTATTTATGAGTAGCTACGAAAAATAACTTTTAAAATAATAAAAATATAAACTGATCAATAAAAAACGCATTACTTTTAGAAAATTAACTTGTGCGTGGATACGAAACTGAGCAAATATAATAATTTCAGGTAATTTTGACGAAAAGGATTTCGATTAAAGGCAGCTTTCAGACCTTACTTGATCAGCAATGATCCTTCGAGGCCGAGTCAGTTTAAGTACGTGAGATATAACCACGACCTCGTTGTATTTAGAGACGCAGGTTCGAATCATGCTGGATAACGTATATTTTTATTTCATAAGGTTTATCGAATATCCAGGCCGATAGACTAAAGTAAACAAATACACTGTTTAACACGTAAATTGAGCGTCTGTTTAAATATGAGTATTCACTAAAAATAACGTTTAAAGTGATAAAAATCTATCGGATAAATAAATGTCCATTGTTTTTATATATATATATATATAAGTGTGTTTAAGATGACTGACGAGGTACTTTTGTTAAGTTTTTATAGTTTGCAAGCAAGAAAAATACAATAAAAATAAACTTAACAGAAGTATCTTGTCAGTTATTCTAACGAAAGAGAGAGATTGCTACCCAGGTACATAACTATTTAATTACAATTGCAATTACAAATATGCGATTGAAACTACAATAAAATGAGCATGTTGGTCATTTTAATTTACCCCTGAAGATTATCTTAGAAAAAGTCGAAAGTAAAAGAATAGGACACCTTCCTTGATAAATATAATCTTAGCATCAAGAAACTGATTAGACAACTGGAAATAATCAGTATAAAAATAAATGAATACAGTATGCCTATATTATTCAATGAAACATGTTGAATGAAGATATGCTGTCTATATATATATATATATATATATATATATATATATATATATACATATCGTTTATTCAGCAATGAATTAGAACACTCAGCTATTAAGCGTGTATAATGATAATATACACGTTAAAAAGTTTGCCTCCTTCTACCGAGCGCCGGTAGCTCAGAGGTAGAATTGCTGACTGACGCCAATTCGGTCGGGTTTCAATTTTGGGTAAAAGGCAATCGGCTCTCTAACCGTACTGATGAGCTGCGATACAGATCTGTCTGTAGATGACTATATATATATATATATATACTTCTGTATGTGTGTGTGTATGTAAAGAGAGAAAAGGAGGCAGAATGATAGACGAATTTTCACCTATATTCTCTTCGCATCAGTTGAAACAGGCGCCTACTTTTTTTTCCTATAGGTTATGATCATTTTGCTTGAAGTTCGTATTTTCCTGATTTCAGATGAGAACGTGGAAAATTTCCAACAAATTTCAGCAACTTCTTCACTTTCCAAAATTACAGTTTATAGCCTAGATATATGGAAGAAAAATATAACTGTTGCCAGAGGGATATGTGAGAAAGGAAAACTTTTTAA
Source organism: Ascarosepion bandense (assembly GCA_037127315.1). Taxonomy (NCBI): domain Eukaryota; kingdom Metazoa; phylum Mollusca; class Cephalopoda; order Sepiida; family Sepiidae; genus Ascarosepion; species Ascarosepion bandense. The sequence goes on from JBBBDQ010000571.1 coordinate 5,671,168, forward strand.
AACATGCGGAGGCGCCAACGTACAAGTGACGCCCTTTATTTGTAATTTCTTTATTTGTTATTTTTTATGCATCGCCGTTTCCTAATAACAACTTTTTTGAGAAAGACTGATTCCTACATGTAAGAATATATTATAAGGATTTGTACAAAATCTAATGAACGTTTTTCTAGAAAATAAAGTAAAGCCAAAATATATTCAGTAAAGCTGCATGTCTAACCATGTAATTAAAATGCATGCGTAGTATCCAATATTTATCCTCTCTTTTATGATAAGGTCCGTTGAGTGTATATATATATATATATATATATATATATATATATATATATATATATATATATACACGTTTTGTCACACCCATGGACTAAGTGACAATTGCGAGGTAGAGTAAGCTCAGTTCATTAAAGAGAAAACAGCGAGGCGGCATCGGCTGAGTTCATTCTTTTTACTGCCAGTTATTAAACTTTACTACCAGTTATGCAAGCTCATGCTGTGTGTTCGCTCTTTAACAGTGCCTTAATTATTTTACTTTTTGGCAATAATTATGTCGTCAAGTATCAAAGAATATATATATATATATATATATATATATATATATATATATATATATATATCCTCTCTATTATAATAAAGACCTTTGTGTATTTATATTTTTTATAAAAGCCGTTGCGTATTTATATTTTTTATATTTAGGGGACATGCATTACTTAGAGTTACAAAGAATAGAAAGTCATGATGATTTTATATTTACCGAATGACCTACACTTGTGTTCATGTGTCGCACTAAGATAAATGTATCACCTTTTAGGGCATAAAACTGCAATGATTAGCCCGCCACTGAACCCTAACTTGTAATTTAAATTGTGCTAAACCCTTAATGAGCGATCGATCAATTTCAATCCGTCACCATTTTTCTCCGGTTATTTTTGGTCTGTTTTTCTATCTTTTCCTAGTTGGAGTCTATCGGAAGAACTTTACGCATTCTTTCACTGGATATACTTAGGATATGACTGAATCAGTGAAACGTACGTTTCTTGATGTCAAAGGACGTGTTTCTGCTGTCTATTCTTGCGTAAGTATGCCAGTAAATATTATAGATATTTTCTAGGCTGCTAATATGGTAAGTGTCAACCTTTTCCTGGACTCTCCGACACTCAAAGTCTTACAAAAAGACCCGGCTTTAACACTGCTCATCTAATGTGTGAACTTAGTAAACGTCAATAATATATAGCAGGCGATCAAATCCTTATTACGAAATTAGTGATAACATTAGAATATCCATCTACCGCTTACCAATCAGTTAATTTTCACGCTTGGGGGATCATGTCTATGTTCGAGTCATGACGGACTGGTATGTTGCCATTACTTTCTGCCGTAGACTAGTTATCAACCAAAGCTATAGAACTCAATCTGTCCTGCTATTTAATCCATAGCTGGAGGGAAGAGCGGTGGATTAATACCTTTCCCAAGGATATTTGCGCGTAAGTAAATACAACAAATTCAACTTGAATTTGAACTCGGCTAATCGATTTCTCGTTCCGAGCCTATATCCACTGCGCCACAATGCAGTGATTATACTAATCCATAAATTACCTAACTTCTCTTGCCATTGTCTATCTTTGCAAGAACTCAGACCCAAAAATATTGCTGACAAATCTAGGCTGAAGCTAACCAGTATTCTCTTTTCAGTCTCAGTAGATTTCAAAAACGTTTATGCCACCTTGTTGGTAATTAATTATTTTCAAGCCTACAAGCTTTTTCCTTCGGACGCAGCTTCTCAAACCGATCACTTCGCTATCACTATTTCCATGGAAAATGTTCTAACGAGCTATATTCCTTAGTTTCACCAATTCGTACCTTTACATCTAAGACCCGCCCTGCCATGTTCCCAGAGACAAATCATCCTCATTCCCCGCCACCCGTATCCCATTGGTAAGAAGAAAGTTCCGTTAAAACAGCTTCTATCTTAGAGCTGTTGCATTGTGGAACATACTCCCGAGAAGATGCTCCCTCGAACACTACAATCGTAACTTCTGCAGTTCTGCGGTTCAACCGTTGTTTATTATCATAATTTACAATTTTAACGTCCATTAAATAACCCCATTCTGTAACCCTCTACTTTGAGTGCTATAGAGCTTTGGATTGGGTGGGAAATTTTGCGAAAAATATTGAATCTAAAGGATTGTGGCTTATGTTTGTGCTCTTCGTTTTCCGAAACATTATGAGAACACAAAATAGATGTGTGTTTAATGTAACGTAAAGTGGAGTAACGAAAAGTGGACCTGAGTTTGAGTTTGAGTTTTGTTTAACGGCATATCAACCTCTGTGGTTTATTTAATGTCCAAGAGGTGGGGTTTTAAGGTATTTTTTAATGTTCAGTTATAAGAAAATTGATTTAGCCAGATTTTGATGAATTATTTTTATTGTAGAAAAGTGAAGATGTCTTCTAGTTTTGTATTAAAAAAATGTATTGCTGATAATATTTTTTTCCTCCAAAAATTTATTATGGCAATAAAGTTTTTCATTCAAAAATGTGTTATGGTAATAATTTTTTCTTCAAAATTGTATTGTTGGTAATGATTTTCCTTCAAAAATGTATATTTTCTATAAAAGTCTATTTTTATGTATATATTTCTATAAAAGTATATTTTTATACTTTCATAGTTTTTTCACCACTGTGTGGGGGGTTAACTATTTGCACATAGCTAGGACCCTAACAGGTGATACCACTCCGAGCCAGGGTGGACCAGGGAACAACAGCAATTAATAGGTGGCTTCATGCTCCTCACAACATTTCAATTATGCTTCCGGATGCAGTTTACCGTCAAAACCAGGACCTAAGCGAGCTGAATTCAATTTCAAGCTTAACTTATAAGATTCTCTTTCGCACTAATATCCTTGAGAAGGTCATTAATCTATCTTCTCTTCTGAGCTCCATCTATGGATTACATAACAGCATACCCAACTAACAAAATAATATTTCTATAGCTGTCCTGCAGCGTTTCATAGAGGTTGCAAAACGTCTGTCTGTAGACTTCCCACATGGCGTCCCCAACGTTACATTTTAACGTTGCGAATATGTTGTTTTCTTATGTTACATTAACTGAAAATAGATTATAAATTCTAGGAAGACACTAAGAGATGTATTTATCATCGAAATTTGTTGGACTTGCCTTGTGCTGCAATGGATATCGGCTCGGAATGAGAAAAGCCAAGTTCGAATTTTTTTTTCTTATGATCATTTCATTCCCAGCAGGACCACCACTTGTGCGCAGGGGGATACAATGAGAGAAAAAACAAGGTACAGGGGATGTCGAAGAAATGATAAGAAACGAATGAGGATCAAGGAGATAGAAGATGATAACTGACTTTGCTAGTAAGCTTTTGGAGATTGTAGCCATCAGGGAAGTAAGCAAACGGAAGGGAGTTCAACAAACGGGAAGTGCGAAAAAAGGAACTATTAGATGAGAAGAGGCGATTACGTTTAACTATTTCGACGGTAAAGAGTTAAATTCCAGTTGAATTCGTTGCATTCACTTATGCGCAAATGCCCTTGAAAAAGTTATTCATCCATTTCTTCTCTCTCCAGCTATGGGTTAAATAGCAAAACAGATTGGATTCTAGAACCTTGGTTAGCAACCAGCCTACCTCGCTCGGAGGATAAAAAGGTTCGCGTAGTGTTAACACCCCTGAATGGCAAGAGGTCGTCGATCGCCCATTCTCTACTGGGAGCAATAGGGTTTAGGTTTGGATAATCATTATTCACTGAAGAAAAATATACTCTGAACTTATTTGACAAGTGAGGAATTTTCAAGTTACAATACTTTGTAACGTTACCATAACATCATTAGAAAATTCACCATAATATTTCTGAGTGATGACTAAAAGGTTATCCGAAACGTTGATAATCAATTTATATAGTTTAATTTTAATTAATTTATAAAATGTAATTTTAATTAATTTATATACTTTAATTTTTTATAAATTTATGTAATTTAATTTTAAGAAATTTATATAATTTAATTTAAATCAGTTTGTATCATTTAATTTTAAGCAATTTATATAATTTGATTGTAATCAAATTATAAAATTTAATTTTCATCAATTTATGTAATTTAATTTTAATCACTTTATAAAATTGAAAATAGACTTAACGTTTCTCATAAAAATTTGGATATAACAACAAAATATAATTTCTAATTAAACCTTTTCAGTGTTTGAAATTATAAAAAATAAATGAAAACAAGAATTATTCTGGCAATACAAAATTTTGCCAGTATTCCTGCGAGAACCGACCTACACTACATCGAAATATAAACTCTGGCAAGTATATTAATGCCTACCTCTTTCCTACCTCTAGCAACGTACAGATTATTGTGCGTTTCTAGACACACCCTCACACTCTTCTATTGCCACACACGTGCGTCGAACCAGCGGTGTTAGTGTACGACTTTGAGAAACAAAACATGGAAATTAACTTTCTACCAATCTTAGCAGGTGTGTCTTGTCCAAGCACCTAACTTGAAAAGTTATGATATCGGGTCGCGGTGAGTGGAATTAAATCAGAATAAGGATTGGGAGAACGCCAGACGAAGGGCGAGACTCTTTCTGGGTGGAACCACATGTTACCATTGGCAGATCCTCCACACAGACTGGAAAAGTTTCAAATTGTACAATTTCCCCCCCTCACACATACACGCGCGTGCACAACTCTCAACTCAGTAAATCCCTCCGCTGCTGCCCCTCCCAGGTACACGTTTGAAAATAATGTAGCTGTCGGTTATCAAACGGGTGGCCAAGCTCTCCTTATGACGTGGCGTTAAAATTTAGGTGCCATCTTACCAACAAGTGTCCGAGAAAGAGTTCAATGGTTACAACGCGAGTTGAGGTATCGAAGTATATTGGATTATCCCATGAAATACTTTAGTTTTTTTAAATTCAAATATAAAAATCAGGAAACAAAACACTTGAAAGGAAGGTCGCTACTTTTTTAGTCTCTGTCTGTACGCGATCACGTGTTTGTGTGTGTACGCACGCGCGCCAATGTGCGTGATAGATAGATAGATAGATAGATAGATAGATAGATAGATAGATAGAAGAAATATGTTTATTTGGGTATGATTAAAAAAAGAAGACAAGAAGAAAACTATATTTTTCTCGCGTACGCGTTTCGTCCTGTGATGAACTTTATCAAGGTAAAGAGATTAATAAATTTTATTTTAAATAGCGTATCTATAAACAAAAAATATCTTGGTTACTAGAACAAACGCTCATGAATTATTCATAAGATTAACAGAAATTAAGTATTTAGAAAATGTCATCGTTCTTATTTGAAGAAATTTTTTCATGTGTGATATAATGTTATGTCATGAGATGTTAAAATTAACAGTTTTCTTAGGATTTTATTTATATTTTTGTTATGTATGTTTGCCTGGGAAAGTATTGTTTCTATTAGAAAAGGTGACATTAGGGGAAAAACCCCAAGGCGTAAATTAATATTTTGGTAATATTTGATGGTGACGCTCACGAGAATTATTCGGGTATGTGACTAAGTAAGTATCTATGTAGATACTGCCAGTCGATATTCATCGAATCTTTAGTAAAATCATTTATCCAGGAAAGTAACTTTCTTAAGCTCAGTAACTGTCATAGCTCTTTCCAGTGTTGATGGTAGCTTTCTTCCTAATTTGTTGTTTCAAGTAGTGAGGAATATCAAGAGCTTGACTATGTCATTATTTTCTCTTCGAAATATTTTTAATATTCATTTTGGTTGTGGCTACTATTGAAAGTTTTAAAGTGATGTGGTATCTGTTATTTGGTACAGATCTTTCTTTATGATTCGGTACTGCCAGTCTACGAATTTCAAAGGGTGCTAACCCTTGTTAAGACATTCAGGTTGCATTTGCTTCTGTATAATTTGTAAAATAAGGTATATGCATTGTTGTGAACAAAGTTCTACACTAGTCGCCATCTGGGGCATATAAAGAAGAAAGAAGACTTGGAGAACTTAACACACGCGGGAGGAAAGATCGAGTTAACGACTCAGCAAGTTTGTGTCAGTAGATAATAGAAGGATAAAGAAATGTGTGAAAGTCTCTGAAGTTAATAAAAGACAAGTCATGGACAAAAGAACGAGTTCAATCTGACCCCGTGGTTTAAATAAAGGGTTCAGTTCAAAATCCCATTACGGTTACCCGGATCGGCAGATACCTAAATATGGTTGGGGAACGATTTAAATATTCTTAAAACAACAACAAAGATGAGGGTCATTACAAAAATAAAATAAAATAAACAGGCAGTTTATTTACTGTTAATTTTTTGAAAAAACATAAAATGTTTAATTTTTTCTTATTACTTTTTTATGTCGTGCATAAGAGACATTCGTTGTAATGTAATGGATAGCGTCTCGAAATGATCAATCGGAGATCCTAGTTCGAATTCCAATGAAAATTCCTTGCATTCACTTGCGCACAAATCCCCTGCTAGAAGGCATGAATCCATCTCTTCTTCCACAGCTATGTGTTGACTAGCAGGATAGACAGAGTTCTATAGACATGGTTGGCAACCAGTCTACCGCAGAAAAAAAGTAACCTACTGCGGGAAAAATAACTTCTGCCTAGTCAGTCATTAATCGAAATTGATATGATCGTCCAAAGTGTAGCACATATAGAACTTAACTAATTGACTGCATAATAGAATAATATATATATTTTTTTAATGACCGACTTTCTGTTTGGCCAAGAATCCTCAGGTTTTCTCAGTATTATGGTACTTATATTTTATTCTCATCATACATTAAGACAATATATTATAATATCATACATTAAAATAAGCTTGCGATAAGTATTAAGGTTGGCATATTTTATTACCATCGTACATTGTCGTATGTTAGTTGCCGCTAAAGTTATCCTGGACTGTGAGGGATCATTAGTAGATAGGATGATACATTCGTCAGGAGAATTTGTTCCCAAAAACGAAAAATATTTATGACTCAACCTAATCAAACTTAAACTGCAAACCTCTATGAGGATTACTAATTTTAAGTCCTTAGTATCACTCTCTACACACATACATTTTTTTAATTATATTCACTAACTGAAAACCTGCATTGCAAACATCTTTATTAATACATATTTTTTATAAGGGTGTACAAAAGAAAAGATTTGAAATTGACTATTCCATTTCACTGAAACAGACGTTAAACAATTTTGTATTCTTGCTTTCTTTCTTTCTTTTAATTTCTCATAGAAACCAAGTAAAGTTTCTGATATATCGGTTTTGAATTTTCATGCCGCCAAAGCGGAATAGACCATTATATATGAGTTATTAGCAGGACGTAACGAAATACAATTCATCCTGAAAGGACACTCGTCTAGATCTTTTATTACTTACACGGATGTCTCACAGAGCTCCATCCTTGGTCCTACGTTCTTTTTGTATTTCATTAACGCCTTCTTTGATGTCATCAACTCTCAACTAGGAATCTACGCTGACAAACGAATTCATTTACCCCTGCATCAATAGTAAGGCAAGGTCAAAATGGCAGCTGATGTCCAAAACCACCGTCGTTAACTGGGTCAAAAATAAGTTGTCAGTTTTAACGCCTCCAAAACTAAACTTTTCTCCATTAGTCATCTGAGAGACGCCTCTCTGCCTTTCATTCGCATAACTGAAGCTAACATCCTGGAAAATGGCTCGTTGCACCTTCTTGGTCTGACATCTTAGTTGACATGAAGTAGAAGGATTATACTGAAGCCATTGCTAGATCAGCTGCTAAGAAAATCGGTTCAATTTGTCGTGCGAGACAATTTTTCTTTCCGGAATCGATCTTATATATCTATATGTAACATTCGTTCATCTCTATAATATTGCTAACACATATAATCCGGTGCCCCTGCTATTTTCCTTGATCTCCTTGATAAGATGCGAAGAAAAATCAGCAATATTATTGGTCCTGATCTGGCGGCTCGGCTTCAGTATTTTACCCACCACCGTAAGATTGACTCTCTGTGCCTTTTTTATAAATACTTTCATGGTAATTCTTCCGAAGAGCTTTTCGATTTTGTACCCAGAGTTTATGAATTTAAGCTGAGTACTAGACTGGTGCCGAGATCTCATCAATTTACAGTTGAACTGGCTAGATGTTTCTTTTCTCGCACGTCTCGCTTTTGAAACTTCCTCTCGACTCTATGCTTTCCAGCCAACTTTAATCTGCAAAACTTTTAATGCAAAGTTAATTGCTATCTACTTCCCTCCTGATTACTCTTTTCTCTTTCTGCTCATTATTAATATTCCTGTTTGTAAATTCTTCCACACACTTGCGTCTTAGTGGCTTTACTGCCTTGCCTGGGACATATATATATATATATATATATATATATATATATATATATATATATAATAAGATTGAATGACAAAAACTCTGCAACCTATACCATGGAAATATCTTATACGAGCACATGAAAAATTACATAAAAATGTTAATGATAATACCTTGTCTATCATTTTTAATGAAACCTGTATTAAAAAGTAGTTATTGTCCAAATATAATATATATATATATATATATATATATATATATATATACTTACTCACTGCCCACACCACTCTCCTCAAAATTCTAAAGGTCAATCAGCAGGACTTGTTCCCTTATCACTAAACCCCCCACGCCAACATCACATACACAAGTGACTAAGTATAAGAATAGAAATTTAAAATTAAAAATTTAATAGAAAAAACGGTTTCCAAACTGTGATCTAATTAATAATTAAAAATTTAATAGGAAAAATATACTTCCTAAATCCAAAGTTAAGGTTAAATATACAAATTTACATTAATTATAAAGACTCTGCTTAAATACTAAAGTATTCGGCTCCATCCCCTACCGGCTCTTCTAAGAAATCCAAAGGATACAGTCTAGTCGAAAGATAATAAAAACTTACACTCTAACTGCTAAGGTTAAATCTGTCTAGAAATCAAAGACTCTCATTAATCAACCACTTTAACTACCCACAACACTCTCTTCAAAATTCCAACAGTCAGAGACTTGTTCCCCTATCACTAACCCCCACCAACACCTCAAACACAACTGACCAAATATAAGAAACCAGGCTTTCCATTCCTTTACATACCGCCTGATGAGACATTGAAGTTTCAATGTCGAAACAAATGTACCTTTGCCGTGGATATATATAGAAAAATTATGTACATGTTCTAAAATATAATTTATAATAAATATTCACACCTCTCTATATATTATATATCGAGCACTGTTTTAAATTAATGTTTTGGACGTTGTAAGAATTCTTTCTTCGTTCTGTATTCACTCGGATATATATATATATATATATATATATATATATATATAATGCATCTAAAATCTTTCTGGTTTAGTTTATTGGTGTTACCTGCAGCATTCTGACTCCACAGCTTCATAGACGGAACTACCAAGAATCACTCCGTCTATTCGTCATAGAGTATAAGCAATTGTGCGTACGTGTAGAATGCCGTGGTTATTTTTCCATTTTTTCACTTTACACTCACTCCTTATTGGAATTGTTCTCTTTTTTTCTCTACACCGTGAATGAGAACAAAATAAGAAAAAATATCGATGACTCAACTATCCTACATAAGAAAAATAACAAAATGCAGATATAACTACAGATCCTCGATGTAATATTTATTTAAAATACTTAAGCCGTCAATACTTAAGCCGGGATCGAAATCCAACTAATTTGTCATTAGACGGACATCTTACCACTGAGCTGTCTGCGTAACGTCAGACGCAGCCAGCTTTCACAACAGGTTATTCACAGGATGTAAACAAACCCCGTTGACTAAGAGCGTTCAATTTGATAGCCGAACAAAACTGCCTTCAATTCAGCAACCAAAGAACGTATTGTAACGCCATAACTAGTCACGGTTAACATAAAATCTATCCAGCTCTAAAGTGCTCTATCGACTAGATATATAACTTTACATATGCACACCCATAATGGTTCATTTTCTCCCTCTCATACTAACATTTGATACAGACACACGAACACACACCCACGCGCAAGTACACACACACACACACACACACATTAATAACAAGATAAAAATAAACTCACACACAGATACATATTAGTAACAAATAAAATTCAACGTTAAATCTGGTGAAGATGTATTGTCGTCATTGAGAAATAAATAAATAAAAGTGAATAACAAAAAGATCAAAAGTTCACTAATTCTAAAAATAAATATCGTCAGGTAAACAAAGTTACAATTCAATCAACCAATCAGAAGGTATTCACAACCAGGATGTAAGAAAAGAAATAAATAAAAATATTAACAAGGAGACCAAAATCGTCACTACCTCTAAAAACAAATAGTCCAATTGGAAATCTTTCACAACCAGGATATATAGACGAGAGCCAATGAGTAGCGAGAAGCCTTTTCCAAATGGATCTATGGATGTGCATTTTAGTAGATGGAAAATCAACCAAAACTAGAGTTGATAAATTAATCTTTTCTATTCTCCGTTATTGCGGTTATCGTAACATGACAGAAACAACATACGACATTTACACGCCTAGCTAGCGAAATTACACGACAACCTGTCCTTGCTATATTGAAAACAAACCTATTTTCCTTCATCATATGGTCAATAAATGATTACTACAAATGGATAGAAAACATTCATAACACTTACGCTGCTATATAATTACATTCACTTTCTTATTCACTCCCGTATGTGTCCACAAAAACAACTCCCATTACATCTACTCGTCTTCGGATTTAAAATTAAATTCATTTACAGAAATAAATGAAATTTTACTATCAAACCCCGTACCGAGTGAATATATCTTCTCGAAAATCAAAGTAGAAACAGGAAAGTTGACACTTAATTTTATTTATTACTATTGTTCTTTATCTCTTGATTCTGGGTTATTTAATGAGAAAGCCACGTGCTTTAAAGGTTATTTTCCTGATTTACCCAGATCAATTTTTTTTAAATAGAATCTTTTCCATTTTTTTATGTGATTTTTCTTCTGTTCGTATAAATGTTTCCTTTTCCGGACATAAAATGCGTAAATATTATCTAAATGTTCTGTATATCCGAGCGCTTTTTGGCTTTTCTATTAGCCATTATTTTTTAACCGAATGTATAGATTTTTATCAATATTTCTCAAGTTATGCGAATGTTTTTTTTTAAACAAGGTCGGTACATTGTGGCCGTGTTCATAGTTAGTCATTGTATGTCGGCTTTCCTTGTTTTATTATTAGTGCTTCCATTATTTTTAATGTAGATTAATTATTATTCTTGCATTTTCTACAATTATGTTGCGGATGGTAGATTTCCGTGTGTGTTTTAATTAATCCTAATTGGGCTATGGTAAAGAGGTGTACATGAGTAGTGGTAATTTTTCATGAATTTCGTTTGGTCAGGGATGCATAGGTTTGATTCCTACCGAAGAGCATATTTTCTTTATTAGGATTTCTTGAACGTTTAGACTTAGAGACGTAATGCACCCTGAAAAAGTAAAATAAAAACTGGGCGTCTTTTTTCAAATACGAGTATCTGTTAATATAAACGTTTGAAAAAATACATATATATGTGAAAAAGAATTTGAAAATGCAACTTGAGTCTTTTAGAATACTTTTTTTGAGCAACTTTCCCCAGTTTAACAAATCTATGATTTTCAACAGTTAACTTGAGACAGGCCAAATACATGCCATGATATGTCACATACCTAACTTGAATTTAAGAATTATTTCTGTTTTATGCAAAAAAAAAATAAATAAATAAATAAAGGGACTCGAATTGCTATCTTCTTAAAATGTAATCTGATTGGCTGATTATGATCATGTGATCAGACATATTAAGTTTTTCGCCCCAAAATGATGATTACAAAATTTAGTTGTCAAAATCTGAGTGTGTCATATTTCAATGAGCAAATGACAACAAAGTGTTAAGTTATTCATAAGGTTTTTTCTTTCGTCAGCGGTTGACCATACATTCGTATGAGAAACGTTCACGTTTTTTGTGTTGAAAAACACAAATAATTGGCAGATTTTAATGAAACATCCAGGACTTATTCACAAATTTTTGAAATCTTAATGTTTATATAAATTATAAGAACAATTCATTAGAAATTTAAATCGTCAATTTTTATCTGTTTTTTTTTGTTTTTGTTTTTTATTTATTTATTTATTTATTTTTTGTAAAACAGGACCTCCAATTACAGAAAATCTGCTTTGAATCGTAAAATAAAATAATGTAATAAAACTAAGGTATTATTTAATTAGATAGGTTTTCATTGCTTTTATAAATGTGTTTATGAATTTTTTTTATGAATAATGAATTTTACAAGAATTGTTTTGATTTGTTTTTAATTTTATTGTATAAATAGTAAAATAAGTGTTTTCTTTGTCAGAAAATATAAAAACAGTTAAAGACAGTAAAAGAAACATAAATCATAAAGTACATTGCACCATTTTTACAAAAATAAAACATACGCACTGAAAGTAGTTCTACGGCTGGCGAACACAATGGGTCTCGTCTTCTCTCGTGGTCTCTACCTACGAGAGAACGTGCACGATATACGTACAGTTTGTTAAATATTGTACAGTACTGTACATACTGTATCAACTGGGCGTAATGTTTTTATAAGATTAGGTGTGCCTTGCTTACGTACTGCTCAGTACACAGTGGCATTCGATTAAGCTGATATTTACTGTCAGTCAGTCAATTAAGTGCCATACGTGATACATGCTGGGATGATCATGTCTCGAAAGAGATATGACTGACTGGTCAGAAAATTTTTCTGCAGTAGGTTGCCATTAATTTCTGTGATAGACTGGTTGCCAGCCAAGGCTATAGAACCCAATATGTCCTGTTATTTAATCCATAACTGGAGGGAAGAGACGGATTATATATATATATATATATATATATATATATATATAGAGAGAGAGAGAGAGAGAGAGAGAGAGAGAGAGAGAGTGAGGTTTCATTAAAAATGACAGACAAGGTATTATCATTAATTTTTTTTAATAATTTTTCATATTTTCGCATAATTTTTTCTTTTCAGAACTCAAAATATATAAGAATCGTCCAAAGCTTTTGTACTTTCGAGCGCTTTTGGCTATACTTTTGGCCATTATCAAGAATTAATCTTGTAAATAAACATGTGTAAAGTTTATACATATAGAGTCGTGTGTATGTTAAGTTCCGAACGCGGTAAGCACATTGTTACAATGCTCATAATTGATGCTATTAAGTGTAGGATTTCTCATTTTTATTAGTAATGTCTCCATTATTTTTTACATGGTTATTTACAAGTAAAACAAAATAAAAAGAACGAAATACGCACCACTTACTTGGTACCTAGGTGTCAACCACACCGGTGTCCTCTTTGTATGAGGAAACTGGCGTGGTCGAAATCTAGGTAGCAAGTAAGTGAGGTGTATTTCGGTATTATATATATATATATATATATATACAGAACCTAAGAGAGAAAATGTTTGGATTTCTCATTTATGATTTGCAAGTTATGCATTCACACACACACACACACCCTCACACACACTGACAAACATTGACAGTCAAATAAAAAAGAAAACAAACACCTACGCATGTGGTTGGAAGAAAGTATATATTTCTAATGTTTTTCAATGAATAAACAATGAATTATCCAACGCAAAAATAAATATATTTCATTGGTTAATTCTTTTTACTGGTTTAATTATGTCACAGGACATCATATTACTGTGGTTCGATATAATATTAAACACTTGTTGCTTTGCTAAATATAAAATAGTTTTCTCTTCGCTAAATTCAACATGCCTTTTTATTGAATTGTCTGAAGCCTTAAAATATTAAATATCAAGAAGTAATATTTAAAACGATAGCTCTTTTAATATTGACTCGGAGACATACATTAAAAAAAATAAAAGAATGAAATATTTCCGCTATCTTATATTTAAGTCGTATGCGATGAAGCGATTAAAATATGACAATGAATTTAATACGTTCTGCTAAATGCAAAAAATCTTAAGAAAAATACGAAAGAAACCGTATGTCAAGAGATTAGTACTGGAGATATGATAATGAGCACATGTACCCCAAAATATATTGTTACGAGGATGCATTTATATATAAAAATAATATTAATAATGTATAAAAAGTTATAGTAATGGATTCTATTAAATCCTAAGCGTTATTCCAAAAAAGTTTTAATTCAGGAAATAGTCATAAAAATAAGAAAATTAGAAATAGAACATTTTGGAAATTTATGGAATGTTCCAGTAGAGTCGAGAGAATTCGAAAGGTTCTAGAAATATGCAAATTAGGTGTTAGCCCCTATAAAAATAGGTTTTGGGTACGGAGCAGTCAGTTGATAACAGGATGGGTTAACATCATCAGCTCCGGTTAAGATTCAGAGATGTATATCCAGCCGAAAGAATCTCCCTTGACGACAACAACTAAAACTTGAAGCAGTTGATAAAAGGATGTGCTGACCTCATCAGCTCCGGTTTCGATTCAAGGAATTATATCCAGCCGAAAGAATCTCTCTAAGTCGACGACAAACTAAAAATGAAAGAGTTGTTAAAAGGATTTGCTGTCATATCAACTCCGGTTAAGATTCAAGGATCTATATCCAGCCAAAAGAATCTCACAGAAAAGTCCGAACAACTAAAACCTGAAAGAGTACCTCATGGAACTATCTGGATAAATACATACTTTTGCCTCTTCCATTGACCAAGCCCAATATTTGTCTTTATATACGCATTTAAGGATTTCCAAAAAGTATAGCACTTAACTTCCCCGCCAACTTAACTCTTCCTCGTAACACTGCGCCGGGCAGTAGTAAACTATACGTTTTCTATGTCTCTTGATTTGAATGCCAAACTGTATATTTGTAAATATTTTTATCTAATGTTTTGTGAATTAAATATTTGTCTGCATTTTAACTCTGAGTTTTGCTCAATCATTTTTACTTTTTCTTTTGTTACACTAACATATAACAATGTCATAAACTAAAACTTTACTTTTATCATATGTGTGTGTATGTGTGCGTGCGCGCGTGTGTGCGTTTAATTAAAGACGACTAACAAGATATTGTGATTAACTTTTTTATTCAATTTTTTTTTTTTTTTGTTCTTATCAGTTTGTTTATTTTCTGGATATAAAATGTTAAAAAACTGTGCCAATATTTTGTTAGCTCGAGCGCTTTCAGTTATTTTTTCATTCATTATCAAGGATGATTGTTTTTATTATTTTTTATTTTTTAACAGGAATATTGAATAACAACCTTAATCGCAGTAACTTGTTAATCGTCTTTAACGAAACCTGTATAAAAGAGTGATTGCTGCCCAAATGCATATATGTGTGTGTGTGTGTGTGTGTGTGTGTGTGAGAGAGAGAGAGAGAGAGTATATATATATATATATATATATATATATATATATATATGATAAAATATATGTAAATATATAAAAGTGTCCACTGAGGTCAACACCAAGTGGTATTTCATGCTTGAATGCAAACTTTTTGTTTTATAACTCTTCGTGACTCTTCGGAAATGAATTGAGTTCTTTCGGTGACTGGCGTGTGTATACACTGCTTATATACAACACGTTAAAATTTCCCTTCTCTGATTCCATGCACCTATGGCTTAGGAAGTAGCGACTTTGACTAACACCAAATCGGTTAAGTTTCGATCCCGGTCAGAACCGAGTGAATATTTCTAGCCACACTGATGAGTTGGGATACAGCGAAGCAGGCTTGTATGTGGATGACTCATATATATATTTACAGGTTTCATTAAAAATGACAGACAAACATTTTGTTTTTTATGTGTTCGTATACTTTTTCTTTTCGGAACTCAAATTATATAAGAATTGTTCAGAGGCTTTGGACTTTCGAACGCTTTCGGCTATACTTTTGA
Organism: Ascarosepion bandense; assembly: GCA_037127315.1. Lineage (NCBI taxonomy): Eukaryota > Metazoa > Mollusca > Cephalopoda > Sepiida > Sepiidae > Ascarosepion > Ascarosepion bandense. Next base: position 5,687,100 of record JBBBDQ010000571.1, read on the forward strand.
CCATTATTAAGAATTTTTTTTTTACTGGTAAATAAACATGTGTAAAGTTTATGCATAAAAGCATCGTCCACATGCAAATGATGATTAAAAATAACGGAGACATTACTAATAAAAAGGGAAATCATACAATTAATAACATTAATTATGAACATGGTAAGAATGTGCTTATCATGTTCGGAACTTAACATACACAAGACTCTATATGCATAAACTTTACCTTATAACTAAACTTCTAATTTTTGAAAATTGCGCGTTCATAAAAAAATAGCCATTGCGTGAGCGGTAAAGCCAATTATTGCAAATCGCCTGAAGATACCACATGTAGCGTAATAACTCGTTTACAAATGAATATATATATATATATATATATATATATATATATATATATATATATATATATACAAAAAATCCAAAATGTTTATGTAAACAACAGACTACTTGCCAAAAGAACCCCCATAAGGGGGTATACAACTAAAGAAACCATAATAATCTCATCTTTTTCTTCATGTGCCGTGTCCCTTCAGGTCATAGGTGATCATGGACTTTCACTTCTCTCTCTCTCTCTCTCTCTCTCTCTCTCTCTCTCTCTTCTAAGCCCCGCTCCGCCATCCATTTGCTCAGACCTAACAAGTACGTCTCGCGCTGCTTTCCTCTGTCTCTCCTGCCCTTTATCCGACCTGTGAGTATTAGGTTCTCCAGGCCCTCCTTCCTCATTCCGTATCCCACGAACTTCATTTGTCTCTTCCTGATGTTAAGTATGAGTTTTCTTCCGTTTGCATCCTTTCAATCACCTCATTCTTGCGCACGTGCCCCGTCCATGATATCCTCAGCACCCTTCTGTAAAACCACATTTCTGCTGCATCGAGCCTCTCCTTCATCCTTGATGAAATCGTTCAACATCCACTTCCATACAGAAGGACAGATATCACATATCAATCCTGCACTCTTTGCTTGGTTTCAAATGAGATTTTCCTGTCTTTCAGTCCTCTGGTTAGCTTCTAAAATGCGTCTTCAGCCAATGCGTCTTTGGATCCCAGGATAAAATCAAACTAAGATAAAAAGATCAATTTTGCATTGGTTGAAAACGAACAAAAATTCATTGCTTATTTTATGCTTTCCTGGGAGAATTTGAATATAAATCGTCCTAGATATTCTGTCCAATTTCTATTTTCATAAGCCATTATCAACAAGCCATTCGTATGTGTGTTCATGTATGTGTGTGTGACTATGTGTGTGTGAGAGAGATAGAGAGAGATATATATAGAGAGAGAGTATGTGTGTGTGCGCGCGTGTGCGTTGATGAATAAACCCACCGTTAAAAGTTTCTATATACAATGATAAATAAAAAATGATCTACACTTCTCTTCTTGACATATCTTTAGTTTTATCATTTTCTTCTGCTCATGCGTGCTTATAGTTGGTACTATTGTGATCACGTGATGGAAGTTTGAGCTTGATCGCGCCATTTCTCTACCTGCTGTTGCAGTGTAAACAGGGCCGCCGTATTAGCATTGTCCACCAAGCAGGAACTCATTACGAAACTCCTTGCTATTCTCACGTACACATATGTTAAAGAAGAATACTTTTAAATAAGTTTTATTCACTTAAAACGGTAAAACTTGTTTGTCAAATTTGTTGCACATCCGGATTAAAAATATGTCTAAAATGTCCAAAGTTCATGCTATTATTTCGAGTTCGAGTACGTTCAAGTATTTCGTTCATTATCAAGAAGTAATTGGTTGTCAATTACATCGAGGCGTTTTCGAACGCTATAGTTTATCGCGCTAAACCAGAGGTTTTCAAAGTACTTGATGGTACTATCCCGTGTCGGTAAAGGATGCTAAAAGATACCATGGACCGAACATGTGAACAACGACAAGGTTTTGGAGAGGATGCAAACGAAAAGGAAACTTGGCCTTAGAAAGAAACATCTTGGACACGTAATGAGGAATGATGGCATGGAGAATCTAATATTCCCAAGACAATTAGAGGGGAAAAGAGTCAGGGAAAGCAACGCGAAACATACTTGATGGGCTTGAGCTAGTGTACGGCGGAGGAAATGTCCTAAGAACGAAAAGAGAAAGGAATAAGCGAAGGTCCAAGATCGACTACGTCCTGAAGTGACCCGACACAAGAAGAATAAGTAGAAGAAATAGATATTGCAAATTTAAATATAAGTATAATTGACTTTCTTTGTAAAACGGTTTTACAGAACTTGACAACTCTGGAAACGAGTATACTCTATGCGTTTTGTAATTATTATTTACGCTTATGAAGATATTTCATGTACATTTGTGCGTTGTGGGGTAGTGGATATCGGCGAAATCGGAGAGGCAAGTTCAAATTCCAATTGCATTCACATCATACCCTTGTGAAATGTATGAATCCGTCGCTTCTCATCCAGTTATGGGTTAAATAGCAGAACAGATTGGGTTCTATATCCTTGGTTGGAAACGAGTCTACCGCAGAAAATAATGGTAATCTACTACGGGAAAATATTCTGCCTAGACAGTCATATCTCTTTCAAGATATGATCACCCAAGCGTGTATCACGTATGGCACTTAACTGACTGACTGTTGTATATTTTAATATGTCTTCTTTTGTGAATGATATTTTATTTTATTTACTGTGGTTTGTTTCTTTTGTCTAATGATAGCTTCAAGTATTGTAAGTCTTTCGTTACAGTGAGTACTGTTTAATATCTTGGTATTATCTACTTATGGGTATCATGTTAATTTATGTAATTTGCTTTCGTTGAATGTGATGATCGCTATGCGCACGAATTTAAAAAAATAATCAAAAATGCTTTTTTTTTAGTTTCAATTTCGTGTTAAAATCATATAAGTTTTGTCGTCATCTAAAGTGCTGTGGGTAATACATCCATGAGCAAATTTTCCCAATGGTCTTGTGTTTGTTCGGAGCATTATACTAGGCACGAGGAATATATTTTCTGTCACAACTCAAAGTGGTGGAATAGTTCCTTTCTCCGAGACGACAAGCGAGGGCGGGGCTTGTTTTTGAAGCTACTTTCTTCTATACCTTTGCTTAAAGAGGCAGGACCGACAATGGAGGAGATGGTTTGAATTTAGCGTTTATTTCTCCTTGACTACTTTCAACCCAACGTTATAGCACCCAGTTTGCGCTTGTATTTACACATAACTGGGGGAGTAGAGATGGATTCCAAAGATATGTAATGAAATCGATTTGAATTCAAACTCCGACTTGGTAACCGCCTTATTTTGACTTTAAAGGACAATAGTTCTGTTGATTGCTATACAGAGAAAAGATATATATATATGTACATAAAGAGATTTTGCTGTTGGTCCATTGAATATAAGAGTGATAGATAAACTTGGATTGTGGATTGCCTATCTCTTTCTTGCACACAGGCGTGAGAGGCTTACAGATAAAACGGTGAATCAATAAACTGATGGATTCATTGTGTTTTTCTTTCTTTCTTTGTCTCGTTATTTTTTCTGGTTGTTTCCCACACATACACATACACATACACATACACACAGATAAAGTAGATATATAACGACAGATATCCAGAGGGGCTTTGAAAAAAGTGAAAGGGCGTCAAAGAAAAACTGTAGGCCATATTTGTCAGGGCCTGTGTGATGAAGATGGGTGCTTAACGAAAATTGGATGAAAATAAGGTGCTTAACCTTTGTCTGAAAAAAGACTGACACGTCGTCATGGGAAGAGGAGGAAATGGCACCGAACATTCCAGCGTATTGGCCCTCCTCTCTGTCGTCACTCTTCACTATTTGCATATCATTTGCCTATCACTGGCGATTTGTGCTCGCTAATTCGATAATTGGAAGAAAGTTCGAGAAGATTAGAGCAACATAGCGGGATTGTTTTAGGGAATAGAAAGTTGCATAGATTGTCCTGTGTACGCACTGGACTCCCAGTTTAAATCTTGTCTTCTACCACATTCTCTTCGTTTCGGCGTTTGGTTAAATATATACTACTAGGTAACTAATAGACGGGGTAATGTTTATTTGTTCATTCATTATTTTGAGAATATTAATTTTTATTAATTTTCCTTTTTAGTGAGTAAAAACAAACTCCGACCACCCCGTTTATTAACACTATCCTTGTATTAGGAAGCCAAGAGTATTTTCACTTTGATTTTAATTTTCTTCTAACCTACCCATTATTATTCCAGACCATATTTTATTTTACACTTTTTTTCCAAGTATATTTATTCCAAATGTGCAATGTGGGGCAATGGCTATCGGCCCGGAATGAGAAATCGCAGATCCTTGTTCGAATTCCAGTTGAATTCACTTGCACGCAAAAAATCTTGGGGAATATATGAATCTATCTTTTCTTATGGATTGAATAGGAGGATAGATTGGGTTCTATAGTCTTCGTTGTCAACCAGTCTAATGCAGAAATAAATAGCAAAGTAATGCCGGAAAATTTTCTACCTAGTCAGTCATGGCTCGAAAGAGACATGATCGCCTAAGCATGTGTTACATATGGCACTTATCTGACTGACTGATATTTATTTCAAACTGTCCATTGATTTCAACTTCTTCTTGATTGTTTTTTGTTTTCTCTCTTTTTTTTTTTTTTTTTTTTGTTCACTTCGCGGCTCTATTGGTGAGTTCCACTCGAGAGGGTTCTTCCTACGAACTGATGCATTGTGGGACTGACTACCAGAAGCCTCATACTCTATAACACGCTATATCGAGCAGCGCTTGGGTCTTCTACAGAATGAACATCCTTGTCAAAATAAATAAAAAACAAATTTTAAATAATTTTTCAAGCCTACTCTTTTAATCCAGGTTACCCTTCTCTTCCGTCATATCATGAAGTTGAACTCGTCTTTGATGCGCCAAATTAATGAAACGAATAACTAATGAAGTACTGTAATGAAATAAGTTTAGAGAGAAATTTACCGCTGATGAAATTAATGTTCGTCCAAATAATGGGTCAATAAATGTAAATCAATAGTAAATAAACAACGAGACGAGATACCACTAAAGATGGCCACCAAAACGAGAACAATCTACTCTGGTGAATTAAACATAGTGTTCAGTTCAAAATTCCCTGAACGTTACCTGGCTTAACAGGTACCTGAAAAAGCTCGGCGAGCATAGCGGCTGAAATGTTGTGACAGGAACAACCAAATCGGAACAATAATTGGAGTTCACGCTTCTCCACGATCTTTTGAACGAGAATTCAGGGTTTCTACCTTGTTTCCTTTTTAAGAATAGGTTTCCAGTTTCTTCTAAATTTTATTTTAACTTTAGCCTTCTGACGCCTCTGCCTGAACTCTGAAATGATATTTTCTATTTATTTGTTCTGTTTTTCTTTTTTTAATTCAATTGGCAGTAAATAGATTCGCCTATCGTCCTGTTCACCCACCTCCCCTGTTTTTTTTAACAGGAGTAGAGGTTTATCCCTTGTTTCCTGTTTAAGATTGGGATTCCGGGACATTCTAAAATCTACTTCAACTCTATCCTTCTAACGTCTCCACCTGAACTCTGATATATTATTTACTATTTATTTGTTAATTTTCCTTTCGTTATGATTAGACAGGTTCAACTATCGTCTTATTCACATTCCTCCCAGGATTTTGGAACAGGAGTAGAGGTTTAAACCTTGTTTTCTCTTCAAGACTGAACTTTCATTTCCGAGCTTTTGACTTTCTAATGTCGTCATCAAAGTAATTAGTTTCGTAGAACTGGTTAGTGTAATGACATGGTCAAATAATGTTGTGTCGTATGCAAGATGTGATGTGTGTGTGTGTGTAATGTGTGTATGTGTGTGTGCTTATTTTAGTTATTTATTATATATACACTTAAGGATGCCAGCTCTTAAATTATAATTGTTTTTATTTGTAGGTAGTTGTGACAAAAATACTATTTAAATCATAATTTCAAAGGCATCTTGCTATAAGAGAGGCACTATTTATCAAACAATTTTCTCCTAACATCAACCTTATATCATTTATTTATGGAAATGGAGTGTTGAAACTTTTTTTAAATAGACAGACGCTCACAGGATACCCAAACGCGCGCGTCATGTTATAGCTTTTAAAGTACTCTCTTTTTCTAAAACACGAAAATTACGTTACAGTCAAAACGTGAGGATAACATCAGAAATGGATATGGTTAAGAAAGTGGCTGAAAGTAAAAAAAATTATCGGACAATTTTACATTCCTTATCTCCAGCAAAAAGAATATTGAACAAATTAAATAAAAAAATAATAAACTCTTCCTTGTCGATCGTTTTCAACGAAACAGTTTTAACACTGCTGCCCATATATATATATATTTTAATCGTATCACCCCGAGCAAGGCGGTAACACCACTGATGTGCAGGGGGCTACGTAATAGTAAAAAGATTGGAAAAGAGAAAGCCGGACACCACATCCTAAACAGGGAACAAGGGATGAGCCTCTTAACCTGTTCAATAGACGTGGGTGGAGTGTGAACCGGGTGATAGATCGATCTATCTTCTCCAATTGAAAAAAAAAACAAAGTGAGAAGATTGGAAAAGAGAAAGCCGGAAACCACATCCTAAACAGGGAACAAGGGATGAGCCTCTTAACCTGTTCAATAGACGTGGGTGTAGTGTGTTTATTTGTAGATGTGGTAGTGACTACATAAGAAGAACGTCACAACGCTTAGATTGCAGAATTAAACAACATGTACCATTAAGAATTCTTAAACCAGATACTCATACAAGTCAACTGGTTAACACTTCCGAGTCAGCAATTATTCAAGAGAAATTGTGTGAAATTTTTTTCAGTGAGAACCAGTTCTCTATTTTGTCTGGTTCACACTCTCTATCTCACTTGCAGGCATTAGAAACATTATATATTAGACCTAGGAGGTCGTCTCTCTGTAAACAGAGAGACTGCCTACTTGAACTGCACATTATTATTATTTAGTGCTTGCCCCCCTGCTCTCCTTTCCATAACCTTTCATCTTCATTTTTAAAATTTTTTAAAAAGATGAAATAAATTCCCAGTTGACTCTGATGTAGCTTGGGAATCAAATCAGTCTGTCATTTTTCATTGTCTTATTTATATATATATATATATATATATATATATATATATATATATATATACGTACATGAGTCGGCTTGCATGCATGCATTTAGTATTTATTTAAGTGTAAACAATTTCGACAAATTACTGAGGTCTAAAACACTTTGTTGTTGTCTTATTGTGTTGATAGTCTCATAAAACAATTAAACTGAATGATTCATTAAACCGCTTTATGCGCTGAACGATGTTCAGTAGAATTTTTACTTAGGGAGATCAACATGATTGCACTTGGGTATCGTGAAAGTGTAAAATAACTGTTCAACAAAATATCATTTTCATACTTGAGACAAAGTTTGTTTTTTCTCTCTCAATTATACAAATCAGGAGACAAAGTATCAAAAAAAAAAAATATTCAATTTCAAAATGTCTTGTCGAACTTGCGCTTTTTTCTAACATGTGGGAACTCGGACAGAATTTATTATACATGTACATCCAAACTTGTATTGTCTCTAATGATTAGATTTTTAATTACCCCATGCTGCTAAAACACAAAAAGGTTACTGAATCTAAGAGAATGAGAAAAACACATTTACTGAGAGGGAACATTAAATTAAGATGGTGGATAACAAATGACATTACATTTAAATCTTTTAATAAAAAAGTTGATTGGGAAAGAAGTTGGCTGGGAAGCAAGAAATTGGAAGAGAATTTTACAAGCGAGAAGTGTGATAGAAGAAACTCGTAATATAGAACTTACGGTTACATTAAGTCAGTTCAGTTGTAAGAAGACGAGATCTTGCCGACAATCTAGAAATGCACTTAAATCCATAAATTCAGGTACCATAGGGTAAAGAAATATCTGTTTTGAAAAATACAAAAATGTGGCACAAGGCCAAAAGCTGGTGAAAGCTGGTCTTCTATCTGTCTTATCTTAAATTTATCTAGCTACGATTACTAACCCAATCAATCATACTACAGTGTTCCTTACAGCAAAACAACACATTCTTACTACAGGCACCATAATATCTCAAGTTTCTATTAAGTCTTACCTAATTCCAATATGTACAGTATGTCTGTGGTGGGATAAAAATAAATGAAATCCTAATGAATATTTGCAATCACTACAATAGTACCATAGAGGAAAGTTCATCAGAAAAATTACAATTAAAGTATTTACAGAAAAGGCACACTGATGCTATGTTACGACCGTAGAAAAGCGATTAAAGTCGTGGTGCCAGGTCAGAAACAATAACATTGCAGATTCTTCCTTGGATTTCATCGAGAATTTTTAAATAGAATGTAGAAGCACCAGAACAGATGTGGCAGCAATATTCAAAGTAAGAACAAATGGTAGATTTATAACTACGTAAAATAGATTCTGGCGAGAAAAAACTGTCTAGCACGAGAACCAACTTTCTTAGCAGTATACATTGTGATGCAACAATTTAGAGTGTTAGGGAAAATAAAACAATAATCAAATCTGTATTTATAGCACTGACTGTTCTTTTTTTAATTTAGTATACAAAGTATATAAGTTTAATTCCTGGAATTGCCCTGTGAAAGGAAAGTTTTTTTTTCCGGTCATTTTGTTTGGTATCAACTATAAAAAATAAATAAATAAAATAAAAACAGCATTGTGAAGATATGGACTACGTGAAACGATGGTGCCATTTCTGGAAATATTCATGGAACTTGTTTTCTGAAATGACTTTCAGGATTATAGTCACGTGTTTTCAAGTTCAAAATCACAGATGGAGTTTAAGTATGGTGTATAAGGCGCAAGACCCATTTTTGCAATGGATTTCTTAGCCGGAAACTGGTAAACCCTTAACGAATCATGTTAGAATCTGCTGAAATTAATTTATATTCACTTTGATGTGAGCACAGCAAACTTCGCAGACTGTCTACTTTTGCATCTATTCCATTTGTTTTTGGCTCCGCATTTCTTGCGCCAGCGTTCAAACCTCACCCTTTCTTGAACCTCCTGTGTCACACCATGTTCATATTTTTAATTTGCGTTTCACTTGCATTTTTACCAGTCAAAGCCCAAAATCTTATGCTAATCCGCTGTTTTAGATTCCCATCAGTGATTTTTCGCTTACTGTACAATGGGAACATGTACAACTTTCTCTAATGCTCGGCACAGAATTACAGTGACGCGCTGCCTTCATTCAGAGAACTAGATTGTCACATTTTGTACGTTGGCAATATTTTAGCTCTTCTCATCGATACCAACTGATTTTACCGCTACTCCACCATACATGTACTTTGATGTAACCATCTCATGTGCTAACAAAATAAATGTTTAGGCTTTTATATCAATGTTGGGAGTAACTGTTGTTGCAAAATAAAAAGCAATAAAAATTCTTATATTTATCCTGGGAGGACGAAATGCGTCGGCTAACATAATATTTCTTTTTGTCTTGATAGATAGATAGATAGATAGATAGATAGATAGATAGATAGATAGATAGATAGATAGATTGTTGGAAAAGTGTACAAAAACTTGCAGTATAGAGAAAATAAGATTTGGAAAAACAGTTAACGTGTATGTATATTTGTCATATGTGTAATATTTAGAATATATGTATATTTACAGAGAATTATTAAAATTAAAATTGTTTTACATACATGTGTTTTTTAGAAAAACATGTTTTACCTTAACCGGTTTCGCTTTTAGATTTTTTTAGATGTGTTTATATTACCAAGTGTTGATTCATACACCCTCGTGTAAATTAATTGAAACAAAACGAATAATGTCTTTCTAGGATCTTTCGAACTTTCTCCGATACTGTATACGTCATCTCTTGGCGCTGTTTTTCTCTTTTGACCGCATTTTTTAGTGTTACAATTTTTGTACGCTTCCTTGGAGATAATAGCCGTAAGACAGTCGAGACAATACTGTTTGCGCGTGATAAAAATCTGAAGTAATCATGGATGTCGCATTATTTTTCAAGGCCAAACAAATTTCAACATACACCCCGACAAACAAATTTCAACATACACCCCGAAAACAGATTTATATTACTGCACACTACTTCAAAATAACCAAATCTAAAAAAAAAAAAAAAAAAAAAATAATAATTTGATTACACCCTGTCACTCCAGTGGGTTTAAAACTTACCGAATAGTAAAAGAAAGGAAACTGAAGCAGTTGTTTTATTTAATTTGCACAAAGGTGTATGCCTTGAATAAATAAAAAATATATATCTGCCAAATTTTGCCGATGTCGCCAGTTCATCGTCGAAACAAGTCAAATAAATTTCTTCTAAATTCTCTTAGCATTCCGTCAGATTATGTTCCAACTTTAATCCCCTTCTTCTCTCTATCTCTCTTTCTTTTTCTGTCACTCTTCCTCACTGTCTTTCTTTTTCTCTTTATCTCTCAAACACACACACACATATTTACATTCATTTATTATTTAATTAACTTTTTCATATCTCTAACGGTTCGGCTTTAGGCCAATTTATGCCTGAAGCAGAAATCAACACTGATAACATCAAGGTCAAGAGTTTATGCTTTTCATTTTGCAACCAAGTATAAAATCATATAGTTAAAATATCTGCCTCATTATGTCGTAATACAAAGTTATTTCATTTCGGTGTAATTCGGGAACATATTCGTTACTTCCCACAATCCGTATCATCATCATCATCATCTCTCTCACCATTTTGGACGCCTCAATGTGGGGTAATGATTACCAAGCTTCTCTCGTGAGAACCTATTAAAACTGACTAGTGAGTTTGATCCTCACTGAGTACCCTATACTTTTTGCCTTATGCCACATCTCTCTCTCTCTCTCTCTCTCTCTCTCTCTCTCTCTCTCTCAATGTCCTTTCAGTATCTTGGTGGTCATGCGATCACGCAATTCAAGAACGTCTTGTCTTTGTTTTCTAAATAATTCTTTGTTTTAGAATCTCTCTTTGTTTAACGATCTGTCTTCGTCATTGTAATTATTTTTTCTGTATTCTTCTTGCAAGAATTAAACAGCATCATGGCAGATGTTAAAACATCCGTTTCTTTGGTACAACGAGAAACTGCAAGAGCTGAGAAACATGGGAGTCATCACTGACAGTTTCGGGCGTTTAAGAACGTTCTTTAACTCATAAAATATACTCATTTTATACGAGGGTAACCTTACTTTTTTATTTAGTACTCACAAGAAAACTAAAAAGAGGCATAAATTTGATTTTAAAACACTTTAAAAAGAAATAAATTCTTTTTTACCCGGTCTTAGACAGGGTGCAGCAGAAATACCTCTCACATATACCTCCCAGAAATACATCCGGCATAATTGCAAGACATTAGCTGGATGAAGACTCCATTACCACTAATGTCTCACCATTATGTGGGAGGCATTTCTGACACACTCTGTACAATCATATAAGTTTTATTCACAAATACAGCCATCTTCTTCTATGTGCCGTGTTCCTTCAGGACATAAGCGATAATGGCCCTCCACATCTTTCTATCTTTTGTAGCTCTTAACACCCTTTCTCTTGTTCAGTCAGTTGGTTAACTGCCATACGTGATATACGCTTAGGCGATCATGCCTCAAAAGAGACATGACTGACTAGGCAGAAGATTATTCCGTAGTAGTTTGCCATTTCTTTCTGCGGCAGACTGGTTGCCAACCAAGGCTAAAGAACCCAATCTGTTCTTCTATTTAACCCATAACTGGAGGGAAGAGACGGATTAATATCTCTCTCAAGGGTATTTGAGCGTAAATGAATGCAAGAAATTTAACTGGAATTCGAACTCGGCTCTCCGATTTCTCGTTCCGAGCCGATACCCACTGCACCACAAACTCTGCCATTCATTTGCTGAAGCCCATAAAGTATGTCATGCGTTGCTTTCTCCTGTCTCTCTTTCCCTCCGTTCATCCTGCGAGTATCAGATTATCCAAGCCCTCCTTCTTTATTACATGTATTAGAAACTTCAACTGTCTTTTCTAGAGGTTAAATATAAATCTCCTTTTCGTTTCTGTCCTCTCCAAAACATTCTTGTTGCTCACATGTTCTGTGGAAATACCGGTTCTCGTACAATCATCGATATTAAGCAACGTCGAGCTTGATCAGTATCAAGATGCTTGATGACTTGGGAATACCAGGTGCTGTAAATATGGATGTGACGCTGGTACAGTGGATAACCGTTCGGAATTAGAAATCGGATAGCCATGTTACAATTTTACAATGCCAGTCGCGTTTGTTATATTATATTATGCACAAATAAACTTTGTAAAGGCATGCATCCTTCTCTTCTCCTCTTTAATGAGTTGAACTTGTATCTGTAAAAAGTCATTATCTCTAAAACCTTACAATCTTACGATCTGGTCACTAAATAGCAGAGTGGCTAAATAATAGAGTGGCTAAATAAGTGGCTAAATTAAAAACTATATTATTGACATATTTCGAAAGGATATTACAATAATCCAGAACCTATAGTGGTTGCAAAGCGCCAGCATATTGATAGAAGATGAATTCAGTAAATATACAAAAACAGAAAAGAGGCTCTTCTCACAGAACTTGTTCAAGCCATACAGTGAAATCATTTTGGAGAATCTGAAGTCCTACCAGGATTCATTATTTGTGGCTACAATCTTCGACAACATAAGATATGCAGATAACACAATTTTGATAGCAGACACAGAAAGGGAACTACAAGAACTTCTACAGGAGGTAGCGAATGAAAGTGAGAAGAAAGACGACAGAATGCATGGTTGTTAGCAAAAGAAACAACACAACATGAAATCACAAATTCGAAATACAAGTACAACAATTGAAATATCTGAGAAGTGTTTTAGTAGAGCACAGAAAGTACGACACAGAACCCGACAGCGCAGTGGAACAGCAAAAATGCCTTCCAAGGGCTAAGCAAAGTATTAAAAAACAGTAAAAGTTTGTTAAAATCAAAGAAAAGAATACTGAAATGTTGCGTAATATCACTCTTCTTATATGGTAGTGAACGCTGGGAAATCTCCTTACAGATAAAGAAGAGACTAGAAGCAACAGACATGTGGTTCTACAGAAGGATGCTGAGAATACCATTGATTGAACATGTGAGAGGGAATTAGATATACAATGTTACTTTTTGAACGCGTATATCATGGTTAGAATGTTGCATTTACAAACCAGACGATAAGATAACCTTGGATTAAACTTTGAGATAAACATTTTCAATTACAGGTCAGTAAATTTAGGGGCCGTATTTTAAATAGATAAACTGAATTGTTAGATTTTTATATTCATTTCGACGGCAATAATATCTTCGTTTTATAAATGTAATAGTTTCGGTTTCATGACAATGATATTAATATTAATCTTTAAAATATAGTATGATAATAATATTAATGATGATAAAAAATGGTGGTTTCAAAACGCCAGCATATTGATAGAAGATGAATTCAGTAAATATACAAAAACAGAAAAGAGGCTCTTCTCACAGAACTTGTTCAAGCCATACAGTGAAATCATTTTGGAGAATCTGAAGTCTGATAATTTTAACTAACAAATAATAACACTATTATTATTATTAATGACAATAATGGCAATAACAATAATAGATAATAATAAACCCATCAGTGATTATTTATTTCATGAATGTTTACAAAAATATTCAACTCATCAGACCGAAATTTGTTACAAAAATGAATGGGTTAGATTTATCCAGACGGAAGGAATAGGGGAGGAAAAGGGGAGAAGGAAAACGTTTTGTTATTGGGAAAGGGAGTTAGATATACAATGTTAATTTTTGAACGTGGATGAACACGGATGTCATCCGTCTGGATAAATCTTGCGAGTGTCAGATTCTTTAAGCCCTCTTTCCTCATTACATGTCCCAGAAACTTCAGCTGTCTTTTCCTGATGTTAAGTATAAGTTTCCTTTTCGCTTCCATCCTCTCCAAAACCTCGTCGCTGATAACATATTCGGTCCATGGTATCTTCAGCATTTTTCTGCAGAACCACATTTCGATTTCTTCAAGTATTTCCTTTCGATGAGATTGTCCAGCATTCGCTTTAAATTTAAAGTGCGTTCCAGAGTTTTAGGCATTCTACAAGTGCGCCCTGAAATAAAAACAGTCGTGGAACACTGTTCTCAGGTAACATATACGCAAATTTACAAAAGGCGACGATAATAAGTGTGTATTCTCAATTTAAAAAATTGTCTTAAAGTATATGCAGATAAAAGTATAGTTGTACGACACTCTGAAAGAAATAAGGCTTATTATTTCAGCAATGCCTAATATACCTTAAAAATAAAGGGAAAAACATCATAATTCGCCTATCAATGAAGATGCAAAGAACGCCAAGAAAAAAAATTCAAAACTTCTGCGTCGAGTATATCGCGTTTAATAAAACAGAGTTACGGAAGGAATGCAATACGCCGCCGGGACGACGAAGTAGGTAATTGAAAAATCGTTGTTGGCCGCCGCAAGCTGTTAAGTAATATCATGCTTAGAAGGAGAAACGGTAGTTTAAGTACAGCAATGAAAGTGAGGGCGAGCGAATTGGCGCTTAAGGCGAGCTGTGAAAGTTTCCGAAGAGTAGAGAAGGTTTCCAGGTAACATTAGGGTCGCTGATAGTTTTGAGTTAGTTAATTGCCGTACGTGATACAAGCTTGGGCGATCATGTCTCGAAAGAGACATGACTGACTAAGCAGATTTTCCCGCAGTAGACTGCCTGTCAACCAAGGCTATGGAACCCAATCCCGCTATTCAACACATAGTTGGAGGGAGAAGTGGTGGTTTAATACCTTTCCCAAGGGAGGAGAATGAAACGAATTCGACAATTTCTCGTTCCGAGCCAATATCCATTACACCACAACGCACATCATGAGTAACCGAAAGAGAACTAGGATGCGTTTATTTAAAGTATATACACGGATTTACACATACGCGCGTGCGCACACACATACACACACACACACACACACACACACATATACATATAATGTTATAAGCCAGATTTAAAATAGACCTGTAAACAGTTGTATTAGAAAGTGCTCAATACATGTTTAAAAGAAAATGAAGCTTTAATATATACAGATTTTTTATATTTAAGTTGAGGAAATCAGCCGATTACGCTTCCATGGTTTCGACAGGCAATTTAACTGATTGCTTAAAGTTTTTATTAATAAGAGGAAGTTCAAAATAAGGGAGTGGTTTGTTGCTGAAAATCCTTTTATCCGAGTTTGTACGAGCCTAAAATATATTTTTCAATGTGGTCTACATCCGGACATTATTTTAGACCTTTCATTTAGTAGCTTTTATTGTTTTGGAAATTATACTATAGCCAAATTCCATGCTTTCAAGCGATTATAATTTCTTAATAGTTTCGTATCCAAACGTAAACAGAGAAATTTAGAAATATACCTACATGTATGACAGACAAGGTATTATCATTAAGTTTTTATATAATCTTTCATATTTTCGTTAATTTATTTTCTTTGTGGAAATCAAATTACATAAGAATTGTCCAAAGCTTTTGTACTTTCAAGAGCTTTCAGCTATACTTTTAGCCATTATCAAGAATTAATTTTGTTTTACTGATAAATAAACATGTGGAAAGTTTATGTATACAGAGTCTTGTGTATGTTAAATTCTGAACACGGTAAGCATATTGTTACTTTTAAAACGGAGCAGTCTGAGGCCGCATTGATTATGCAAACTACGCTAGTGGACTTACCCATACGGAGCTAATATATATGTATAAAATTTTGTATTTCGGTAGCAACTCATGTATTATACAATTTGAAGACAACAGACCTACCACCACGTTTAAAACTTTTATTCAATTTTTCTCGCATTCATATAAGTGTTTTCTTTTCTGATGATAGAGTGTGCAAAATCTTTACGAGTTATCTCTGAAACGCTTTCCGTTTAATGTTTTTTGTTTAATTAAATACATAGATTCCATAAATTTACAAAATTTTTGCGAAATCCGTTACGAAAAGGATTAATTCTGATATATTTTTAGTGTATTTATTAAAAAATTATTTTTAACGGATACTTGTATTTGAGTAGATGCTCTGTTTTTGTTTTTGTTGTTGTATACGCAATATATATATATATATATATATATATATATATAGTAGAGAGCATAAAGATCAGAACGATATGGAGATATTTCGATAAGTGTGGGGAAATCTAAAAAATGTTATTCATAATATTTTAAGAAAACTTGAGGAAACTAGATCATGTGAAGCCAAGAAACCACCTGGCAGGCCGAGGAAAACTACTGCAAAGGAAGACAGATGGATTGGTAAAGAATAAAAATAAGCTAATGCTAACCTAACCTTGGCATTAAAATACCAAGACACACTATTTCCCGAAGACTTAATGAAATAAATCTGAAAAGTAGAGTAGCCTCTACAAAGCCTTACATTTCTAAAAAGAATCAAATAAGCCGATTAAAGTTTACCATTGAACATCTCATATGGACAGAGGAACAGTTAGATTGTGTTCATTTCAGCGATGAGTCGAAGTTTAACCTTCGGTTGTGACAGAAGAAGGTTCGTTGGAGGCAGCCCTAAGGAACGATATTTGCCTTAGTGCATTAAAAGTAGCCTTAATTTTGGAGGAAGAAGTGTGATGGTGTTTGGTATGATTTCAGTTGCTGGTAAGGGACCTATTGTTAGGTTACACGGTAAAATTAACGCAACTGTATACAAACAGATACTGAAGAAACATGTTGTACCTAATTTGAGAACTGCAATTAATCAACCAGCTGTGTTTATGCATGATAACGAACCATGTCACACAGCGAAATCTGTTAAGACATTTCTTTCTGAGGTGGATGTTACTGTTATGGAGTTGCGTGCTCAAAGCCCAGACACGAATCCTATTAAGAAAGTTTAGAAGTTTCTAAATGAAAGAGCTAAATAAAAGAAGCCAACAAACGTCGAAGAACTATGGACTAATTTGAAAGGAGAATGGTAGAAAATATCCGTTTATGAATGCAAGACATTAATTCGCTCATGCAGTAAAAGATGTCAAGCTGTTATTGAAAGTAAAGATTTACACATCAAGTACTAATGAATTATGAACGCTATTTTCATTTGGTTATGATGCATCCATTATAATAGTTTGATTTTGTTAATCGTTCTTATGTTTTTGATCATCTATTTTTTTTCGAATGTTATATAATTATTCTTGTCATAATAAATTTATTGCGCTTTATATTTTGGAATTATATAATTTACCTTTGTTTTCTTATTTTCACTTGATAAAAAGTTCTATGAAGTTCAAACCTTTTCTTAACATCATTCTGATCTTTATGCTCGCTAATATATATATATATATATATATTTACGAGATTTTTACGAAATCCGTTACGAAGTGATATTTGCGTAAATGCGCTCTTCCTTTTTTATAATTAGTCTACTTATTTGCATCTACTGGCCTGAATAATCGAGAAATCTTGTTATTAAAATATGCGTCTCCTTGGGTAATTCATCGTTATATCTAACATGTCTTAACTAATCGACCGCGTAGGACTAATTGTCAAATAAGCCCGAAAATGGCTTTAAAACACGGACTTCTCTGATTTTTTTTATATATTCATATCTGCTCTGTTTCCGTATCCTAATGTAAACAAAGACAATTTATTTACGAAATCCGTTACGAAGTGGATTAACTCCGGCATATTTGTAGTTTATTTATTAAAAAATTATTTTTAACGGATGTTTTTTTTATAATTATACAGTATATTTAATTATGTTTTACGTTATTTACATTGGATATCCATGTTTGAATAGACGCTCTGTTTATTCATTAAACATTATATTTTTTATTTTCATCCACCTGCCTAAATATTTAAGATATCTTGTTAGCTGGTTTCCATGCTATTTGAGAAGAGCATTCGTGCGAAAGTGAAACGTAACAACCACTGAAGGAATTTAAGCACTGCTTGATCCGATTTTCCGCACTGGTATAAACTATTACCTCCACCCTAAGGCGAAGGTATTGCATTCGGTCGCATTTGTCTGTTTGTCTATCTGATCTTAGTCAAGATATTTCAAGACCCACTGGATGGATTCAACTGAAACTTTCAGGGATGATTCAACTCATGACTGTCACGAACCAACTCGTAGTAATTTGTGGATCTTTCTTTGCTAACCCCTGCGAGAGATGAGTATATATATATATATATATATATATATATATATATATATATATATGTGTGTGTGTGTGTGTGAGTGTGCGTGTGTGTGTGTGTGTGTGTGTGTGTGGAGGAATGGTAGAATTTGAAAAAACAGTACCTACTCATGCATCTACGCATCGTCCATTTATTAATGAATTTGAACACTCGCGGCTACTGGTGTGTGTTTATATTGAATGCAACACGCTAAAGATCGCTTTCCTCTACCGAGCGCCCATATATCAGAGGTAAAATCGATACTGATGTTAATTCTGTCGGGTTTCAATCCTGGCTAGAAGCAATCGGATGTCTAACCATACTGATGAGCCGTGATACAGCGAAACTGATCTGTCAGCGGATGCCTATATATATATTAATACAGGTTTCGTTGAATAATATATACAAGTTTTGTCTATTTATTTTGTGTAGAATCCTTTCGCATAATCTGATAAGCTTGATGGTGCTATCGTTAAAAGACGACAAGAAATCGCAGTAATTGTTGATTTTTTTATCGGGTCTGAGCTTTCGGCTTACATAAACCAATATCAAAGAATGAACATTTAACATATAGTGAACATAGAACATTTAAGTTATTAACAAAGTGGAATTAAACGAAGAAAATTAAACCAAAGAGACAAGTCCATTTTTAACGTGGCGGATGACCGCAGACGGTGACAAAATGGTGCTCGTATGGTCGTTGGTCACATGAGGGTATAGTGGCATGAGGGGATTGGTCTGCGAGCTACTACTGCTATGGGTAGAGGTGGTAAGCGTAGTAACTATGACCTCTCCCGTCGATTACAGGCATTGGAGTATGTTAGTAGAGATGTCGAAATTTATTTAAGCTAGGTTTAGGATTTTGAGTTTTCGTTTATTATTTTCTTGTCTAAGTATACATGTATTTTCAACAAGCGTTTTTCTGAGAAGTGTGCATTGATAACCGTGGTGCTTTAAATGTCGGAATATGTTTGAATTGTCATTTAAGTGTAATGTAAGCCGCCGTGAGAGCGAGTTGGTAGTATGGTCAATGTACCCTAATGTGACCAAGAACCACATTGGCCATACCACCAACTCGCTCTCACGAATCCTTTGTAAAATAAAGATGGAAGCTGATGATTGTTCGCCTGAAATAGTCCATACTTCCGATTTACCATGAAATAACGTGTCTGCCTTAATTTTTCTTATGTTTGCTCTATATGTATTTATATACATATATATTTAGAGCTCTCTTAGAGAGTTATCCTACCACTGTATGTACAGGATACTCCTTTGAATTCCCCTATACCCACACTGCATGCTGATATATACATATATATATATAATAAAACGGAGTTGGGGAGAGAATTGATTTGGCACATGTCCCAAAGGGGCCAGAACAGCCTTTCCCCTGAAAATGAGATAGACGTAAAGATCTGTCAACCAAATACTGGATTACGATATTCATTTATTTTTCCAGTAGTTTCCATTGCGATGGCAACCTAATGCCGTCACTACCGCAATTGGAAATCTGGCTGAAACGCCCTATATCCACCGAACGGTGTCGTAATTCTGAGACCAATATCATTATCTGTATAATAAGCAGATGTTTTGGCAGCGGTTGGCGTGAAGTGTGGGGTGGAGGGAGTCAGCTGACTAAGTACGCTTGACAGACACATGGTTTTTTCAGTGGAAGACTTAATTTTAGGGCGTAAGGATTTGCATTGTACTACTTAAGAGAATGACAACGAATTGCTTTTCATTTTTGATCCGTTTAGTTTGAGTTATTTTCACCCCAGTCAAGATAGATACGAGTGCAAAAGAACAGGCTTGGTTATTAGAAGGGTCAGGCAAGTACAACAGACAGATACAGGGAAAAAAAAAACAAAGTAAGATATTCATGCCACTAGGTGAAGATTTGCATACATGGTTCTAATATCAAGTTGGACTACATTAATTTTGACAGAAGAAAATAAAAGAATCTTAAGATAAAATAAACGTTACTTACATTCCAGCTAATGTCCCCAGCTTTCTTTTTATTATCACTTATTGTGTCTCTAAGTCTCCGTCAGGGGAGACTTAGCATTAAGGAAAGGTGTTCTTTTTACTGGTATACGAGTTAATGGTTTGAATTAATTTTTATAATTGGTGCTATAGTTCGAAAAGCAATTGTTATTATTACTAATCCACATTAATCCACTATTCAAAACGCCATAGTTTCTGTTTTCTTTTCTTTTTTCTTTTTTTTATCGAAACCCATTGGTTTTTACTATCACTTATTTTTTTTTTATTATCACTTATTGTGTCTCTAAGTCTCCGTCAGGGGAGACTTAGCATTAAGGAAAGGTGTTCTTTTTACTGGTATACGAGTTAATGGTTTGAATTAATTTTTATAATTGGTGCTATAGTTCGAAAAGCAATTGTTATTATTACTAATCCACATTAATCCACTATTCAAAACGCCATAGTTTCTGTTTTCTTTTCTTTCTTTTTTTCTTTTTTTTATCGAAACCCATTGGTTTTTACAATTTTTTTGCAGTCAAATAACTAGAACAGTCATAGAATAAACAAGGTTTGATATATATAATTGCATTTTACAAGCTGCTATTATTTCTCTAAGGTTAATTTCACATAGTTTTCGTAACCTCAAGTTGGTTGTTAACTAAGGCAAAAGGTGGCTTGTTAATTTTAATGCTTCCAAAACTAAACTTCTCTCCATTAATCATCTGAGAGAATCCTCTCTGTCTTTCATCAGCATAACTGAAGCTAACCCCCAAGAAAGTGACTTGTTGCGCTTTCTCTGGCTAACGTTCTCAGCTGACAGAAAGAGGAAAGACTATATAGCACCAATTGCTAGGTTAGTTGCTAAGAGTGGCGGTTCACTGTGTCATGCAAGAATATTTTTCTCTCCAGAATCTATCGCGCGTAACTATAAACTTACGACAAGAGAGAGCAACCCATAGCAAACAAAGATGCCGGAAATACTAAAATCCGAAGTGAAAGTTGCAATGGCTAACCTGAATAGAAACAAAGCAGTTGGACCAGACGGCATTGTAATAGAGATGCCGACAACCTTAAAAGATTTAAGCATGGAGAAAATTACGGAAATAATAAATGTAATCTGCAACAATGTTGTAATACCAGATGACCTAAGCAGATCAATTTTCATAGCTCTGTCTAAGAAACCAGGAGCAACTGAATGCGAACTCCACCGTACAATCAGTTTGTTGAATCACATAATGAAACTCATTTTCCGAATCCTAATGAGTGGAGCGCGAAGCAGAATCAGGCCGGAGAATAGGACAAGAACAGGAAACGGGAACAAGGAATGCGATATTTGTACTTAGGATGCTACAAATGAAAATTACCTCTGTTTTGTAGACTATGTCAAGGCGTTCAACAAAGTACGCTACAAAGAATTGATGGAAATACTCAGCAACCTCAACATATTTAGCAAAGACATTAGAGTAATCAAGAACCTCTACTGGCAGCAAACCGCCTGCATACAAACAGGAAAAGAATTCAGCAGATATACAAAGATAGAAACCGGCGTAAGGCAAGAATGTGTCTTTTCACCGAATCTATTCAACTTGTACCTTGAAACTTTTATGAGGGCCCTAGAAGCTATGCCAAGATTCATCATTGGCGGATCCCAATCTGAACAACATAAGATATGCAGATGATACAGTGCTGATAGCGGACACGAAAAGAAAACTACAAGACTGGTGGAGAAGAGGTGGATTCATATCTTTCTCGAGGGTATTAGTGTGTAAGTAAATATAAAAAAACGAAATGAAACTCGGATCTCCGATAAACAATTCCGAGCCATTATCGATTACACCACCCGCACATCCAAACTTACAGAACCTGGTATTCCCAAAGTTAGATGAAGAAAGTTTAAAAAAAAGGACTACAAATAAACTACAAGAAAACCGAATGTCTGGCACATCAGCAAACAGAGGAGCCCAAAATGGCAATTACAGGTTGGGAATACTAAAATCAAGCATGTACAAAAATTTAAGTACTTGGGAAGTGTTCTAACGGAAAACGGAAAGTGCGACACTGAGATCCGAAGTCGAATTGGAATGGCCTAGGACGCATTCCAGAAGCTGAGCAGATTATTTAAAAACAGAAAAATTTCACTAGAAACAAAAAAGAGAGTTCTGGATTGGTATGTGATATCTGTTCTTCAATATGGCAGCGAATGCTGGACAATATCATTAAAGATGAAGGAATAAATTGAAGCAACTGAAATGTAGTTCTACAGAAAGATGCTGCGGATATCATGGATCGAGCATGTGAGCAATGATGAGGTTTTGGAAAGGATGGAAACGAAAAGGAAATTAATACTGAGCATCAAGAAAAGACAGCTGAAGTTCTTGGGTCATGTGATGAGGAAGGAAGTCTTGGAGAATCTGATACTCACAGGTCAGATAGAGTGAAAGAGAGACGGAGAAAGCAGCGGATGATATATTTGAAGGGTCTGAGTAGGTGGATGGCAGAGCGGGGTTTGGGTGAGGCAACAGGAGAAAGCGTACTCACCAGGGATAGGGATAGGTGAAAGACCATCATCGCCTACGTCCTGAAGGGACATGGTACATAGAAGAAGAATGGTTTAGTAATGCAAGTCATACTAACTCGCCGGTAGCTGGTGGAGAAGAGGTGGATTCATATCTTTCTCGAGGGTATTAGTGTGTAAGTAAATATAAAAAAAACGAAATGAAACTCGGATCTCCGATAAACAATTCCGAGCCGTTATCGATTACACCACCCGCACATCCAAACTTACAGAACCTGGTATTCCCAAGCGGTCATCCAACTGAACGTCTGCGGGAAAGAGGTTGCATAGTGTAAAGTTTTGAAAGACAGATATATGGTTTTTATGTTTAATACTTTTTCCATATTAAGATTGGCAACTAGGTCCCACCCTTTTACTGTGAAACCAATAAATTGTTAACGCAAGTTTTACTCCAGCAGCTTCTTTTCTTGCACTTCTCGCCTGTGGAATTCCCTTCCGTTTACTTGCTTTCCCGACAGCTACAATCCCCAGAATTCCAATGTAAAGTCAATAGTGTTCTCCTATCTCCCTAACTTACATCCTCTCTATCATGCTCCTTTCTCCGTCCACTCCTCTCTCATCAGTATTCTCATCTTTCTCTTACCCTCTTCCTGACACCCCCTTGTAATATGTCACTCTTTCTCATAACTTTCCTCGTATGTAACCCCCTGCACAAATGTGGCAGTAAAATGCCTTGCTTGGGGCGACACGATTATTAAAAAAAAAGGTATGAACTTATTGACTTAGCTACGAAAATATTGTATTGTGTTCTGTAATATACATGCACAGTTTGTCAGATTAATTGATACATAGTATTGTACATTCATCAGTACATATACATATTAAGTAGGTTAATTTAGCCGTAATTTGCTGCTATAGCTTCTCGTAGCTTAGAAGTAAAATATGCTTTTCTTGAAAATGGTCTCCCAGATTAATTTATTAAGTAACATTAATTTCTGTCGGAAAGTACATTTTCTTTATTCAGGCTTTATACTTGTAGTCCGGTAAATATTAATTTCCTTTTTTAAAAACTTGAGATAACTACTCAAAATTAATTATAATATTTAAAGTTATAAAAAATAAGAAAAGATCTAAAAATCCATTAATTGATAAAAATTACATATATATGAAATTATGTTGAATATATATATATATATATATATATATATATATATATATATATGATTATTTAATTACTTAGTTTTTGGTTATGATAAAATTAAACCAGTACACACTTGTATTAAAAAGTGTTCAATGCAATTATCTTGTAGAACTTTTGAATATTCTTAATTTGTAAACGAGTTATTACGTGACCTAGGTTTCTACCATGTGATGTCTTCAGGCAATTTGCAATAACTGACTTTTACCGCTTTCTTTGAAGAACGCTCACGTAACGGGGATTTTTTGAACGCTCGTTTAACGGGGAATTTTTGACCGCGCAATTTTTGAAATTAGAAGAAATTATAACGTTCTCATCTATGGTTGTATGACTCTATTAAGTATTTTATGGCATTGTTACACTTAGTCATAATTTCTGTTCTTTCATTCAGTAATTCATTTTTGTTTGGGAATAATATAATAGCTAACTTTTCTTCATGGTACAGTCTACATGTTTTACCACAGTTGTAAGTTTTGTCTGTTTTCACTATACTCTACGTTATATCTGGGTCTTTTCCATATTTTAATTTTAATTTCTACACGTGGCTAGCCAATTTTGTACAATTTTTTAAGTTTTCTATTTTAAATGTAGACCTGCGATTGAGCGTTCAAAAATCCCCGTTACGTGAGCGTTCTTAAAAACGGAAGAATAAATTATTGCAAATCGCCTGAAGACACCACATGGTAAAAACCTAGGTCACGTAATAATCTTTTACAAATGAATAATATATATATATATATATATATATATATAAAGTCAACCCTAGAGGCAATCCAAATCCTCAAGAGTGAAAAACCTAATAATGAAATCATAGCTTCACTTGATGTGGAAAACCTTTTTACTAATGTACCCGTCAGAGAAACTATTGATATAATTATAAGAAATGTTTACAGTAATCCTTCATTACCCCCACTCAAAATTAATCCCAACATCATAAGAAAAATTCTACTAGCTTGTACTACTGAAGTGCCTTTTGTTGATCCAAACAACACTATATATATACAACGTGACGGAGTCTCCATGGGTTCAGTGCTTTGTCCGATTTTTAGTAATTTCTACATGTCTAACCTTGAAAATACTACCTTTGCAAAATTTACAAAACCATCAATATATCTACGATATGTTGATGATACTCTACTATCAATTAAAAATACTGATGAAATCTTACAACTTCAAAAACAGTTTCAAAATAACTCAGTTTTAAAATTTACTTATGAACTTAGCAAAGATAACAAAATTCCTTTTCTTGATATATTAATTAACACTGACAACAATAAATTTACTATCTCACCGTATCAAAAACCCACTAATAAAAATCCCTCCACACTCAATTATATTAATGAATGCCCCCACTATTACAAAATAGCCATCATAAAAAATCTATTGTCACTGTCTTCGGCCATCCGCCACGGTAGGGATGGACTTATATTTTCAATTCAATTATCTTTATTGTTAATAGCTTAAATGTTCTATGTTTACTGTGTGTTAATATTTACTCTTTGATAATGGCTTATGTGAGCCGAAAGCTTAGACCCGATAAAAAATTCAACAAATACTGTGATTTTTTGTTGTCTTTCAACGACATCACCATCAAGTATATCAGACGGTATGAACGGATCCTACACCAAATTAATAGACAAAACTTGTCTATATTATTCAATGAAACCTGCATTAATGAAAAAATGCTGCCAAAATACACACAATATATATATATATATATATATATATATATATATATATGTATGCATATATTGTATTAGGCAGCAATCTGTCTATTATACAACTTTTATTGAAGTCGATTGACAAGATACATTGATTAAACTCTTTATTTTATTTTATTTTCTGGAGGCAAAGTGTGTAAAAAACCGTCCAAAAGTTCTGTCTATCCGAGTACTTTCGGCGATTCTTTCAGCCAAAATCTTTATTTTTAACTGAACGTGTGAGTTTTTTTATGTATATATCTGAAGTTAAAGGAATGTTATATTTTCCAAACACGGTCAACATGTTGTGGCCGTGTTCACAGTTAGCGTTAATGACAGCTGGCTTATTCTTTTTTATGAAAAAAAATATTATTCTTTTGAAATTCTTTTTTAAACATGTGAAGGAGACTATTATACTTGTATTTTCTACTAATGTGTTGTGAATAGAGTTTCGCGGCTTTCCTGTCTTTAATTGGGTCCTGATTGAGCTAATTGATTTGGACAATTTTTACACACTTTGTATAGAGAAAAGAAAAACAAAAACTTGTACGAATACAAGGAAAAATAAAATCAATAGCGTGTGTGTGTGTGTGTGTGTGTGTGTGTGTGTGTGTGTGTGTGTGTGTGTTCACGAAAATTGTATGGTGCAATAAAAGTTTAAAAAAATTTCGTTAAGTTGATTAATTTCAGAAACAAACTATTTTAGATAACATACGCACATTCACAGATAGACACATGTACATACGTGTATGCATTTATGATAGATAGATAGATAGATAGATAGATAGATAGATAGATAGATAGATAGATAGATAGAATCAGCAAATATCGAGAAGAATTTTATTGAAACGCAGCCATCCTTCAAGAGATGGACAAGTCTGATGAATATTCTCTTCGTCTGTTGATTCATATGTAAACCTTTTCGGAAAACTTCTTTTTGATAATTTCATCTGGTTATTTAATCAATATGTCTACCTACTGATTTCTATCAGATGATTGCAACTGGCTAGAATCGATCAGGCCAACTTCAACATGAATACAAGGCTATAGAGATTTCTATGAGAGCCTTCTTTATTGAGACATTACAGGTAACGGAGCAAAAGGCAAGGAGTTAACACGAGAAAGCAGAGTCCGACTGGCTTCAATAATTTGATTGGTATATAGATGTTATTTAAAATAACAACAAAAAAGATATTAGTAGAAGCAAAAACTTTTAATTTATTCTACATCAAAGAGTCTGAAAAAATCAACATCAACTGGAAAAAAATTATTGAAATAACGAACAGAAAATTACGATTATTCCGTTCCCAAAAAACTGAGGAAGGTCATGATCCAATCAGAAGGCCATTTTGTAAAACTATACACCCCCATCCACATATATTGCTTAAAATTGTCCATAATTTAAGAGGGAAGAATGATCAATATCGATGCGGTTGTAGATACAATGTAGATATATGAATCAATACGTTTCAGGTTTTAAGCGATCATTAGACGATATCAAACGTGGTCTAATGGTCGCTTAAAGTGTGAGACTTCCATTCAACATGCTCTGTTGATTTCTATGTTCACGCTATTTATCACTCTAAAAAAGTTTTAAAATCGGTATTCACCAGAAATCGACTAACAAAAACGACCTTACAAACTTTTATTCCCATCATAACAACAAAATAGAATTCGACATCATCATCAGATTTTATTTAAGAGCGCTAAGAATATGCAGCT
Organism: Ascarosepion bandense; assembly: GCA_037127315.1. Lineage (NCBI taxonomy): Eukaryota > Metazoa > Mollusca > Cephalopoda > Sepiida > Sepiidae > Ascarosepion > Ascarosepion bandense. Next base: position 5,714,369 of record JBBBDQ010000571.1, read on the forward strand.
CGGATTATTTACACGATAAGGAGAAATATATTCAAAACAATTTCGAACTTCCCCAGTACCCTAATTATTTTATATTCAATGCGAAACAAAAGTTCCATAAAATATTCTGAAACAATAATAATAATAATAATAATAATAATAATAATAATAATAATAATTTTAAAAAATTATAACTCCGGGTAAACTCAATAAATAAAAAAATATATATTATCTTGCCTACCAACTAAATCCGTCACATCTACAATTGAAAAGGATCTATCTAAACTCAACACAAAAAGTGTTGCTTTTGCATCCAAAACAATACAAAACTTATTCAGTGCTAAGCAAAAAGGTAAACCTGAAGGAGTTTACTCCGTCACTTGCAATAACTGTCAGAAAAATACATAGAAGAAACTTCAAAAAATAACGTGGATGACCTTGTGATTAAGGCAAACTCTAGGGTCTAGATATTTACGTCGTAGTGAATTATTTTCTCCTTTAATCATTTTTTATATCAAAATTGTGGTCAGTCTCTTTACGGTGGGCAATCAAAGGATTTGACATATTATTTTGTAAAATGTCTCTTTTGTGTTCATATAATCTTTCATTTAGATTCTTTATATATATATATATATATATATATATATATATATATATATATATATATATATATATAAACGGAACACTGACGTATGTTTACATGGTACATCACAAGCAAAAGGTCTGCCTATAGCTCAGAAGTAGAATCGCGGACTGATGTCAATTCAGTCGGGTTTCAATCCTGGCTGAAAGCAATCGGGTGTCTTACCGTACTGATGGGCTGTGATACAGCGATATAGACCTATCTGCGCATGACTATATGAACTGTGTATATATATATATATATATATATATATATATATATATATGAAAACCACTCAACGGATTGACCCAAGACTTGTGAGTGAAATTGAGTAGATAGTAATCATGAAGTTATCTCCCTTTAATTGAATATAACTCTCTAAGAGATCGGTTCGAAATTTCTAGCAGCTGAAGATAGCCGAAACGTACAACTGCCGAAACGTCGCTAATAATGGCAATAAAGATAAGGACAATAATTCGAACAATGTAAATTTTGTGTAAATTGTCGGATGCATTTTAAGACTTAGATGATTGTATGGCCTTATTTTATGCCTACTTTAGATCAGTCCTCCAACTGATGGACAGATATCACACACACACACACACACACACACAAATAGTTATAAAAATAGTAATACACAAATAAACAATAGTACACCTATCGTTTCGCTATCTACATTGTTATGTGGGGCAAGATTCTTTCAAAAGGTCAAATAGAATCAAGTTCCCTCACCAATTTTTATGTCTGCATTAAATAATTTCCAACGTACTTAGAATTTTGATTTGTTCTAGTCTTTTCGAAAAGTATCTCATTACAATTCCGAATGCTTCAATAATTTCAAACATTACTGTCATTTTTATATTTCATAATTTCTAGTAATACCGCATTTTATTCCACTTCATGAATATCCTTATTTTCTTCGGGTTCTGCTATATTTTGATAATATCTTTCTACGATCTTTAAAGTAATGTATATCCTTGTAGTTTAGACAGAAAGATTAATCAATATTGAAATTTTTAATAAATTCCCGGCTTCATTATATTTGTCTCATTGTCTTATTTCGATTAGCGTGCACATTGTCCTCAAATTTATACAGTCCTTTCTTAAAATTTTGAAAATTATTTCATATTCGTGTTACTATTTCCCCCATCCTTATCAAATTGGTGTTCGTTCATTTCATAAGCTTTTATCTGTGGTGAACGTTCGCGTTTTTCTAGCTAAGATCGAAAAGGAACGTTTGTTTACATTAAGTAAAGAAAAAGAAAAGGAAAGTCGACCCTAGTCGGGATTATCAAGTCAATGCGAACGATCCTTTCGGCAGCTGCTTCGCCAGGGATACATAGAGTTTTAGATTCAGAGTTTTCCTTCTCCTATATGCAACCCGAGACTATAGAACGTAGTTTGTCCTAATAGGGGGGCGAGAAGAGTTGCATTCATAACTTTCACAAGGATACGTAAGTGAATATAATGAATCAGACCACGTTATTTATACCAAAACCGGCATTATATTATTATTATTATTATTATTATTATTATTCCTTGTCACTCCCTTTGTTAATTAGATTGCACGACCGTTACGCCGTGCCAGTACCAAATGCACGTAAGTGAATATAATGAAAAGGGCTACATTATCTCTTATCATGGTGGTGTTTTAAAACTTGCATATATTATTATTATTTTTCTGCCTGGTATTCCTTTCGTTACTTACAACCTTGTGCAAAAGTGAAACAAAACAAATAATGTCTTCCTAGGATCTCTCACACTTTCTCTGATCGCTTACACGTCATCTCTTGGGGTTGTTTTTCACTACCGACCGAGTCTTCCTTTACGTTTGTCTCGATTGTCAGTCGGGTCATGAGAGCGAAGAAACAACCTGGATTCACGTAAAGGAAAATGCGGTCGGCAGAGAAAAACAACGCCAAAAGACAACGTATACGTGATCAGGGAAAGTGTAAAAGATCCTAGGGAGACATTATTCGTTTTGTTTCAATTCATTTTCCCAAAGGTATATGTTTATGTTATTTTCATAATAATTCAATTTCTGCTATGGTCACACTACCTACCAAACCTGCAGAAAGACCTAAGGCAGTCCGTGGTGTGTTGTTATGGCTACATTTCATGCTTTTCTATCTCCCATAACATCCCTAGCGTTACATAGGCAAAGTTCTTCTTAGTATGTGAACTGTATTTAACAAGACAACTTTTTGTATATCTCTTAAGCTGGGCTTTCCAGGAGTTTTTTCAATTAATTGTTTTGTTCCATTTTTTATAATTCCAAGTACACCTATTATCACTGGTACTATTATTGTTTTCAATTTCCACATTTTTTCTATTTCAATTTCCACGTCTTTATATTTTGATAGTTTTTTCAAATTACTTGGTTGCTATGTAACAATTCACTTGACAAGCTATATCAATTAGTAGGCAAGTTTTTTTCTTTTCAGTTTTTGACAATAATTTCAGGCCTATTTTCTTCAATTTTCATGTCTGTGTAGATGGTGTAATCCCATAGAATGGTGACATCTTCTATGTCTGTAGCCGGTACTGGGTGATGTTCATACCAGTGTTTGCTTACATATTTTCCAAAGTGTTTGCACATTGTCCAGTGTAAATATTACCCCACTCTATCGTGACAATTTTTATATTCATTTGAAGCAAGTACAGAACATCCAGGATTAGATGGTCTATGGTTTCTTGGTATTTATCACAGAACCTGCATTTTGGATTAACATTATTATGTATGATATTTGCCTGAAAGTTCCTAGTGAAAAGACTCTGGTCTTACGCTGCAAGAATAAAGTCTTCAGTTTCAGACTTTAATCGAGATGCTCGTAATCATCGATGAGTATTAAATTTATCAACATTGGATTTAATTAATTGTTTTCTTGCATGACAATTTTAGTTGAATAAGACATCTTCCCCTTTTTTACGGGGTATGCATAGACGGTTTACACGAGCTTTTGGATGATGCATCTTATGCTTAGAAAAAAGCTTTCATGTCTTAAAATCCATTCGTCTGATCTCATTTCCAGGTCAAGATATTGAAACTATACTGGACCACTGGAATGGCAAGGTTATTGATGGCCATAATTCTGTTCTGAGAATTCAATTCAGTTTTTAATATCAGTTTTACCCTTCTATAGTATTCTTTACGTACTTTTCCTTCCTTTTCCAATGGGGAATTCTTTCAATCTCGTTTACACCTAGGTTCCTATAAGCTTTAAATTTTTTATTGTTACAGCAGGGTCTAAGCTAATCGAAGATGATTGTTGTAGCGATCCTCGTAAAAATGTGGCTTTAGCACATTTATCTAAGTTAGATTTCATTTCAATATCTTCACTGAAGCATTTTACAGTTTGCAGAAGACCTTCCAGCCAATTGTCATTCTTAGCATACAACCTTAAGTCATCCATGTAAAATAAATGGCTTATTTTATTTTGAGTTATTTTATAATCACATTCTGTCTTGTTAAGTTGACTGGTTAATGCTAAAAGGGCTATGCAAAAGAGTAAGGGAAACAATGAGTCACCTTGAAATATTCCTCTGTTGATGTTTATTTCACCAGACTTGTAGTTTCTATTTATATGATTGAGGTAAATTGTTGTTTTCCGTATCGACAAACATTGTTTGATGAAATTGATAATAACGGGTGATACCCTTTGCATATTTAAAGACTTTACGATCCAGGAATGTGGTATACTATCGAATGCATTACTTTTACTTGCATTGAAGCAGTTTTCCAAAATCATCCTATTAATAAGTAAACGGTCTTTATATCCGTAACAGTCACATTTGCATTCTTTTTGTTCAAACGGGTATATGCCATTTCTTTCCTATAAGAAATATAAGTGTTTTGTTAAAATAGATGCTAATAGTTTGTATGTTGTTGGAAGAAATGTGAATGGTATGAAGTTTTTCGGGATATTTGTGCCACTATTTTGGAGAAGAAGAACGGTAATTCCTTTGGTCATCCATGTAGGAGTTTTAATGGGATCGTTAACCATTTCTTGAAATTCTTTGGCTAGTTTTTTGTGGGCTGTATTTAAATAATATAGCCAAAAGTTAAGAAATGCATCTATTCTTGCTTTTTTCAGCGCACTTTTAACATCTTCTGTAATTCCAATCTCTTCTGGTTTATTTTTCATTCGTTCTATTTCTTGCGCAATCCAATCGGCTTCTTTCTTATGTTCTTTAGGAAATGTCCATATTTTTTCCCAGAACTGTATAACCTATTCTATTTTGGGGGGTGGGGGAGGGGGAATGTCACTACAATTCTTTGCTTACCTATTTCCCTGTAAAATTTCTTTGCATCGGTTTGAAAGATCTTGTTCTGTCTGTAGAATTTTGATCTTTTCTCATAGCGTCTTATTCACTCAGCCTTCAGTTGTATTGTTTCCTTTATTTTTTCTTTAGTTGAGAGGAATTCATTTTCATTTCTAATATTGTATTTTCTTTCGATTTTTCTCCCTTTTCTAGTTCTTACATTTATTCTTCTTGCCAGGTCATCGAATACTGATAATTCACTTCTAAGTTGTTCGATTTCTTTTTCTATTTTTCTTTTTCTAAAGTGGATCTACATGTCTGTATGACTGGCCTTTTTTAATTTGATGTTCAATTTTTTTTTTTTTGTTGCTGCTATTGCTGTTGCATATATTGCTTCTCTGATATTTATATGAGTGTCATTTCCAGCTGGAGATGGAGTAAGTGCAATGAGTAGCAATCAAGATGATTATGCCTTTGCAAAAGAAGCACTTGATAAAGCAATAGCAAGTGGAAGTTATACCTTCCGACATCCACTGAAAGTGGTAAGTCATTCTTTTGGATTTTTTCGTTTTTGTAAAAGCCAGGCTGATTTATCACCCAAATATAACAAATTTTATTTATGCTCTGATTAGGTTTTAAAATTTATTAGTACTTCATTTAGTTTTAAAGCCTATATGAAAAAAATATTTATTACTTTTGTATGAACATTTTTAACAATTTTTAGTAGTAGTAGGTATTCATTTATCTGATGAAATAATAGTTGTGCCCTAAAACATTCAGTCCTTTTGTGAGTAGTGCTTGGAGAGGCTTAACAATCTTTGCATGCCACACTCTTCTGCAAATGTGATGGACGAAGATGTAATGAATTTCTGACATTGCTCTTTCTCTCTTTGCTTCCTTTGTTGTCCAACTGTTGGTTTCACCTTTTCCTGTTATACTTCTTCACTTTTATTAGTACCATAATGTTTTTGACAAATAAAAATGATCTTGTATAAATTGTTATTAGAAGTAAATTTAAGATGTATTGAGTCGTTACATTTCTGTCTCCATTCAAATCTTTATTGTAAAAACACTGATAAAACGAGAACATTAATTGTTCTTCACTCTCAAAACTAGGAAATTATTGTGGAAGAGTGAGTTTCAGCTAATGTATGAGTCAGTGTTTGATCTTTCAGCCCCACAATGATTTGATTTTGCTAATATTGATAAATGGAACAACTGTTTCAACTTTAAATAATATAAAATGGATAAAAAGATATTTATAAACAAAATAAAGTTGGTAGAAAGACAAGCTTAAATTTATTCATTGTTATATTCCTTTCTATTCTAATTTCATAATGTTTGTTTACATGCAACATTTTGGCTACTGTACTCTCTGGCCTTCAGATTTCTGTTATAATCAATAACCTTGGAATTTTGGACCAAACCATTATTCATTCTACAGGAAGCAAATTGTTTTTGTTAGTGTTTTTCATATTAGTGAATTCGCACTCATCTGTTTACCTTTACTGTTACATCTTTGTTTCTTTCATTTGATTATATAACTTTTCTGCATTATTTAATTCAGAGTTTGAACTCAGATATATCTCATCCCTTGTTTCCTGTTTAGGATGCGGTTTCCGGTTTTCTCTTTTCCAATCTTTTCACTCTTTTTCTTTTTTATTTTTATTTTTTTCAATTGGAGTAGATAGACTAAACTATCGCCCGGTTCACACTCCACCCACATCTATTGAACAGGTGAAGAGGCTCATCCCTTGTTTCCTGTTTAGGATGTGGTTTCCGGCTTCCTCTTTTTCATTCTTTTTATCCTTACGTAGCCCCCCTGCGCATCAGTGGCGTTACCGCCTTGCTTGGGGTGATATGATTTAAAAAAAAAAAAAAAAAAATTTTCATCCAGAATTACTTTGAGTGCTATATTGTAGAGCTTAATAATTTCGTGGTTATGCTTTGTTTGTTGTAATTTTGGGAGTTGTTCTCGTTCCTTCATTGCAATATTTTGTATCTGACTTCTATGGTTCTTGATTTCTTCCTTGGCTTCTTGTATACTTTTCTTGTTTTCCGTAAAACAATTCTTTTCAATGTGTTTTGAAATCGTTTTATTGCCATCTTGTGACCGACTAAGATCACACCTTTCCAACACTTTTAAACTTTCAGCATTATCTTCACAGTGGTTTGTTTGTATCTCGGTTTTTTCATTATGACCTGTGGCTTGTGTGATGTTACTACTTTTTTTCAATTCCAGTTCCCTTTCATGTGTTTTTATTTCTTCACTTCTGGTTGCAATTCTTTTATTTCTTTAACTTCAGCCGCTGTCAATAGGTTATTTCGCATGATGTCCCTTCTTCTGGTTACTTTATTTTTGTCAATGTATTTTTTAATTGTTTGTCCACACTTTTCTCGCCAAATGTCATATGTTTTGCGAGTGATGTTTTTCTGAGTTTTGAATAACGCTTCATAGAATGCAGTCATAACGACTGTGTACTTCTTACGAGAGCATTTTATTTTTTCTTTCTTTAAATGTACATTTAGGGATCTAGCTGGAGAATTTGCAGGGCCATTATTACGACTATCCTGGTTGTGGTGACATGAAAATTCATTCTTTGTGTAGGAGTTTGTTCCTTGAGCAGATTTTTCGAACTCAGGTAAGTTCCCACTTGAAGGACGGGCTCCCTGTTTATCATCTGGAAGAGCCATACGGGAATTTTCGTTTCTATTTTTGATCCTCATAATTCTTATTCTCATGAGTGAAACATGGGTCCAAAAGTCCACCCAGAGTTGCCCATTACCTTGGGTAACGGTCTTTTACAAACAGTGTTCTGAAACCTGTAGGGAATTGTTCGCGACCACATAACGCAGTAGCCAATCTCTCTTCGACGCGATTAACACCTTGAGTTGTTTGTAGTTTTTCTTCTCCTACTTAGGTACGTTCAAAAAATCACAGAAAAAAAGCAGCATAGTCTGACGGAAAAGGCCTCAAAACTAAATAAAAAAAGTTTTCTCGGCAAAATGTTTACGCTATCATTAAAAGGATAGATCATAGTATTTTTTAATTTATTCTTACAAATTTTTTTAATTGTTTTAACAGGTTCTAACAGGCTCATTTTGTGGTAGAAAATCTTTTTTCTCTCGTCAGTGAGAGGGATAAATTGACGCTAGAGTTTATTACGTCAAAACGTAATATTACGCGAAGGCATTTTTTGACTGTGAAAGACACATTAATTTGGAAATTCTTGCAAAAATCAAATAATCATCTGATTTTGATGAAAATTTCAAGACTTATTTATAATTGATTGAAATCAGTTTTGAAATAATTATTTTTAAAAAATATTAGCAAAAACATTTTTTTTAAATATGTTACCCCACTACTAATTAATTTCCAGAAATGTCGAAAAATGCAACTAGGTCTCAACATATAGATAATTTTAATTAAATTTAAGAGTCATTGGGGAATGCTAATCAACTTTCTTTTTTACTTCAAAGCCTGCTCAATTTTAGAAAATCTGCTCCGAAGTGCGATAACAAAAAAGCAATAAAACTATGCCATTTTTTATTTGGATAAACTTTTAATTGCTTTTATAAACATAAATTAAAATGATATCATAGTCTAAAAAAAAATTCCGTTAGTAATTAATTTTTACAAGAATTGTTTTTATTTTTATTATTTTATTTTATTTTTTATTAAGTAATTTCTAAAAAGTTTCATAGAATCTTTAGATGTACTCCTTTTCATTTAAGATGACAAAAAAATAACAAGATACTGTTTATCATAATCCTTTTTTTTTAACCGATTTTCTTGTGTGCGTACGAACAAGAAATTTCTTTTTTTGGAGCATAATGTGTATTAAAATTGTTTAAATGATTTTTCGTTCCGAGCAGTTTCGACTAATTTATTAACGATTTTAAAAAAGACTTTGCCTTGTGCTGTTGAGATAATTTCTAAGCGTACTGAGTCCCAAAAAGATATCTTGTTCACATACAAAAACATAAAACCTTATCAATCACTTAATGAAAAATGTATCACATACACAAAACTACATAGAAAAAAAAAGTGTCAGTTTTTATGTGACGCTCTTTGTAGGACTTCATCAGACTTAAATAAATTTAGTGTTATCCCGTCAAACTTTAACCCGTAATCGATTTGTACAAGAAGAAATGGTATAAAATATTGATAAAATAAATAGAACAGCTGAAAGTTTAAGAAGCTTGTCTTCTGATGCCGAATTTTATAAAAGGCTTAATGCACGTCATCTTTGAATAGAGAACTATTCAATGAAAAATTGAGATAGTGCAATTATGCTCTTGGAAGTTGTTGAATTTAATGTATTGTAAAATTCAACAATTCTAGGAGTACGATTGCACTATCTCAATGAATTATATGACAACGACATAGCTTTTTATTTTTATTTGAATTTAAGTTGTATTTGGTTGGTTTATTTTGGCCGGTAAATCCAAATGTACTTTTTTTGGACACTGTCCCAACTAAAAAAAAATATCTTGTACATATCCAAGTAAAATATATTAATAATAATAATAAAAAAAAACTTAATCGCAAGAACTTGCCACTTTTCAGTCTTATTCAACGATAAAATCAATTGGAGTAGATAGACTAAACTATCGCCCGGTTCACACTCCACCCACGTCTATTGAACGGGTGAAGAGGCTCATCCCTTGTTTTCTGTTTAGGATGTGGTTTCCGGCTTTCTCTTTTCCAATCTTTTCACTCTTACGTAGCCCCCTGCACATCAGTGGCGTTACCGCCTTGCTCGGGGTGATATGATTAAAAAAAAAGAAAGGTCTTCTAAAATTTCCTCCTCATAGGCCTCAGATTTTTTTAATTAATGTGTAGCAAATATATTTATTAATCGAAAAATTTAAACGCTTACTGTAAGTGAGAGTGCTCATTTTCTGTTAAATAATTAAAACATTTTAATTTTCTATATGTTGACTACTCGTTTTTTGTTTGTACAGGTGGCTGTACGCGATATATATCTTTAAAAGGTCACATGATTCTAGAGTTATATAAAAATTAAATTAGATATTTTTACCTTGTTATAATCTTAATAACTTATTAATATGAAAAAAGTATAATAAAAATATTAATAATTAGCATAATATTTCATAACTTAGCTGGGTTATTTTAATTTCAATTTTTCTTATTCAATTGTAAAATTATGTTAAAAGAAATTTTTACTTTTATTTATTCAGAAAGCAAATTCAAGCGTCCGGCTATAAAGCTAAATGAAAATTCTATAAAATACTATGTAATTGATGAAAATATTATGCTTTGGTTTACTATGCAGTTAAAAAGCAAAAAAACATTTTTTTAGATACATAAAAATTTGGCACGTCCGTCTCCATACTTGGGTTATTGACAGATGGAAGCTGTCATTATAAATCAATCGTCACCTCGTATTACGCTGATAACAGGACTACTGTATTTAAGATAAGCTTCTGTCGTAAATTTCATACAATAAGGAAGTACTATTGTTTGAAATCAGATAAAGGTAAGTTTCAATTCAAACAATTGACTTAAAAAACGTGTCTGTGAGGTATATTTTATTTTTGCAAGATTTTTTAAACAGAAAGTTGGCTACTGTTTACAAAATGTGTCGATCAATCAAAAATGGCGAAAAATTTGAATTTTTTTTTGAAAAATTTCTGATTCCAATCGATATAATTTCAGTTTAAAATACACCAGTGTATGCTTTCAAATAGACCTAAATTTAAAGCTTGAAGTTAACTTATTTTAAAATTTAAAATTTAAATTTTTAGGTATCGAAAAATGATTGGAGGTGCCTATCCTACATGGGTTGCCAAGCGACAGTAAACAAAGACGCGATTGAAATTCAAAGTGGTTAAATAAAACAAACTTGGAAGAAGCAGCTGTTCAACTAAACAAAACATCACTACACTTGTACATTAGGTTTAAAAAGAGAGAGATATATAAATATAGGGATAATATTTTGTTATTTCATTTTCTTCTCTCTTTTTTCTTTTTTACAATTGATCAGATAATTTGTTAATTAATTTAAAAAGAATTGATTTTGCTACTATCGTAGTCCTTGTAACGAAAATAATTGTCAAAAAACAAAATTAATCAAAAAGAAAAAGTTAACATTCGTTTATCACTGCTGTAAAATTTAAAAAAGATAATTTGTTCGCCCATTTGTATATCCAGTTATTTTTTGATTAAATCGTTGAAAATAGCGTTATCGAACAAAAAAAAAACACGTAGTTTTCTAAGAAAGAATATCGTAGAAATTGTATCGTTTTGTTTTTTCTCTATCTTAATGTTTTTGCTGTCGTATTGTTGTTGTTTTTTTAGAAAAAATATCGTAGTTTAAAGAAATTATTTCGAAATATCGACAGCTAAGTGAAATATAATAAGAAAACTAGTTGATTAATCTATCAGGATCATTTAAAGGAGAAACAGATAAATAATAATTCGAAGAAAAATTCATGTTTACGTTAAAATAGTAAAAATAACAAAATTTCATAAAGATAAAAAAAAAAGCGTTAAGTTTTCAAGAGCTTCGGAAAACACGTCATTCTCGTAATTCCAACCGTGATCAGGGAAAGTGTGAAAGATCCTAGGAAGACATTATTCGTTTTGATTCAATTAATTTGCACAAAAGTATATGTTTATTATTATTATTATTATTATTATTATTATTGCTGAGATCCTTCCCTGTATTCTCCCGATGATGTCAGGTATCCCCAAGTTGTCTTGTGTCGCAGAAAGATTTCTAGAAATAGTCTCGAGCATACCAAAAACAACAAAAAGTGTTTGGTGCATTTCTCTGATTTACGAGCTCTTGGTACCACTGTATTTTCACCTGCTTTACTTCAAAAAGTTTTTATCCTAAGAGACCGCAAAATTTATCAGTATTCATTCATGGCTGTCCTTGTTTTTATATCAGGGCGATTGCACTCCAAGCGCTTTTCAGTTAAGATGTTTGTATCCCACATGAGTTTCACTCGCTGTTTTTCGTCTACTGACGGTAGTAAATTTTCTTATCTCTTCTCCGTACACACGAAGTTTCCATAATGTATTCTGAATGTTACTTTGTCACGGGATTGTCTATATTATTTATTTATTTGTTTTGATAGCTGAGTGCATTTATTGACATTGTGTTATATCACTTTTAGTAGTTTTCGCACACAGTTTCCAAAAGGGTAAAACACTGGGTCTTGATGAGAATTTGTGAGTGCAGATTTAACTTGTAAGTTTCCAGAACAAGGTAGAAAATTTTTCGACTGCATCATGTGGTTCATGAGTTACTCAATACGGCAAGTGATAACAGCGATGCATTTATCATAGAAGCTGTAAAAATAGTGAGGCGGTTATTTGGTGAGGCAGTCATTAAGATGCAATCAGAATGAAATTGTGGGTCTCGGTTGGTAGCAACACTTAACCTGATGACAGGAGGGGAAAAGATAAAGGAAGAAAGACAAACAAGAAAGAGAAACAAATATGAAAGGAAGAGGAGTAAATAAAAGAATGAAATATAAAAGAAATGTTTTGTGTGAAAATATAACAAGCAAAAGAAACGAAAAGAAACAAAACAAAACGAATGATAACAAAAAGGAGATATGTTGAAAGAAAGAAAGAAAGAAAGAACGTGAAGTAAGGAGAAAGAAAACATGAACATTTGAGGTAAGAAGAAAAAAAGAACATGTGAGGTAAGAAAGAAAGAAAGAAAGAAAGAAAGAAAGAAAGAAAGAAAGAACGTGAGGTAAGGAGAAAGAAAGCATGAATATTTGAGGTAAGAAGAAAAAAGAACATGTGAGGTAAGAAGAAAGAAAGAAAGAAAGAACATTTGAGGAAAATTTGTTTAAGAAATGGAAGAAATAAAAACAAGCAGCATAAGCGGCAAGAAGAAAATAAAAAAGAAAGAGACGAAACATAATGACACCCAAGGAGATATCAGAAAAAAAGAAAAAAGAAAGAAAAAGAGAGATAGAAACAAAGAAATGAAACGAACTGATAATCAATGAGACTTGTTCAAAGAAAGAAGGAAAAATAGAAAGAAAACGAAACAACGAAAATATGTTTAAGGAAGAAAAGAAATAAAAAAGAACCAACATGAGATGTAAGAAAAAAAAACTAAACATAATGATACCCAGGAAGACTAGGGAAACAAACAAACAAACAAACAAACAAACGAACGAACGAAATGATAATCAATGAGAAAGAAAGACAGACAGACAGACAGACAGAAAGAAAGAAAGAAAGAAAGAAACCAAATAAAGTAAGGGAAAAGAATAATGAAGAATAACAAGTGCGAGTTTATGTCTTTTATTTTTAAGAATTTTATTTAATCTTCTAAGATTTTATTGTATGACCATTTATTAAAAATAGATAAAATATGAACTAAAGGAAAATTAAAATTATATATGTGGCTCGTAGGTCAAGAAATAAAAAGACACCCGACTGATTTCTTGCAAAAGATCAAATAACTTTGAAAGAAACAATGTTGACTAAAAAGAAACGACAAGTTTCATTTTTTATTATATTTTTACAATTTTTGGATGAGATGTTAAGTACTGTGCGCGAAGTTGTAAATAAATTGCAGGACTTTTGAATTTCGCAGAATCGGTGTAGTGTATGTCTTGTTGTTAGACATTTTTAGACTGTTTCCTGGTTTTCTTTGTTGACATTTTAAATGATCTGGTCTTAGTATAGACGTAGGATAATATGCGTATATATATTTCATTTGTAAACGAGTTATTAAGCGTAATAACTCGTTTACAAATAAAAAATATTCAAAAGCTCTACAATATAATTGTATTAAATACTTTTTAATAAAACTGTGTACTGCTGTATGTCTATATTTTTGAGATGAGGTAGTATTTACAGTATTTACATTATTCGGACTATTGTCCTCATCATTGTTGCCATTTGTACGACGTTTCGGCCGTTATACGCTCTGGCCTTCTTCAGGTGCTAGTTTGAGGATTTTCCATTTAACTTTAGGTGTTTTATTTTCGTTTTTTAACTTCCAAAAGTGTTTGGAAAGAGACGTCATGTTTTGTTTTTCTTTATTATTGAAGGATGAGAGGTGATTGTAAAAGCGCCTTTTAAATACACGTTCATGGTGTTTCCGATATACATTTTTTCATCTTTGAGATTCTCCATGGATGAAATCGAACACACAAGAACAGCTAAACCAATAAAGGAACCATGTTTCCTTTGTCTTCAAGAAAAAATTGAAATTATTAAATACATAAATAGCGACAAGCTTTTGAACCAGAGGCATGAATGAAACCACAGTAAAATGCAAACACATTAAAAAAGTAACCTTGCTGAAAAATACTGCACAAGCCATATCTAGAACCCCCATTGGAGACGATAAACCTTTATAGTACTAACAACCCTCCTTTATCAAATTTGACCTATTACAAACCACAAATTATAATCAAATCTAATTTAAAGTTTTACAGAAAAAAGTAATTTCCTAAATTCAAAATTAAGGTTAAATATACAAAATTAGATTAATTACAAAACTGTGCTTAAATATAAAAATATTCTATAGCTGTACAAGTAAATATTAAAGATAGGTCCAATCCCATTCTTTCCCTCTCTAACAGAACCAAAGAATAAAGGCTAGGTAGGCGGGTCATAAAACACACTTTCATGAATCAACTATATCCTCTACCTACGCCACTTTCTTCAAAATTCTAACGGACAATTTACAAGACTTATTCTCTTATCGTTAACCCCCGCCAACATCCCACATACAACTCCCAAATATAAGAAAAGAGGTCTTCCATTCCTTTCCACACCACCTGATGAGACATTGGAAGTCCAATGTCGAAACAAAGGGTACAATTTGTAGTGGATATATATTTAAAAAAATTGTACATGTGTTAAAATATAATTTATAATAAATATTCACAGCTCTATTTTAAATTAATGTTTAGACGTTGTAAATTTTTCTTCGTTCCTTATTCAATCGGATATATATATATATATATATATATATATATATATATATATATATATATATATAACTGTATCTAACTACACACTACATTATGTATGTAACTACAAACTAAATACTTATTAAACAATAAATTTCGAATCACATCATCTGGGGAATAGTCCATTTCGGCAGACGAAGATGTCAGTCGTCTGTCTTGTCAACACGGTGTGGACTAGGTTCGTGTCGGAACTACAATTTTTTATGAGACGAAAAGCACGAGACAACGGCCAGGGTAGAGTAAAAGGGTTTTGTCTTAAAGGGAATAAGTTATACATAAAAATAAAACCCGAATACATTAATTTGGGGTTATCTGAAGAATTAAAAAAGGGGGCTTAAGAATAAGATTAAAACAGATAAAAAGAAATAATTGCTAAATGAACATTATCACTATAACTGAACATGAAAAAAATATCTTAAAACCACACCTTTTTGGCATTAAATAACCCAAAGAGGTTGATATGCCGTTAAAACAAACTCAAACTCAAACTTCTTTTGTTTAGAGTTATTTAAATATTTTAAGATAAGTTGGGTTTTTTTTCTAAAAGGTATAAACAAAATCTATTTTTCATTCCATTATAAGATTTGTTTTTTGTTATGATTTCCCAAGTCATGATTAGGCATTTTTTGTTGTTCTTTAGTTGCCAGAAATGTTTTGCGGGTGTAGTGCTTTTACTGTTTACATTTTATTCAAATCCATATATACATATATATATATATATAGAGAGAGAGAGAGAGACAGAGAGAGAGAGAGACAGAGAGAGAGAGAGGACAAAAATATCAAATAATAGACACATAGAAATTTAAGGCAAATTTATTTAAATATATCCTAGGACCGCCTTTTGCAATAATCACAGCTCGAATTCTGCGTGGGATCGACAAAGTGTGAATTGTTTCCAAAGGAATTTTTAGCCATTCTTCAGCTAAAGCAGACTTCAATTCTTTCAATGATGATGCTGGAGGACATGGACTCATCACTTTTTTCTAAAATGAACCATAAATGTTCAATGATGTTGACATTTGGGGACTGTTGGGATCAAATAAGATGTTGTACTTCACTAGAATATCCCTCGTGCTATTCAGCCACAATTTTTGCAGTATGAATAAATGCATTATCATCCCAAAAGATGATATTTCATTCCGGAATCATATAATGAACTTGCTCACTTAAAATTCTTAAATAGTTCTGACTGTTGCTTTTAATAAACTTTTTTAAATAATATCTGTAAAAACACAATTTTAACCAACAATGAAATACTGCTAATTCTAAAGGGGGAAAAAACACATAAAATAGACATGCTTTAGAGAATTTAATAAAATTTTCCAAATTATGCTATTATGATGTTCTATTATTTTGTCCACCCGTTGTACATATATACGAAGGTTTGTAAAACGATTCTACAGTCTCTTCCTATGTGTCAAAAGACACATAAGAAACACACACAATATACTATTGTATAGCATAATATATAGCAGAAACATACACAATATACTAAAACCGTAATCTGTCACAGTACCTTTGGTTAAACTGAACGGTACAGGTAAGCACCTTTAGCTTGCCTCCCATAGAGTATATTTTTTCTGTTGCTACATGAACAGCAGAAAGTCATCGTCAAAAGATGGGATTGCATTATACATGAGTAATATAAAAAATCGACGGATGTGCAGTGGATATCGGCTCGAAACGAGAAATTGAAAAGCCGAGTTCGAATTCCAGTCGAATACGTTGCATTAACTGACGCGCAAATACTCTTAGGAAAGGTATTAACCTGTCGCTTCTTCCTACAGCTATGGGGTAAATAGCAGAACAGATTAGGTTCTATAGCTTTGGTTGGTAACCAGTCTACCGCAGAAAGTAATGGCAACCTATTGCAGGAAAATATTCTGCTCAGTCAGTAATGTAGCTTCGAGACATGAACGCCAAATCATGTATCAGGTATGGACTTTATGGATATGAAAAAAACCAGGTTTTGCACAAAAAATTCAGGAGTCGCACTGTAAATGAAGTAGGCATAGTCATCGCTATATATAGTAAATTCTAGAAGTAAGAATCAATTCTGTTCTCCATTGGCTTTCCTTTCTCCCCGTTTTAAACTTCTTCCTGGCTGAGTCTGAAAGGTACCATTCGAAGTGGTGCTGAATATTTCGACCAATAAAATGCTAATAAAAATGTTTGGTCATTTGATAACATTTTTGCAATTGTTAAGGACAGACGAAGAACTCTGCGGGAACATATTAGTTTATTTCCCCGCACTTCTCGTCTGTGGAATTCTCTTCCTGCTTCTTGCTTTCCAGTCAAATTTGATCAGCAGAATTTTATATATATATATATATATATATATATTATTATTATTATTATTATTATTATTATTATGTTAGAACATGCAAAAGCTACAAACTACTATTAAAAAATTGTACATTTTCTTTCGACATTGAAAGAACAATATCTCATCAGGCAGTTAACAATTATGGTAATTGTTATAGTGCCCTTCTACGAAGAATGGGCTCTTCCTTTTGTTATATATAGTTACCTGCGTGACTTCCGGAAGAATCAGTCCGCAGTTGGCTGCCTTGCGTATTGTCGAACTCTCTGCCCTCGGGCGGAGAGTAATAATCCAGTCCAGGCTCCTCCAAAGGGTAGATTCCTGTGCCACATTTTGTTTTAAGTGGGAAAGCAATTAAATACCGCAGTTGACGGTAATTAACTGCTTTGTGCATTTTCAAATTCTCTGCCTTCGGCCAGAGAGAAATGACCCAGTCGAGGCTCCACCGAAGGTTAGAGTTTCGTCTGGGTAAAATTAGGCAGAATTTTTTTCCCGAACTGTGTGGCCTGGGTTACCCATATTAAAAAGGACTTTGGCGACGAATATTTACGTTAAGATTTGCCACAATAAATTGGTGATGAAGATCCACAACAGTAATAATTTTTTTAATTTTTTAAAATTTCTTTTAACAACAAATCTTTGGTCTATTTTTTAAATTGTTTTTATGTACTAGGTAAGAAGATATTAAAAAATGTCCTAATGTAATAATTTATAAAAGATATTTATTGTTCTATTTTTGTATTGAGCACTGATTGAAATTAATATTTTGAACGTTGCAATTATCGTCTTCGTTCTTGTTCATTTAGATATATATAATATATTTATTGAACATTATTTTTAATAGATAATTGTATTTGAGTAGATATTCTGTTTTTAATTAACCAGCATATTTATATATATATAACTTTACCGGTGTGAGTATTTTTGAGAAATTCTGTCATATATATATATATATATATATATATATATATATATATATATATTATAATTTTGTTGTTACTATGGTTTATATCACTACACCAAAAATGTTGTTTCAGAACATTTTTGCTCTTTTTCTGGTGATATTTTAAAATAAGTGGTGAAGAAGATTTATTTTGGAAAATATATCTTCCTTATATATATATATATATATATATATATATATATATATATATATATATATATATATATATATATATATATATATATATATATATATATTATATATATATATATATATATATATATAATAAAACAAGACACACACCGCTTACCCGCTACTTACGTTATGACCCACACCGCTGTCTTCACGCAATAAGGACTTGCCTGAGGAGATCAATGTGGTCGAAATCTAGGTAGCAAGTAAGTGGTGTGTGTTTCGTTTTATGAAATATTGTTAGCTATGCATATTCAGTTTTTCTATTTTATGTTTTGATCGTTCATTGAGCACTTTTTACGATCTACCGTCTGCTGATGCAACCAGCACCTTTTTTACTGGTATATATATATATATATATATATATATATATATATATATATAAACATTTCATGATGCTTATCTTAACCGACTAAAAATTTATATATATATATATATATATATATGTGTGTGTGTGTGTGTGTGTGTGTGTGTGTGTGTGTGTAATAAATTATTTCACTTAAGTCTCTTTCTCAGTAACAAGAGACTCACCGGTCGTTGCATAATTATATGTTTCTCTCTCTCTCTCTCTCTCTCTCTCTCTCTCTCGTTTACTCTTCCTCTCTGTCATTTTATTTTTTTTTTGTTTTTTCTTGTTACATACAAAACGTAAGTTTTTATCACAACTGAACTATGTTGCCTATTCTTTTTAAAAAAGTGATTAGGTCTGCAGGCTCTGAAATGTAGTCATGTCGATGTTTTGCGTATCATTTCATTGGCTTCAGTTACAAAGTGGATAACACCGCCACTCCTCACGTAACGACTGCTTTCATATATATATATATATATATATATATATATATATATATATATATATATATATACACACACAAGTTCAATAGACTCGATTTTTTGCGACCTGGATGAGGTTCAATTACGAAAAAGGCTACAACTGTAATATATATGAAATTTTGCTGAAAAAGAATCAGCCATTAATTTAAATGTATCAATTAACAATAAACCTGATAAATGAAATTAATTAAGTTTTATCTTCTGAACAATGGTAGTGTTTTGCTATGCATAAATCAGCCCAATAACTGTTTCGATAATTGGATCAAATATTGTGAATTACATGTAACGAAACTAGATTAAAACTAAAATACAGAATGTTTTTCAAAACAAAAAACATTTTTATGCATAAAATTTTTTTGAAGTTCCTACTTTTATATGCATTTCTTTCCATTGTGTCATTGAAATATACATGTCAAATACTCGACTAATCACTACAACGGTTTTTTTTTTACGAAAAAATAAGCATTAATTTTTTTAAAATTAAGGATTTATGCCTGGCGACTAAACGACTTTCTCGTACGAGAAATAATAAAATAGATTTATTTTGTCTTTTCATACTTTTCTAATCGTTTCATCTCAAGCAAGGCAGGACCGTCAGTGATGTGCAAGAGGTTACAGTGACAGAAAAGAAAGAAAAAAGGTACAAGGGATGCCGAGGAAAGGATAAGAGAAAGATAGGAATCAAGGAGATAGAAGACGTTACATTTAAATATTTGGAGATTGTAGCTATCAGCGAAGCAAGTATACGGGAGGGAGTTCCACAGGGGGGGAAGTGCGAAAAAAATCTAATAGAGTAGAAGTGACGGTTACATTTGACTATTTTGACTGTAAAAAGTTGGGACTAAGATGCCAGTCTAGTAGCACAAAGAAATTCATGTAGTCGAAGCACCAGAGAAAGAAGCTCGTCAAAGAATACTTCTAAAAACGACAGAGGGAAGCCACATCCGACGGTGAGAAAGTGACTGAAGTCGAGCTGGTAAATTGGGATCGATTACGTTGCCGATCCTACTTTGGATTTTGTCAAGAACCCCGAGATGAATAGCAGAAATATGAGTTAGATATGGCAACAGTATTCAATGCTCGGGTGAATGGTACCTTTATAAAGGAGAGAGATAGATTCAGATGAGAAAAAACTTCTTGGACCGACAGTGACTAAGACCTTCTTAGCGGTGGATATAGCCATTGATTTCGATGCAGTCTTTCTACTTTAGGCCGGTTGAGAGAAAGAGGCCAAGGAGGCGCAGTGTATTGATTTCGGGGAGACTAGTGTCACCCATACTGATGGAAGGTAGAAAAGTTTCTCTAATGGTGGTTAAAGGAGAGAAGCTTCGTTTTGGAAGCATTAAAATTTACAGCATGGATTGGAAATCCTTTTTAAGAGCAGCAGATGGTCTGCACCATCCGAAACCAAATACAAGATATCGAAAGATTAGCAGTTCATAATAGGTTATTCATAAAGATTAAGCTTTCAAATATTTTTAATTACTCTATGGGAAAATAGTGAACTGGGGTCAAAACATGAAAATATAAAATGACATTAGAAAAAATTACCAACAATATATTTTCATATTAAAAAAAATACTAGAAAATAAAATTTCGGCATTAAATGACTCATAAGGTGTTGATATGCCATTATACAAAACAAAACTAAACTTTTTATTTCTTTTTATTATGTACACTTTCTTTTGCTAACGAAAACCAAACAACGCAGCGATGTAGTCTTTTTCTTCCGTCTTTCTTTGTAATCAAAACGGATTTTTCATTATAACGTAAAGCACACATAAACTCACTAACTGAGAATCAAACAGAATTCTAATATCATTTTCTCTACTTACATTGTTAACACTCTTGCGCTCATCTTTGTTGTATATCCATACCTCATTCTTCACAGCAGAGGTAAAAAATAAAATGACAATTGGAGAGTAGAGTTACTAAAGAGAAATATCTGAAACTGATATATCCGGAAAAGGTATGGCACAGGGAACTAGAACATTCTTCCCCGATCAACGAAATAAAGAGTTCGGTTTGAAATTCCAATCACCTAAAGAAGGCCGGAGTGTATAACTGCCGAAGACGTAAATATGACAGCAAAGTTGAAGACAATAGTCTAAACTATGCAAATAGTCTAAATACATACAATATCTCAAATATAAACAGATGATTTTTTCATAACCAAATTTTAAGTCGACTACTACCCAACAAAAAAATGCGATCTTGAGATTTTGTCTTTACTCCTGACACGGTAACTCGCTCAGATATCTTTTTATTGTGGATGAAATCGAGGCTTTCTTTAAGAGTATCTTACGCAATGAGCAGCTTAAATTGTTGTTTTTTTTTTTTTGTTTTTTTTTTATAAGCGTTTCACCCCGAGCAAGGCATGTCACTGCCACTACTGTGCAGGGGGCTACGTAGAGTGGAGAAAGGCTGATTAAATATAGGAAATAACAGAGGGTGGGTGATAGGCGGGTGAGGATACCGAGAATGAGGGTTGGGTAGATGAGAGTGTTGTGAGAATAGTTGGGAGTTAGTGTGATAAGAGGTGTCTATTGACCCTACATTTAAACACCTGGAGATTGTAACTGTCGGGAAAGCAGACTTGTGGAAGGGAGTTCCACAGGCGGGAAGCGCGAGAAAAGAAGCTGTTGGAGTAGAATTTACGGTTACATCTTATTTGTTTAACTGTAAAAGGGTGGGACCTAGTTGCTAATCTAGTATCTCGTGTAAATTCGTGCTTAGGCGGCACCAGTGATCTAAGCTCATCGGAGCAGAAGCCATGAAAGTACTTGTAGAAGAGGCACAGGGAAGCCACATCACGCCGGTGTGAGAGCGGCTGCAGCCGATCTGCCAAGTCAGTATCAACCACGTTACAGATCCTCCTTTGTATTTTGTCAAGAAGCCCAAGGAGAGCAGCAGGGGCACCCGACCAGATATGGCAGCAATATTCAATACACGGGCGGATGGTAGATTTGTAAGTTAGTTATTGCAAGATCATTAAAAAAAAATAACATTACACCCCCGACTGCTTCAGTAAATTTCTAAAGAAATATTTTTTTTTAATAATATAAATGCAGAAAATCTCAGTTTGTTTTTGTTGATGACCAACAGGAAATTTTACACCGTATAATTCTCAAGTGAAAACATGACGCTTGTCTGACAACTTCATACCAGACAGTAGAATTTAAAATTTAACAAGAAAAACAGGGTGACATGCATTTAATTTGGTAGGGTGACATATAAGTGGTATAAGTACCCTCTGTTAGCGTGATATGTAAGTGGTATAAATAAATTCTGTTATCATGATATGCTGGTGACATAAGTATTAGGTGCCATGTAATAGTTTGAGCCTATTGGTTTCATTTTATTCGATCTATGCTTTTCCAGTGGAAACCCAATTTTCTAAACCGTGAATTCAGTCTCTCGTTTCGCTAAAAGATCGCTGGGGATTTTTGCGCATTCCTAACAGCTGAAAAATCATTGCTACATTAACTTACGATTTCTTTTTTAAATAATTAACCGAGTTATAAATTATTTAATAGTATAGTTTATTATTTAAACGCATAACCATTACAAAACAGAAACGATGATCTGGAAGTGGGATGAGAGCGTGTAGCCTGAATCCAGAACAAACATTCTGGATATGAAATTAGTAAATACTGAGCATTACAAATACGTCGATGTATGGATCAGTTACAACAAATTTAGTATAGTCCATAAGGAAACTGAATGTAGACTGCGCTAGATGTAGTTTTGTTCGGAACTACCACAAGCCAAAACAACGTTTTTAGCAACATTTATAACAAATAATACAAACCCGCGCAGCTGACGACTTCATGGCAAAAACTGCATAAAAATAATTATATTTATCTAAATTATGAAAATAAAGGTTTTATTCCAAAGCAAAACGTCCAAATTAAATTTGTGAAATTCTTCCAAGTTCCGTTCCTCTTCAGAGTGTAGGCGATCATAGCCCTCCACATCTCCATATACCTTGTAGCTCTTAACAACTTTTTGCTTGTTACTTCTCCCAAACCCTGCTCTGCCATCCATTTGCTCAAGCCCATGCTTTGCTTTCCCCTCCTCTTTTTCCCTCTATCCAGTCCGTGAGTATTCGTTCCTCGAAGCCGTCCTTCCTCATTACATGACCCAGAAACTTCAGCTTTCTTTTCCTGATATTAAATATAAGTTTCCTTCCCGTTTCCATCCTCTTCAAGACCTTGTCGTTGCTAACATGTTCGGTCCATGGTATCCTCAACATCCTCCTGTAAAACCACATTGGTTTTATTTTATTCGATCTATGCTATTCCAGTGGAAACGCAGTTTTCTAACCGTGCATTTTGCCAAAAGAGCGTCGAGGATTTTTGCGCATTTTTAACAGTTGGAAAGTTATTATTACATCAATTTATGAAAGTTTTTCGCGGACCACATAATTAACAGAGCTATAACTTATTTATTAAACATTATTTATTAAATATTATTAGATTAAATTAGACACTTGGCTCCTAGAGAGCAACGCACTGCGCCTCCTTGGCCTAACTCTCTCAAACGATCTCAAATGGAGTAACTACATCGAATCTATAGCAGCATCTATTGCTATGAAGGATGAATCACTGTTGGGTCACTTCTCGTCAGAATTCATTTTGCACATTTATAAATCTACCACTCGTCCGTGCACTAAATACTGTTGCCATATCTAGTCGGGAGCTCCTGATATTTATCATGAGTTTCTCGATAAAAATCCAAAATAAACGTTTGCAGTGTAATTAATCCTGAGCGGATGTGGCTTCTCTCTGTCTTTTCATGCCTACTGATGTGACGAGCTTTTTTCCTCGTCTTCCCAACCCCATGTTTTTACTCTTGCTACTAGAATGGCGGATGTGCGTTGTGGTCCAGTGGATATCGACTTGGAACGAGAAATTGGAGAGCCGCGTTCGAATTCCAGTTGCATTCGTTGCAATCATATACGCGCAAATACCCTTGGGAAAGGTATTAATCAGTCTCTTCCCTCCAGCTATGGGTCAAATAACAGGACAGATTGGGTTCGATAGCCTTGGTTGGCAACCAGTCTACCGCAGAAAGAAATGGCAACCTATTGCGGGATAATCTTCTGCCCAATCAGTCATGTCTCTTTCGAGACATGATCGCCCAAGCGTGTATTACGTATGGCACTTAACTAACTGACTAGATTGGCATCAATTACCGTCGAAATAGTTAAATGTAAACGTCTCATTTACACTTTATATAGTTTATTTGCTTGCACTTTCCGTTTGTGGAACTCCCTTCCATTTGATTGCTACTCTGATAGCTACAATCTTCAAAAGTTAAGTGCAATGTCAATTGCCATCTTCTGTCTCCTTGATTCCCGTCTATCTCTTATTCTTACTTCGATACCCCTTGTGCCTTTGTTTTTTCTTTCACTGGTGCGCGTGTTAGAGTAAGATAAAAAAAACAAGGTACAGGTGATGTCGAAGAAAGATAAAAGATGTATGTAAATCAAGTAGATAAAAGATGGTAATTGATGTTGCATTTTATTTTTTAGAGATTTTACCTTTTCAAGGAAACAGTCAAGTGAAAGTGATTTCCACAAACTGAAAGTGCGAGAAAAGAAACTGTTAAATAGAAGAGATGTTACTTTTAACGATTTCGATAATAAGTTAGTGGAACCTTGGTGCCAATTTAGTAGCACGCGTAAATAAATATGGTTGGGTAACCAGGGAAAAAGGTTCATCAGAGCAGATGCCATAAAATACTTGTAGAAAAACAGAGGAAAGCCACATCACGTTGGTTTAAAAATGATTGAAGACTGCCTGCCAAGTCAAGACCAATTATATTGCAGATCCTCTTTTGGATTTTGTCGAGAACCTCAAGATAGATCGGTGGAGTAACCGACCAGACATGGCAAAAATATTCAATGACTTAAGAAAGTCGAAAGTGTGAACCATGTTTCTAGGATTTTTCTTTCGGGCAATTTCCGACGGAATATCATCCAGGTCTGAGAAAGATTATTCGTAATTTGAGAAAATTGATCAGTAAAATTAATCAACGCAGAATGTCTGTTGTTTTTAATAATATTTGCTTTAAAGAACATTTGGTGCCTAATACACAGTATTCATCCAAATAAACTTGATTAACCCTCTAGGGCCATTCGTATCATATTTGATACAGTATTTCCCTATAAGGAAACATTTGGTATTTCCCTATAAGTAAACATTTGGTATTCATTGACTGAACAGTCAGTACTGCTTTCATTTGAAATTTATAAAATATTTCTCTTAAAAAATTTTTCAGGAAAATATTTCTTTCAAGGCTTGTTTTCATACTGTATCAAATATGATACGAATGGCCCTAGAGGGTTAAAAAAGAACGACAAGGTCTGTCTGTTTTTGTTTTTTGTTTTTTTTTTTGTTGTTTTGTTTTTGTCTTTTTTTAATATTTGTTCACTTATCGAATAACGTATTGAGTATTGTACTCGAAGATGCAGTTAAACAGTCCAATGTTCATATTTTGTTTTAGTACTTTTGACTATCACAATCATTATCAAAAACCAATGTGGTGTCTGTGTGGTAGTTAGGATGCCTTTGTATACATCCTGCTATTCTTTGGGAAGCTGGAAGTTTGACATCATCTGCAACGTTTATTAGGAACGACGCCATACAAAATAAATGCGATTTATTTCTTTAACTTTATTTTAATTTATTATATTATTTACTTGTATATTTACTTATATAAATTTAATATATGCGCATATTAATTATAACATTTAAAATGCTGTCTTTTGTGCAGAATGGTGTTTTGTCGGATACTTTTAATCAAATTTATTTGGATGAACATACACACACAAACACGCACGCACACAAACACGCACACACACACACACACACACACACACAAACATGCACACACACAAACATGCACACACACAAACATGCACACACACACACACACAAACACGCACACACACAAACACGCACACACACACAAACATGCACACACACAAACATGCACACACACACACACACACACAAACACGCACACAAACACGCACACACACAAACATGCACACACACAAACACGCACACACACAAACATGCACACACACACACACACACACACAAACACGCACACACACAAACATGCACACACACAAACATGCACACACGCAAACATGCACAAACACGCACACACAAACATGCACACACACACAAACACTCACACACACAAACATGCACACACACACACACACAAACATGCACACACACACACACACACACACAAACACGCACACACACAAACACGCACACACACACACACACACACAAACACGCAAACACACAAACATGCACACACACAAATATATATATATATATATATATATATATATATATATATATATATATATATATATATTGTTAGAAACAACTGACAAAGTACTGCAGGTTTTAATTTTTATTTTCTTGTGATCGTATATTGTTTCTTTTCTAGCCATAAAGTATATATAAATTGTCTGAACGTTGTGTATGTCCGGGTGATTTCGTCTGTTCTTTTAGCCATTAGCAAGGATGATTTTCTTTTTAATTTTAACTGAATGTATGGATTTTTATGCATGTATCTAGAGTTATAGAAATTTGTAAATATTCCAGACATGGTTATCACATTTTGGCCGTGTTCATCGCTGATGTTATTGAGAGTGAACCTTTTTCTGTTATAATTTCTTATTGCTTGTATCCGTTTTAGCTTTTGTTTACATATGAATAAGTTTATTATATTTGTATTTTCTAAGAGTTATATACAAATACACAATTATATATATATATATATATATATATATATATATATATATATGTATGTATGTATGTATGTATTAAGAACAATAATATTGTGGGGAAAATGTACAAGTGTAATAAGTTTAGTCCGATGAAGTCCTAATGGACGAAACACATCCCTGAAAGCTTTTCCCACACTGTTATACATTATATATATATATATATAGTCATTATCTTTCCAGTAGTACCAATATTGTTTATATATCTAAGACATGTTAAAATGATTTCTATGGACAAAGGGTTAAAATACAAAATCCAGCAGGGAAAGGCAATTATCTCTTAAGGTAGGGAGAGGAACTATACGCTTGTACCCTAAGTTTCGCATAGTGGAAAGCAAATTGTTTAGGGGGCAGAAAGTAAAACCCTGTTTGTGGAAAGCACGTATCGTCATCACATGGTCCCTAAATTCTTTTTTGATGGATTACTGTAGGGCAGGGATCGCTGAATGGCGTTTGTGAAAAAATATCTGTTTAGGTTTCACATTCGTGCTGTTGGCTCTACCTGGTCACCCAGGGTCAGACATCCACAAAGAGAAAGCAATTGAAGAGATTTAAGGAAAATTAACTTTGAAAGAGCTACTTTGTCGAAAAGGGGATCGCACTCCGACCACCAGCAATAAAATTTTTAAAAAAAAGAGAGTAAGAGAGACAAATCAATTTACTCCAACTAACACAAAAGAAAGATAAATATATGTATGTCTAAGTAATTGATTTTTTATTACAAATCCCAAGTGGAGATAATTGTATTGCAGTGTTTGTGAAGAAGAAAATTATAGATAAATCTGTATAAATTAAGATTTTGTATAACAAATTGCACAGATTCAAATTATAGCAGACACGTTATTAGAACATATTTTATTTATAATTATTTACATTTTTGTCCTTATCTCTGTTGTTATTTAGTCCTGGGTATGACGATAAACTACATCCGGCAGCAAGGAATCTGATCGATGATTGAAGGTTTTGAAGAGTGGTGAACCATCTCTTAATTGCTGTTGTTCTCAGTCCCACCTTGACCCGGGTTGGTAGCACCTGTCAGGGTTCCTGCTATGAGCAAATAGTGAACCCCCTAACAAAACACGATGTAAGGTAATTTTCTAAGCGCAGCTTAGATGTGGTACAAGGCCGAAACTATGGGGCACCTAGTGAGGCTCGAACTCACTACTCAATTGTAATGGTTCTAGCGAAACAAGCTTGCTAACCATTACACCACCTCGAGGTGCTTCTCACACACACACACACACACACACACACACACACACAAAAAAAAAAAAAAAAAAACGATGAAGGTTTAAAATTACATTTTTACTGTAAAATGACCAATAAACTGTACATATTTTTAGCAAAACGACCAACGATACATGTTTACCTGTAGTTGAAGGCATATAAATGCGTTAAAAATAGATTTATTTGAAGCCAAAAAAATGTGTTCAAAATATTTAGATTTCAGCATTAAATAACCCATGGCGGTTTATGTATCTTGCTAAACAAAATCAACCAACGATGTTATTATTATAAGGTTTCAGCTGTTTTGCCATCCGGTTTTCATCAGGTGTATATCGATCCGAGTAAACTAAAGGGAATTCCGAACTGATGTCTTTATTTAATCTACACGATAAACTGTTCTTGTTCCACCGTCTATGTCTAGAAATATCTCGTTTAGTTCTTAGTACTGCTCGGTTATTTATCGCCATTCCCAACGCTTTAACCCACTAGGCTATAGTCCTGTATTTTAGATGTGCGTTGTGGTGCAGTGGATATCGACTCGGAACGACAAATCGGGGAGCCGAGTACGAATTCCATCTGAATTTCTTGCATTCATTTACGCATAAATACCCTTGGGAAAGGTATTAATCCGTCTCTTCCCTCCAGTTATGGGTTAAATAACAGAACAGATTGGGTTTTATAGCCTTGGCTGGCAACCAGTCTACTGCAGAAAGCAATGGCAACCTAATGCGGGATAATCTTCTGCCCAATTAGTCACGTCTCTTTCGAAAGATCACGTATGGCACTTAACTGACTGCGCGGTTACAACGCTTTAATCCATTAGGCTATAGTCTTTCATAGTCTTTTATATTTCAAACAGAAATTATTCTGTTAATCTGAAAATTATTAATAAAATAGAATATTTCAAATGGATAATAAAAATAAATATAATTCATTTGAAATTTACAAAGAAGGATAAAAATTGCACAGCATTAAAAAATATTTCAAATTATTAATCTGCAATGTTTCGGCTTTGTATATTTATATAACTGATGAATACCTTTACTATCCGTCCTAGTCCCTGTTTTGCTATCCATTTTATAACAATCTCGGTTACTTGATGTCTGACTCTGCCCACCGTGCCTGTTAATATTCCTTTTAGTGACAAATTCTCCGAACCCTCTTTCCTAATTATGTTTCACTCAAATTTCAACTGTCTCTTTTTTATTATAGACATTCTTTTTGTTCATATTTTTCTTGCTCATACTTGCTTATATGATCCGTCCATGATATTATCAGCATTCCTTTGTAGAACCACATATCTTGTTGCCTCTCTTTGACTCTTTTCTCGTTATGTGCAATAGTAATTTCGAAAGTCTATTTCTGATTCTAAGGACATTCTCTTGCTTCCATTTTCATTAAATCTTCCTCATTGTTCCGTCCCCAGAATGTTCAGCATCCTTCTGCAGAACCATATTTATTTCGACCCAGTTCCCCCATGTGCAACTTCCATAGAGAAGGACTGATATTACATAACGAAATTTTCATGCTTCTTAATACTTTGTTTAAGTTATGGAAGGAATAATAATAATAATAATAATAATAATAATAATAATAATAATAATAATAATCCAGAAGGAGAAAACTTGTCTATTAATTGATATGGCTTGTCCAGCGGATTGTAACATAGCAACCAAGGAATTTGAAAAACTGTCAAAATATAAAGACCTGGAAATTGAAATAGAAAAAATGTGGAAATTGAAAACAAGAGTTGTGCCAGTGATAGTAGGTGCACTTGGAATGATAAAAAATGGAACAAAACAACACATTGAAAGAATCCCTGGAAACCCCAGCTTAAGAGATATACAAAAAATTGTCTTATTAAGTACAGCCCACACACTAAGGAAAACGTTATCTATGTAATGCTGGGGATGATAGGGAAGATAGAAAAACATGAAATGGAGTCATAACAACACGCCACTACCTGCCTTAGGTCTCCCCGCAGACTTGGTTGGTAGTGAGACCAATGCAGAAATCGAAATATGATGAAAAATGACATAATAATAATAATAACAGCAATAATGCCGTATGAACATGTAAGTCATTACGTTATTAGAAATGTTATATCTTTTTTAGTAAATCATTCAAAATGAACTGAGTATATTTCTTTTAAATATTCGGCCACATTATGTGTCTATTACTACGTCTGAGCACCAGTTATAACTAAAGGAACAACGCAATCCGCGTGAATAATGAGTAACTGACGGATGTAAAAGTTCGAGTTGAAGTAGTAAATCTTCCTGTGTCTAGTCTATTTTCTGTATTGCATAAAATACGAAAAAAACGGGAGACAGAAAAAACTGTGAAAACAATCATTGTAAATCCCATCAATTATTTTTGGAATATAAATGTATTACGATTTACATAATATCTACCATCTTCTATTGCTTTGTTTTTTCTTTGTGGACGAGTTGGATATATTGACAAAAGTAAATTCCACTGTGTTAATGTTTCCGTTTATCGGTTCTTGCAAGTGACACGAGTGAAGTACAGAAAAAAAATCAAAGGAAAAACATAAAACGATTGTAAATAAGTGAAAAGACAAATCGTTAGCCATAGACGTTTAAGAGATGTAAATAAATAGAAAAATAGTAACAAAAAAAAAATTCGGTATTTTGATTTAAGTCAGACAAATTACAATTTTGTATAACAAACAAATTGTACTGATTCAAATTATAGAACATATTTTATTAATCATTATTTATATTATTTACATTTTTGTCCTATAGAAAAGTTTTGTAATTTGCTTAAAGCATTTTGTTTTTTAGGTGTATGGTTAGGTTTTGAAGGCTATCCCAATGCGTTTAGTAAAATAAAGGAAGGTAAAGAAGGTGTTGGTATTACCTATTTATTATTCATTAATATTTCGAGATCAGAATCTCATCTTCAGAATGATAGGAGAGTTTGTTTTTATGTTCGTCCGTTCGTGGACCGTGCCTTTCAACGAATGGTCATCCTTTGCTGATACAGCTGTCGTTAATTATAGTGTGTGTGTGTGTGTGCGTGTGTGTGTGTTTGTGTGTGTGTGTGTGTGTGTGTGTGTGTGTGTGTGTACCTGCAAGTGTGTTTGAGCATGTATGTGTGTATGATTGATAGTTGAGGCCGTTTTACGATCTGATGATATCTTTTAATTTATCTTTTATATTAGTACGCTTTGACCACGTTGACCGATATATATATATATATATATATATATATATATATATATATATATAGTTGTGTATTTGTATATAATTCGTAGAAAATACAAATATAATAGCCTCATTCACATCGTCAGCTAAATTACTATTTCTATTTGTCTCTATTCATATTCAACAAAAATTTTCGTATATAATTTTTTATCATATCTGAATTTATGTACACACACACACACACACACACATATATATATATACAGGTTTCATTAAAACTGACAGACAAGTTATTATCATTGAATTTTTATATATTTTTTTTTTTTGTGTTTGTATATTTTTTTCTTTTCGGAACTCAAATTATATAAGAATTGTCCAAAAGCTTTGGGCTTACGAGCGCTTTTGCCTATACTTTTAGCCATTATCAAGAATTAATTTTGTTTTACTTGTAAATAAACATGTGTAAAGTTTTCGCATAAAGAGTCTTGTGTATGTTAAGTTCCGA
This sequence comes from Ascarosepion bandense, assembly GCA_037127315.1. Lineage (NCBI taxonomy): Eukaryota > Metazoa > Mollusca > Cephalopoda > Sepiida > Sepiidae > Ascarosepion > Ascarosepion bandense. The sequence continues at coordinate 5,746,227 of JBBBDQ010000571.1, forward strand.
AAACGGTAAGCCCATTGTTACCATGTTGATGATTGATGTTATTCAGTGTAAGATTTCTGTTTTTTATTATTAATGTCGCCATTATTTCTTGTCTGTCATTTTTAATGAAACCTGTATAAAAGATAGATTGTTGTCCAAATACACAATATATATATATATATATATATATATATATAAACTTCCCAAATATATATATATATATATATATATATATATAGTCGTCCGTAGACAGATCTGTTTCGCTGTATCACAGCTCATCAGTACGGTTAGACTCCGATTGCTTTTAACCCAGGATTGAAACCTGACCGAAGTGGCGTCAGTCGGCGATTCTACCTATAAGAAACCTATTGATAGAGAAATATCTCCTTCATACCCAAAATATTCAAATGGAAAATTTTCATCACACACTTCATATATATGCACAAATCTGCAATTCCAGAGATTATTGTACGTCTTCTATTTTTTTTTTTAATATTTTTGGATCGAAACTTTTGCAAATGTTTTCTACCTTCGAGAACATTTCTAAATAAATCCTTGTTTTTACTCCTTTACTTTCTATTTTTCCTCTTCTGCCCAAATGAAGAACCATTATATCGTCCAGAGAATATATATATATTGTAATGTTTTTTTTTTTATATTTTTGAAATTAGAGTTCTTCATAAGCTATCATAAGCACGTAGCTAGCCGTTGCGTGATCGTCTATTTTTCAAAAACTTTCAAAACGCCATTTCTACAGTTAAATAATGTAAGTTTAATGGCAGGAGAAAATTGTTTGATATATAGTGCCTCTATTATAGTGCGATGATTTTGATATTGTAATTTAAATAGTATTTTCTTTTATTTTTTGCAAAGATTTTTCTTAAGGAATATTGTAAATTATGTACAACTTTTAAAGAACGCTCTTTTTTCACAACACAAAAATTACGTTATAGGAAAAATCATGAGAATAAAATAACAACATCGGAAAAATAGCATCCTTGAAAATAGCCAGTGAAGTGGTTGAAAGCGACTGGGAAGTAAAAGATTATGGAATATTTTTACATTCCTTATCTCCAACAAAAAAAAAACATGTAAGAATACTGGAAAAATCAAATCAAAAATCAATAAAATCTTCCTTGTCGGTCGTTTAAAAGAATATATATAATTATATCAATTATATATATATATATATATATATATATATATATATATATATAGTAATGCCTTGAGATACGAGCGTGCCGACATACGATATTTTTTAGATACGAGTGGGTGTTCGGCCGATTTTTGCCTTGAGATACGAGAGAGTTTCAGTTAAACATCCGTTAGTTGGTGCATCGAGCGCCAATATCCAAAACTATTTCCACTTGCAGTACGGGTGTTCACTTTGCTCTCAAAAAATCTCTGTTGTGATCTGCTGTGTTCTGTTGCATCTTTTTGGGACGTTACTTTGCATTGAGCTAATCGGAAATATTTACATTAATTTCAATAGTTAAATCTTATTATACTAGTCTTTTGAGTTACGAGCTCGGTCTTGGAATGAATAGACTCGTAACTCAATGCATTACTGCATTTATATATATATATATTTGAAATAAACCACATCACTTGACAACACACAAGAAGTATCGAAACAAAATAGCTACTTTTGTAGTGATATAATAACATGTCCATGTTATAATTTCTGAATATATATATATATATATATATATGGTGGAGGACATATTTTTTTAACATTTACTATATTTATGGAGTAATATAGATTAATATAAATTATCTAATAAAAGAAAATATTAATAATAAAACTAAATTTAATTAATATATAAGTTGTATAAGGATTACATATAAAGGAAGCACACATATTTACTATTTCTATAATATAGGATGCGATGGATGAATTGTCGTCTAAATTACGCAAAATGACGCTGACATTCTCATTTTAACAGATATATTTACAAAAAATACACAAAATTATCTTGAAATCCTCAAGAGTAAATTTATTCAGTAAAATCGTCATCGGCTTCAACCACGGCCTCCAGACGACTTTGGAATCTCCTGCATCTCTTATGGATGGTCTTCTTGTATAAGTTGGTGAATGCTGCCATAATCCTCGCCTTCAGTTTATCTTTGGTGTTACAAAGAGATTTGTTGGCCTTTCGCTCATCTTCCCACTCCCCACATATTAATCAAGGACTTGCAGTTAGATAGCCAAATGTAAGGGGTGATGTGGGTGCAGAAACTAACAGCCATAACTGTGTTCTCATGCTTGCGTGGCATGAGATAGAATCCTACTGCCAAACATCGGGTCTTTCAACAAACACCCTCTTGACCCAGGGTAGAACTACTTAATCAAGGAACTTGATGTACGGCTTCGTGTTGAGTCTGATGCCTCCACCAACAAATTCAGAAGTTCTTTTCTTATCAGAAGGATCAGAGCACATATTTCGAGGTTCCGTACCTTCGTAATCATCATTAAACTCAACTAACTCAGACTAACACCCAAACACTCTGAAATGCTGGTATCAGAGCTTCCGACGCGAATGCCAAGTAGTACAGTATGCTGTTTCAAATTTCTGGTGGCATAAATTGCGTCATGATGTTTTTTTTACAGACGGCGCCAAACTGATTGTAATATACAATCGAAAAAAAATCAGAAACAGAAAACGCGCATGTGCTAAATTAAATAATTAACACGTCTATAATTTACCTATTGCACCCACCATATATATATATATATATATATATATATATATATTAAACTTATTTCCTTTTCATCAAATTTGTTAGATATTGGGAGTAATAAACTTTTACATTCCATGCTGACACGTTTCACATAGCAGTTGTCTTTTATCTAAATTAGTTGCTTACTTAGTCTGGAAGGTCCAGTCTACCCTATACTTTTAACCAAAGAGAGACGCACACTCATGCATTCATACAAAATACTTCACTTCCCTACTGACTTATGTTAGTATAGACATTCACTTATATATATATATATATATATATATATATATATAATGATTATCATCATTATTAACTACCTGGTGAGACATTGTTTTTTCAAAGTCGAAACAAAATGTACAATTTTATAGTAGATTGTAGTTTGTATGTGTTCTAAAGTATAATTTATAAAAATATATATATGAATAAAAGAAACAAGTGGTAAAAGTATACCCAGCCGATGCGTTTCGTCCTCTGAGGGATTATATAGGACTAATGTTTTTATATGACCAATGTTTTTATAGGGCCATTCTTTTTATAGGACCAATGTTCCTTAGAGGACGAAACGTGGAAGTATAATTTTTTCCTCTTGTCTCTTTATATTCCCTTTGTCTCTTTTACAGATATACTCTATCTGAATTTATATATATATATATATATATATATATATATATATATATATATATATTGTGGCACTCTGTGTGTGTGTGTGTGTGTGTGTGTGTGTGTGTGTGTGTGTGTGTGTGAACCCGAAAATGTTTCCCTTCTTTATTATTTTGCCAGTGTGTCATGTATTTTTCTTTATTATTTTCCTTTAATGTTATTAACGAGACGATTTACGAGGAAGACAAGCGCAAATAAAGTCTTTGTTATTTTCGGGTGTAAAGCAAGCAAAAGGGGAAATAGAAACTGGAAGAGGGTGGCTGGGTAATTATCCTATCTCGACCTGTGTTGAAGATGTCGATGACAGGTACACAAACAGATTATAGTTTCGTACACCTTTTTGAACGCTTACGTTTATCCCTATCTATCTACGCTTTTATTTGTCTATTCTCCTTCCTGTCCGCCTTTTTCTTTATAGATGTTTATACGTAGATACACAAATTTATGTAAACAAACACGCAGATAGATAGATAGATAGATAGATAGATAGATAGATAGATAGATAGATAGATTTGAATAAGAATGATGGGATTCTTACTTTTCCCGATTCTACTAGTGATAAATGGCATAACATCAATTAGTAGGAAAATCAAATCGAGTTTAAATTCTGTCTAAAGCCTTTTTGTCATATATATATATATATATTATTGTATTTGGGCAGTAATCTCCCTTTTATGCAGGTTTCATTAAAAATTAAAGACAATGTGTGATGGTTACGTTTTTATGTAATTTTTTATGTGAGCTAATCATTTTTTTTCTTTTGAGGATATAAATTAGATAAAAATTGGCCAAATGTTTTGTTTATCCGAGCGCTTTTGGCTATAATTTTAACCATTTTCGAGGATGAATGTCATTTTACGTGTAACAGAATGTATGTGGTTTTATGTATGCTGTATAGTAGTGGTGTGTGTTATGTACCGAACACGGTAAGCATTTTGTTGGCGTGTTTGTAGTTAATATTATTGAGTGTTGTTTTTTTTTTGGGGGGGGGGGGGGGGTTGCCAACAAAGCCCCCATTATTTTTTGTCTATTTTTTTGCATGTGGATGATGCTAACACTGTATACATTCTGTTACACGTAAAATAAATTTCATCTTCACTATAAAATAGCGTTTAAAATATTTAGATTGCGCCATTAAATAACCCATATAGGTGTTGATATGCAAAAGCAACCAATATCCTAATGTAAGGGTTATTGACTTGTCATGATATTCGATCGTTTAAGTTTTCATGCCACGGTTCACACTCCACCCACATCTATTGAACAGGTGAAGAGGCTCATCCATTGTTTCCTGTTCAGGATGCGGTTTCCAGTTTTCTCTTTTCCAATCTTTTTACTCTTTTTTTTTTTTTAATTGGAGTAGCTAGACTAAACTATCGCCCGGTTCACACTCCACCCACATCTATTGAACAGGTGAAGAGGCTCATCCCTTGTTTTCTATTTAGGATGCGGTTTCCAGTTTTCTCTTTTCTAATCTTCTCACTTTCTTTTTTTTTTTTTCAATTGGAGTAGATAGACTAAACTATCGCCCGGTTCACACTCCACCCTCACCTATTGAACAGGTGAAGAGGCTCATCCCGTGTTTTCTGTTTAGGATGCGGTTTCTGGTTTTCTCTTTTCCAATCTCTCCTCTCTTATGTATCCCCCTGCAAATCAGTGGCGTTACCGCCCTGCTCGGGCTGATATGATTAAAAAAAAAAAAGAAAAAAACTTTAATCTGAAACACCGGTTCCCATACGATAACCGAAGTTAAGCAACGTCGAGCCTGATCAGTACTTACATGAGTAACCAGTTGAGAATACCAGGTGCTGTAACCTTGGATAGTGTAATGGGTAATGACTCGTAATGGTTACTTTGAGAACCGATTTCCAATTCCAGTTGGGTCAGCTATTTTTTTCTGCATTAAAAGACAAATCATTTCTCTAGCAACTGTTATTATTATTATTGTTATTAGCATTATCCTTATTATTATTATTATTATTATTATTATCGTCATCATCATCATCATCGTATTTGATTTCTGCTATGGTCACACTACCTACCAAGTTTGCGGGAAGACCTAAGACAGGTAGTAGTGTGTTGTTATGCCTACATTTCATGATTTGTTTTTCTATCTTCCATAACATCACTAGCGTTTTTCGGACAATGTTCTTTTTAGTGTGTTCGCTGTACTTAATCAAGACAATTTATTATTATTATTATTATTATTATTATTATTATTATTGCTGTTGTTGTTGTTGTTGTTGTTGTTGATGTTGTTACTCGTTCACTTATGTCGTAAAAAATGACAGCTTCAAAACATATTTTCCATATTATTACTAGTATTTCTCGAATATTTTTAAAACCCTGGTCCCGCTTCTTAAGCATCTTGAATAGCTCTCTATTGTCATAGCAAAGATACTGCCACCTGACATTACTAGTGCGAGGGAGATAACAGCAAATATTTGAATATATCATAAAGAGAAATCTCAGAAATACTCTTAATGTAATATATAAATATATATATATATATATATATAAATTAACCTAATGAGCCAACAAACCTACCAAGGTTTCACCTAAACGGATCTTCAGGGAACGCTCTACTTAAGTATTGAACGCTTTTTAGTTATTGATTACTCGTCTCGGGTTTTTTCTTTGGCCTCCGTGCTGGCTCGGTCCAAATCGCTTTGGCTGATGTTCATGTGCTTAGCACTTTCTTTTTTATAACTATTTTTTCCTTCCGCGTATATACGCGGAGGTTTTTTCGAAACGAGTATAGTGATAAGTTTGCACACACACACACACACACACACACACACACACACATATATATATATATATATATATATATTAGTCATCCACATACAAGCCAGTTTCGCTGTATCACAGCTCATCAGTGTGGCTAGACATATCCACTTGCTTCTGGCCGGGATCGAAACTCGACCGATTTGGTGTCAGTCGGAGTCTCTACTCCCTAAGCATGGCATCGGCGCATGGCATCAGAGAAGGGAAATTTCAGCGTCTTGTATATAAGCAGTGTATACAGACGCCAGTCACCGAGAGAACTCCATTCATTTCTGAAGAGACACGCATTATAGCCGAAGTGGGAACTGTTTTTAAAATTTTCTTCTCCAGAGAGCTCAATCGTAATGAGAGCATAATATATATATACTCTAGTACTTCACCACAATCCTCAGTATTCTAAGTTGTGTTCCGTAGTCTGAATGCTCCCGGAGATTCCTAGATTTTCTACACATTTTATTAATTGCTTTAGGACCGTTCCTTGAACTCGGACCACGGATGGAATTACTGTCATCATCACGCGTTAGAAATAGTTTTTTTTTGTTTTTTTTTTTTGTATTTATTTTGTTTTTTTTTACTTCTCTGGAAAGTTCGATATACTTATCTGTGATTTGAAGTAATAGTGAAGTCTATCGTCTAACGTGTCCTTTTCTTCTTGTTCGCCACTATATTTGGGCCACTGGCCGGGATTGAATCACAAAGACCCATAGGATATTTTGTATTTCATGCTTCCTGATAGATTTTGGTCTGCGTATCTACTAAGGGTCCGTAAATCAATTATTTTTGTCGTTGTAGTATTCACTGAACTTTAATTAGAGATTAAATGACATCATACCCTCTTTCTCTGAGAGTTAAATAAGCATTCTCTCCAATTTTATTGATATGTCTGGATAGTTTTGGTACTTACATGGATGTCTAGTATATCTAACCGCTTTGCAAAGTATTTTAGGACTGTCATTTCGATCATCAAATATTACATTTATATTGATATGATAGCGTTAGAATTCAGAATTCGCTGGTATTATTTAAATTTATTAGAGTTTTTATCCTCATTGTTGTTATTACCACAACGTTTCGGCCGTTTTATTCCCGACCTTCTAGAGGTGTCTATCGATTCAGGTAACCTCCAGGGAATTTTGAACAAAACCTTTTATTTAATTTTCGGGGATATAGTGTTCTCCTTCCGTTGTCCATATTTAATTATATTCTATCTCGTTCTTTCTTTCTTTCTTTCTTTCTTTCTTTCTTTCTTTCTTTCTTTCAGTACTACTCATTGCAAGCTTTGTTTTCACTAAATCTGAGTCTTAGTTTAAAATTAAACTTTTAATATGTTACCAAATTCAAGAACTAACGGTTTCATTCACTGGGCAATTGTCACGTGATACAATCACTCGGAGCCTTAAATACTGCAGTGTGGGTTTCAGGTTTTTCTGGAAATTGTTTTGTCTGAAACAGACCAGGCGCCTCAACAATCGAAACTGTATGAGGACAACAACAAAGTTGAGGATATTAGTCCGACTACAAATAATTTATATAATAACTCCTCATCCGGGAACATCAGGCAGAAACTATTGATATGATGTTTATATATATTATTAAAAGAAATATTTAACAATGTAACTTTTTTACCATTCAAAATGTTTTATGGAATTGTTCATATTATTGGGTGTGCGTTCTGGTGTAGTAGATATCTGCTCGAAACCAGAAATCGGTGAACTGAGTTCAAATTCCGGTTGAATTCCTCGCATTTACTTACGCACTAATAGCCTTTGGAAAGATATTAATCTGTCTTTTTTCCTTTCAGCTATGAGTTAAATGGCAGGACAAATTAGTTTCTAAAGCCTTGATTGGCAACCAGTCTACTACAGAAAGTAATTGTAATCTACTGCGCAAAAATCTTCTCCCCAGTAACTCGTGTATCACGTATGGCACTTAACTGACTGACTATTATTATTGATTTTCGAATAAAATAATATATATAATATATATTATATATTATATAATATATATTATATATTATATAATATATATTATATATTATATAATATATATTATATATTATATAATATATATTATATATTATATAATATATATTAAAATATATATTATATATTATATAATATATATTAAAATAATGCATTTTATTATTACCGTCTCCCCAAAAGGTAATACTGAAATTCGAATAAAATTTACTACTTGCTTCTGGAGTGCTCATTAACGAACTTAAATGGCGAAACATATCAAATTTATAAAGATTTCTGGCTTGTTTCTTCTCGATTTTATAAGGAAAATACCAGAGAATAAACGCTGAATTTCGCCAGATGCTGGTCATAAATTACTCTGTTTGAACAAACTATGTCCAAGGTATTGCAAAATCAGATACTTTAGTGTTGAATCTTTCTCTGATGAAAGGATAGCACATATTCCAAATGAAAAATTTGAATTCCAGTAGTTTCTTACATTGGAAACCCGATTGTTGAAACTGCAATTTTGTTGACCGTCAATTTTGTATAGAATTGGTTATATGTGTGAAAAGAATATTATTTAATTGAGATTTTGTTAGGGTGGTGAATTAAAAAAATTGTGATTTTTTTTTTGTTTTTTGTTTTTTTATCTGAAGTTTTATTTCTGATGACTTAGTCTGAAAACTAAAAACTCGTTTGCATCTTTCAGAATTTGCTCATTTCCCATCTTCAGGAGAAAAATACTAATTTCCTTTACTATTTCTTTTAATATAAATTTTGTTAAGAACTATACTTGTACTGAAGCCAACTGCAATTCGTGGCTTCTTATAAGATTACATCCTCTTAATTAATAATCGATGTTGCCCCGACTTTTTAATAAAAAAGTTCACGATACTATCGATAGAGACACACTATAACACAATCAATTCATTTCAAGTTAGAAAATACAGCATTAAAGAATAGAATTAATGCAAATATACATATTATGAAACATACAGTAGAGAAAAATACTTTTTATATACGAAATATCCGACGTCAGACTTCAATTAGTAACATTTTCAGTATTAAATTTCAATTAAATCTATTATTGGAAATCAACCGTGTGTTGATGCTTATTTTGCCTCTTTTTTTCAAGGTGTCTACAAATCTCATCAGAAATAAGAATTTATGTGACTGTCGTAACAATCATGAGCTTGAAGATATTCACAAATAAAACCAACGATGATTTCAGAAATGATTATTATTAGTAGTAGTAGTCGTAGATGTATAAATTTGCAAGCTCAATAATGTTTCTTAGACTAAAGTAATGTCTAAATCTTTTTCAAATAACTCAGATCTAACTACAGTTTGCAGTGATAAAATAGAATTAATTAAATAAACTCATTAAGTATAAATTATAAATAAAATATCAATGTAAGTCATAGTTTCATCCATAAGTCATTTTTTGAGAAACTTACAATAAAATGTCACATTTAACAGCAATAAAACTCATCAACATCTCATTGAACTATCTCTTAATATTTTGTATTAAATAGATCTTTTTAGATTATCCTTTCCGTTTACGAACTTGGCATCATTATCTATTTCTCTCTCCCCTCTCTCTCCCTAAGCAGTTTTCTCATATATATCAGTCAGTTAAGTGCCATATGTGATCCACGATTTGGACGATCATGTCTCCAAAAAGAGACATGACTGACTGGGCAGAAGATTATCCCCGGTAGGATGCCATTGCTTTGGTAGATTGGTTGCCAGCCAAGGCTATAGAACCCAATCTGTCCTATTATTTAACCCATAATTAAAAGAAAGAGACAGATTAAAACCTTTCCCAACGGCGTTTGTGCTTAAGTGAATGCAAGGAATTCAACTGGAATTCGCACTCGGCTCCCCGTTTTTTCGTTCCGAGTCGATATCCACTGCAGCACAACGCACATATTTCTAAAATATATAGTTTATATCATTCTATGTATATATCTATACTATTATATATATATATATATATATATATATATATATGCAAGCTTATCACTATACTCGTTTCGAAAAAACCTCTGCGTATATACGCGGAAGGAAAAAATGGTTGTAAAAAATGAAAGAGCTAAGCACATGAACATCAGCCAAAGCGATTTGGACTGAGCCAGTACGTAGCCCAAAGAAAAAACCCGAAACGAGTAATCATTAACAAAAAAACGCTCAATACGTAAGCAGAGCAGAATAAGTAAATTAACCTTTCACCTAAGCGGATCTTCAGGGAATGTTGGCTCCAACCTTCCCTGAAGATCCATTTAGGTGAAACCTTGGTAGGTTTGTTGGCTCAACTGATATATATATATATATATATATATATTACTGATATATATACATATATATATATATATATATATATATATATATTATATATATATATATATATATATATATATATATATATATATCATTATAAATATATGCATATAACTATATATCATTTTCTAAGGATGTATGAAGTCATTAATATAGAAAATGTTTGCTTGAATTAAAATTTTAGAAAAATATACCATTTTTATCACCTATATTATGCATTAAAAAGAAAATATGGTGTCAACATTTTTTAGCAAAAAGACAAATTTTAAATTCTTTCCACATTTAAGTTTGTTTTCAAACAACACAAACATGCCAAAAAAATAATAACTGATAATTAAATAATATAGACATTATTATTATGTTCTTTTTACTGCATCACAAAAAAGTACAATTTAGTGAATTTGAATAACAGAAAACAATTTAAATAGCACTACAATATTTGGTTATATGTCTAAACTCGCTTAGTTATGAATTTATATAAGAAGAAAAGTTTAGCCAATTTCTGTATGTTTTCACTTAAAGGTGAAAAACTAAAAATGTTTTCAAAATGTTTGGTATATATCAACAATATAACTTAGTCTATCAACTATAAAATTTAAACTCTGCTCTTTAATGTTGAAACGTGGAGGCTGGTAGATAAGAAACTGGCCAACGATTATAAGAAACTGAGTCTGCCTCGATTTAAAAGATATTAAAGGTGTCTGATATTACCGGGTTTCATTTTGATTGCTTTTGCTAAAACCAATGCCCACTACCCGTTTATGGGACACAACGATATAAAAATTCATCTGTTACTTGTCTACAAATCTGACAAATGTATCTTCTTTTTATTTTAACTACAGAAAAAACTGCCCTAGGAAGAAACCGAAAATATTTCCCATTTGCAGAAATATCCAATGTTAAATTATTTCCGAGATCTTGTTTTGTAAGTCAACTCTAAAGTTAATATTGCCGTTTATAAAGAATAAGATCACAATTAGAATTAAATTTGATTATCAAATCTATTTATCTTTTTGCTTGCATGAGTCTGTTTGGTAGAATATGAGATATAATTCTCTATACAAAGTGGGTAATTAAATGATAAAATATTTCGTTCTTCAAACAGATTACTACAGACTGAATAATGCTTTTTTGTATATAGTTAACATTTGTTTTCCCATATTGACAATATATTTTTTCGATTTTGTCATTTAATTACCCACCATTTCTTTATTAAAAATGTAACAAAAATGTGTTTTTTTATCGATTGCTAGTGTTCAGCAGGTAAGACAAAATGCTGACTTGAATTCACTCTTCTTAGCAGAACTGACAAGATTTGATTCTCTGTTTTACATTTTAACGATACTTGTTCCTAATTAACCTCCCCAATAAATATTTAAGTAAATTCTATCCAAAGTGTTAAGGTTGTTTTCGAACAACAAAAACACATAAAAAGAATAAAGAAATACAAATCACTAGTCAAATGCGAACACTCCGAATATTTATCCAAGGGTATTATCTATTATACTTATTAAAATACTATTGAAACTTTTTAAGATACGATTTTTTCAAGTATTCATTCCAAGTGATCACTTATTATTATTATTATTATTATTATTATTATTATTTTCTTTACATTTTGTTCAATACACATTTCATTTTGGGTCCCAATCAGAGACCTAAGGTTAGAAAGAGCTTTATGACAATTTCCACCGATCATTATTTTTTTTAAAGTCAAAACAAAAGAAACCATAATATCACACATATTTTACATAAATAGAGCTCTTCCTAAAGTGTGAGTTGTACTTGTGAGTATTATCATTTTTATTGCTGTAAGGCTTTGGTTACGAAGGATCCTTTCAATGAGTCTATCTAAACCTATTTCAATCAATCAGAGTGCTCCAACTACAACTGGAACTATTGATGTCCTCGTATGCTGCGTTTTTTAGATTTTCACTTCATGATCCTTGTATTATTATTATTATTATTATTATTATTATTATTATATTTGCTATCTGTTTACTGAAATACCGTACGGAAACGTGAGTTAAGGCAAGTTATTAAATATATGAGTTCTGTTTTTAGAAATTATGATGTTAAATAATACTTTATATGGATAGTGTTTATATTTTCTTTACACTGATAATGCTCTCTGTATTATTATTGGCTTACGGCCACATCATATTGAAAAACCGGTTCCCGTACGATCACTGAATTTAAACAACCTTGAGCTGGGTCAGTACCTATCAAGATGGGTGCCCGCTTGGAAATATCAGGTGCTTTTGCGGGTTGGGCAATGGATAACGGCTCGGAATTGTTTATCTGAGAGCAGAGTTCCAATTCCAGTTGACTTCATTAGATTCATTTACGTACAAATTTCCATTGGCAAAGATATGAATCCACCTCTTCTTCCCTTAGGAATGAGTTAATTAGTAAGTCTTGTATAACTAAACCGTTATTATCTCAAAAATAAAATAAAATTGCGTAAAAAATATTTAGATTTCGGCATTAAATTACCTAGAGAGGTTGATATGCCAGTAAACAAAAATTAAGCAACCAAATTATTATTATTAATGTAATAATTATTCGATTTCAAAATCTTGCATTGAAATATTTTAAAATACAAAGTTAGTCTCCAAACAACCAAATGCCATTATCATTTTATGATAGGATGCTAAAAGAAGCAGTTCTTCCTTCCAAAAATAAAAATTCTGATGTTTGGCCATCCGCTCAGATTTGGAGAAATTCATCACTTCTCTTAAGAGATCACTGTAAAGCAATAATCGATTATTGAAAAATATTATTTGTAATAATTGGCCTATGAATAAAATGCCTATAATGATGATTTTACCCTAAAATCATAAACGAAAATTAATTCCTCAACATTAACATACATAAGGAGAAATAAAGTTAATGAACGTGGTCATAACAAACTATTATATATTATAATTATTGCTTTAATCTGGAATGGATAAAACTTTTAATCAAAAGAAAACTCAGATATTAAAAGAGGCGTCACCAGGAAAACGGCATAAAAATGGGAATAATTCCAAAATTCTTCAAAGAGTCAGCGTAATAGGAAAAACAGCTATGCCAGATATTGACGTGGCACGAGTCACAGATCAGAAGAGATACAAGGATGAAACAATAATTCTGTCATCTGACATTAATGGGATTTTGATCTCGGAAATGTTTGCTTTCGATCGATGTCATCTATGGAGAAGAGTTGGATTAAGTGCATTGACAAGACAATTCCTTATATATATATATATATATATATATATATATATATATATATATATATGTTTGACTCAATATCGATTACGCACATACACACGCGATCATAAAGGCACATGTGTGTTTTTACCTAAGGAATTGTCTTGTCAATGCACTTAATCCAATAAAGGATATCTAAACATGCATGTATATATATATATATGCATGTTTATTTTATTTTATGTTTATATATATGTTGTCGTTGCTTAACAAATTTTTATGTCAACACAAGATAAAATCGTCTTTGATGGTGGATGTTTTTATGTTAACGTCCGTGTGACTTCTCTGAAGATGGCTCATGCGAACCGAAAGCTTAGAACCAACTTAATATGTTGCAGAAGTTTTGTCTTCATTTTCACCTGAAATTAAAGCCAAAATACGATGTTTGGAACGGCTCATGTTTAAACATAGTAGATATTCATTGTCTCTTATATTTAACAGTACATGTTTAGAAAAGTTTCTGCTTTCTCGATATACTATATATATATATATATATATATATATATATATATATATATGCATGCTTAAATATTCTTTATACAATGATGAGTATATCCTATTTTATGCACATATATATAAGCACATCTATATATTTTTATAATGTACATTATATATATCCATATATGTATATTGAATTATGAGATATGGATAATGTTATTTTAGTTTACTTGATTTTACGACATATCAGCATTTGAGGTATTTAATTAGAAATTTAGAATGAGACACCCAGTTAAGATCAAACTAATCCCTACATATTAAAGGTCTAACGACGAGGCACCTACAACTCATAAGTTCTTCTTAATGTTCTTCTTAATATATATTTTATATTTGTTTTTAAAATATGCGCTAACCATATATTTATATATACATTGCATATCTATATCTATCTATCTATGTATCTATCTATCTATGTATCTATCTATCTATCCATATATATATATATATATATATATATGAGGACAAATATAAAAAGACTGCCGCTATTCACTGTTAATAGCGATATCCACAGTACTTAAGCTTTATTTCTGATATTAATTACTTTACACCGATAAATACAGCATATAATACAATTGTATTCTATCATAAACATTGAATATATATATATATATATATATGTGTGTGTGTGTGTGTGTGTGTGTGTGTGTGTGTGTGTGTGTGTGTGTGTGTGTGTTTTGGCAGCATTTTTTCATTAATACAGGTTTCGTTGAATAATATAGACAAGTTTTGTCTATTTATTTTGTGTAGGATCCTTTTGTATAGTCTGATAAGCTTGATAGTGCTATCGTTAAAAGACGACAAGAAATCGCAGTAATTGTTGATTTTTATCAGGTCTGAGCTTTCGGCTTACATAAGCCATTATCAAAGAATGAACATTTAACATATAGTGAACATAGAACAATTATATGCAGTATATATATATATATATATATATATATATATATATATATATATATATATATTCCAATAAATGTAGCATTCTATAAAACTATTCTATGTTATATACAATTATTTCTTGTTTATATAGTCGTTACCTAGAAAAAGATAGCCAAATTAGTATGCATTTATTTTTGTCTTTGACAAATATTCATGTAGATACAAATTACAAAACTTGATGAATATTTTTGTCTACCGTCCATGTCTAAAAATACTGGAGAAGATAAACAATTTGTCTTAATTTTGTCGTTGTTTTACCGTCTTGCCACTTTTGTAACTTGAGGATTTGTTGCCATTATCATTTAATTCAGCTGCGGTTAAAAATAACATACTGTGAAATCTCGTTTGATTCGTAACATCACTTCCTTAAATATCAGTTGCGTGAAACATTTGAAGTAATTATTTTTTTTAATGAATAATTAATGTGAATTAAAGATTTGAAAATGGCAGGTTAAATTAATTTACTCTCAGACTCGATGATTTCGATATCAAGAAATAAAATCACTAATTTTACATGTTTTTACCTGATTAAATAAAAACGTTGCTATGAACAGCACAGTTCTCGTGTAATGATTAAGATGTGACCGGATATGTGACCGGACGTTGGGATCAAAACAAGCAAACAATCAGAGAATACTGTCGTGGATTTTAATGGGGGTACATTTTCCAACATATTTAAACTGTACGGAGTTTACATTTGTGTGGGTATTTTTTTTTTTTATATTAAACTGTTTGGGAAAAAATTATAATGAAACTAAAAATGTAAACTAAAATGTAAACTAAAATCATTTCATTCTTAAGAATATCTAATTGCGAATAAATTTATTTCACCAGGATCTGGAAGCATTATTTTCTAAATCAGATGTTCAATTTTGTATGATAAATTTAAAAACGCAAACAAATCTTAACAGAGATCAACCGTTATATATCCTACCTATCTACATAACATGACACTCCATTTTCTTTTTACGCTCTCACAACAACCTCATACAGTAGCCCTCTACCTAGAGAGACTTTTGGGCCTTATATTGGGTTAACAATCTATAATAATAAAGTTGTGTGTTTATTTGTATATATATATATATATATATATATATATACATATATATATTATAAATTATACTTTAGAACATGTACATAATTTCTTTGTATATAGAGAAATTATGTACATGTTCTAAAGTATAATTTATAATAAATATTCACAGCTCTATATAGTATAAATTAATATTTTGGACGTTGAAAGAATTCTTCGTTCTGTATTCACACGGATATATGTATATATTGTCACACTCATGGAGAGAAAAAGAGACCATAGCGAGGCAGCTTCGGTTCAATTCATTCTCTTTACTACCAGTTATTAAACTTTACTACCTGCTATGAAAGGTTTTGCCGCGTGTTTGCTTTTTAAAACTGCATTATTATTTTATTTTATTTTATTTTATTCATTTATTTTTTTCGGGCAATAATTACGTAGGCGAGTAAGGAAGACTATATATATATATATATATATATATATATATATATATATATATATATATATATATATATATATATATATATATATATATATATATATATATATATACTCCTGGCACGCTCAGAGGGATTTTTTTTTCTTATATTGTAAAGTAAGTTACTAAACATTAGGTACATTAATATATACGTTGCCGTCATTTTAGACTCCATATCGATATAAATATTTTGCCTTCGTTTTTGACGTTTTTTATATAAAAGGTAACTTAAAATAATATGTTTGTTTGTGTGTGTGCGTGTGTGTGTTATATCAACCTAATATACGCATGCGTGAATATGTTTGCATGTGTGTATGCATGCGAGTCAATGAACAGACACGCGTGCGTCCAGTATAATGAATTCGAAGGTTTTCATATCCATATACAAATTTACTGAAACGAAAAATACCCAGATGAAAATTAAGCCAAACAATGTTTATGTATGAGAATAAAGAAAATCTATTCTATAAGTTACAAAATCGTACGTTATATCAATGTACGGATTGTAAATTATTTGTTGTTGCTCTTATTTTTATTGTAACTATTTCCAGAAAATATGTGCTTCAAATAATAAATTTAAAAAAGCCCCTTTCTTTTTCGTGGAGAAATAGAACTATACATGGAACTAGCAACTACTGCTATTTACATCAACTTCATGTTCATATGCGTATGTTAGCAAAGTTTTGTGATTCGTTGTGTACACGTAGATATATATACCTGTATTTTAGGTCTGATAGCTAGTGAGATGGATAGATATGTATGAATAGACATAGATAGATAGATAGATAGATAGATAGATAGATAGATAGATAGATAGATAAGATCAGAGTCTTATGATCGCTTGGTGTGAAACACAGTCACAATACAGATTTGATACAAATGTCTATAACCATAAATAGATAGATAAATAGATAGATAGGTAGAGAGAGAGAGAGAGAGAGAGAGAGAGAGAGAGATTGATTGATAGATAAATATTATTATTTTTGAGCACTCTACCTTCGATATTGAACTCAATATATATATATATATATATATATATATATATATATATATATATATATGTTGAAGTAAAGAAAAATTAAGAAACGAACATCAATCTAACATGTTTATTCTATTTGTTCTTTATTTTTTCATCCTGTCGTATTCTAGTCCAAATTTGATCTTTACCTTCATATATATATATATATATATATTACACACACACACACACACACACACACACACACACACATATATATATATATATATATATATATAAGTACTTATTTTATACGTTTGTGGCCGTGCTTATGCGATCAAATATATAAATGGCTTCGTCCGTATATTTTCGAGGGTGTGCTGAAAATTTCTTGGTTCGACCAAGTAGCCCTTCCCATAAAATTCTGATATTTGGTCAGATTCTGGGAAGTGGGTTGGCCTCGTATATATGTAAGGACAAATAACGGATTGCATCTGAACCAAACTAACTGCTTACATATATACGGCTTCCTTTATTCTTCACTTCTTCGCTCAGTATAACAATTTATTTTCATGAAACTCTGTATCTGGCTTACTTAGATTTAAATGGACCCATTTTTGTAAAACTGTTGACCATGGAAACACTTTTTTCCTCAATCGCGTAGAAATGAGCACGACTTCGTCACCTAGTTTCTTTTTTTGTTTTCGCAATATATCATTTCACACGCGCTACACAAATGTGTTATATATATATATATATATATATATATATATATATATATATATATATATATATATATATATATATATATATATATATGCATGTATGTATGTATGTATGTATGTATATAATAATGATATAAGTAATGGTTACAAATGGAAGTACATTCCACAAATATTTACTTTTAAAAAGAGCTCAGTACAAATGTAAAATATAAAGAAATATGTGATTATTATTATTATTATTATTATTATTATTATTATTATTATTATTATAGAATTCTACAACTCAGTAGCTATAACGTTTCGGTGTTAACGTACCATCATCAGGCAATGAGATGTGGTTAATTTATTCTATTTGGTAATATATGTAGATAAGGAGATTTTAAAAACTATAATAAAAATAAAAATTAACCACCAACTCCACTTAATTCTCATTGGATGACCTCTTTATTCTTATGTTTTTATTTATTTTATTTTTTTAATTTTTATTTTATCTTTTTAAAATCTCCCTACCAAATAAATTAACCAAATAAACTAACCACATTTCAAAATTAGCAAATGAATTAACCAGATTTCACTGCCTGACGATAGTGTTTTAACAAGAAAACTTTATAGCTATTGTTATAATAATAATATTAATAATAATAATTACTATTATTATTATTATTATTATTATTATTATTATTATTATTACCATATATATGTATATAATTAAAAATTATAGACAGGGTATTATGGTTAAGCTTTTCATATAATTTTTCGTCTGACTTTTTTTCTTTTTTTTTTATTATATTAATACATTGTCACTTTTAACGAAACCTGCATAAATGATATATTACTAAAGTTCGTCGGATAGAATGTAGTTTCGTTTTTGGGAATATTTTCGTGTTTTTCTGTATCCTGAAAGTTGAACCATGGCTGGTAAATGCATCATGAAGCCATCTGAAAGTTAAATAATAATAAAAATGCGGAAAATATTTTTGGGAAAAATATATCAAGAATATATATATATATATATATATATATATATATATATATGACCAGTTTATGTAAAAAGCTATGCCAAACTGAAGAATATTTTCGCGTGACTTCATCGAACTGTTCTAATGTACGAAACGTGTGACACGAAATTTTACATAGGCTTAACTTTTATGCATATATATATATATATATATATAGAGAGAGAGAGAGAGAGAGAGAGAGAGAGAGTGAGAGAGAAAGACTGAACTTTCGCCCGGTTCACACTCCACCCACGTCTATTGAACGGGTGAAGAGGCTCATCCCTTGTTTCCTGTTTAGGATGTGGTTTTCGGTTTTCTTTCTCTTTTCCAATCTTTTCTCTCTTACATAGCCCCCTGCACATCAGTGGCGTTACCGCCTTACTCGAGGTGATATGATTAAACAAAAAATATATATATATACATGTGTGTGTGTGTATGTGTGTGTGTGTGTGTATCCAGGTGAAGGGAACCAACAGTTTTACAATTCCGAGTTCTCCGACATCCACTTTTTTTTTCTTATAAAAGTGATTAATACAAGAAATACTGTGTAGCATAATATAATCGTATAACTAAATTTGCTTTTTAATTAAAAATACATTGCGATCCGGAAATTTCCATTTCAAGATTTTTGCCTCGTCACCAGGCAATGTTAGATCATTGTTGTGAAATTTGCAACAATGAGCTAACATTGCCTGATGACAAGGTGTAAATCTCGAAACATAGAAATATATATAGGGAGGGAGAGGGAGAGCATCTCTTTGTTGATAAATGTATAAATAAACAAATAGATATCGATTTTCAGGTAGTAATTTTCCTTTGATCTTTGTATATATATATATATATATATATATGTATATATATATTCTATATACATGCTATGCACACAGATAGATAGATAGATAGATAGATAGATAGATAGATAGATAGATAGATAGATAGATAGATAGATAGATTTCTTAATCAGTCACAGTCCTGCGATACATAAGGAAAATGTTGGTATTAAATTATTAACATATAGCTCAGCCCTTCTATCTTTGATCACAATATTTGTTCCCTTCACCACCACCTCTGTGTTCTCGGAGCTTCTCTCTCAGATCACAATGTGGCCTCTAAGAAAGATATCCAACACTTACTATAAAACTTATATGGATACACATACACACGCGCTCACATACTTATATAACATTTCAATTACATATACATGCAGATGAAATTGAAAGAAAGAATGATACATTACATATATATATACACTTTATATATATATATAAAGTGGCGTTTTACGGGGTTGGGGCAGAAAGGGCCAATGTCTTCCCAGAAATTTTTGCTGGCCTCTTGGTTGTCCCCCCACAAACATTTGTAAGTTTCGAAAATTTATGAAACTGACTAGAGTTTGATTTTGATAAGATTTGATCTTCTGCATTTTTCACTATGCGTTTTCTTTTTCATTTAACTTTTAAAGGACACATACAGAAACCAGTTTAAAAGAAAAACAAACAAAATTAAAAAAAATTATAGCCAGAAACAGACATGTTGTTGGTCATATTAATAGTCATATTTTCATATCTCAAGGAAGATGTTACTTAGAAATGTCTCCTAACTTGATATGTAGACACATAGCCAGTCAGTGATTTATGGACGAGTGAAAGAATTGGTCAGAAATTACGCTGCTTGAGTTGCCCCCTCCTCAGAAAACTTGGCACCTGAGTGTCCCCCCACTTTCAGAGTTCCACAATCGCCACTGTATACATGGGTAACATATTATTCATGTATAGACTTTTTCTATGCAAGTATAGGAAGATAGACAGACCCCTATACACACACACACGCGCACACGCACACACACACACACACACACATATATATATATATATATATATATATATATATTGAGACGAAAACTCAACACATAATTAAACATAATATAATATTGTTATTCTGGACA
>JBBBDQ010000571.1:5772500-5792500 GCA_037127315.1 Ascarosepion bandense
TTTTGTCTTTTTTTGTGTAGATAAATATATTACACACACACACACACACACACACACACACACACACACACACACCTATACACACATATTTTGTTCAGTTCTTTAAATTCAGCTTAATTTTAAATTTTTTACTTTCATAGCTTTCCTCAATTATTTCAATTTTCAGCCTTTCGTTTTTCTTTTTTCGTTTGGTCTACCATTTCTTAGTTCCACTTTCTAATTTTATCGTTCATTTTTCCTTTTCTGAATCGTAATTCCTTCTTTATTCTTTGCCTTTTTTTTTTTTTTTTTTTCATTTATTTCGTCCAGCCTTTATCTTTTCTTTCATTGTCTCCTAACGACAATCTTCCGTATAATCCCGACTTTTCTCTTCCGTTCGCAACAGTATTTTCTTTCATTTAACTAAAATCTTTCTTTTTCATTTCTCGTTTAATTATTTCTCTCTCTCTCTCTCTCTCTCTCTCTCTCTCTCTCTCTCTCTTCTCTTCTCTTTTGTCTCGCTTTTCTTCTCTTTTCCTCCTCTTTCCTTTCTCTCTTTTCTTTCTTTTTTTCTTTCTGCTATCACTCTCTTTTCTACCACTTTTCTTCCTCTCTTCTTAGTTTTTCTCTCTTTTTATCTTTTCTCTCTTTCCTTTCTCTTTTCTCTTTCTTTCCTTCCTTTTATCGCTCTCATTTCTTTCTATTTCTCTCTTTCCTACCTCTTTTCTCTCTCATTTTTCTTCTTTTCTTTTGTTTTCTCTCTCTCTCTCTCTCTCTCTCTCTCTCTCTCTCTCTCTCTCTCTGTGTGTGTGTCTCACTCTTCTTCTTTTGCACCTCTTTTCTTCTGTTCAACTATTCATTCATATTTCATTATTATTTGCTAATATTCTTTATCTTTTTTTTTTGTTAATTTTCTTTCTTTTTTGTTTTTTCGTCGTACGTATGTACAAATGTATATTCCATAATCTTTTCTCTGTGCGCGTGTGTGCGTGTATGCGATGCGTGTGCTAACGCGAGAATGTGCGTTTGTGTGTGTGCGCGCGTCTCGTTGGATGAGAAAATGTGTCGTGTCTTTCTGTATATGACTGCTTTTAATGTACGCAAGTATCCGTAAGTGAGCGTCTTCGGGCGATACTTAACTTTCATTGAATTGTCAAAATGTTACTAAATCTTATTTGTTACGGCTGTTTTTAAAAATAGCGGTATTTTTTTTTCTTACTTATTTTGGTGCAGTTGTACAACAGGGATCGCGACTAGATATTTTTTTTTCATATTACCACAGATAGGTTAAGCGCTTCAGACAACAAATATATAAAACTATTATTAATTACATTTAGTATTATAACTTTCAATGGAGGAGGGTCGAGTATGATCTGTAAATTCATTGTAAATTGATCACCTATGCAACTCAAAACAAAATATACTGTTATATGATTCTTAAAATAATTTCTTCCCTTTTAAATTCGTAATCAGATGTTTTCTTTTTGATATATTACTAATGATTGAACAATCCAGATTACGAATTTAATGTGATTTTCTGCATTTAAAAAACCACGTTGTATAGAAATATTTGTTTCGGCTTTCTGCAACCTGGTCCTTTTTTAATAAACTTTTATTTTATTTTTGATACATATTAGTAATGCGGACTCCTTAATCTATATCCCCCCAAAATGGAATATATATATATATATATAAAGTCACCACCATCATAGTACTTATCATCGGTAAGGCAAGTACTACTTACTTCTAGGTGTCGGTCCGTAGTTAAAGCATAGATGGTTTCAAAGAGCTAAGATTTTTATTTCTGGTAAAAGGTCATTGACATTTGCTCCCGTATAAATTGAAAAATTTATTGAGATTAAAGAATATCGCCCGATTATTTTTAAGTGTCTTCGCTTTGACAGTAACACCGTCGGCATCATCATCATCATCAACAACAACAACAACAACAACAACAACAGTAACGATGATTGTTTATTGGTCCTCTAGATCTGTAAAGTTTTATAGTAACTGCGGAAGTACAACAAAAACAACAAAAAATTTAAAAAGAAAAAATTAGAAAAATAAGGCAAGGGTAAAGTTGAACAATAATCATTGGACCAGAAATAATTTATTATACATTTTTTATATTATTTTATTATTATTATTTTTTCATAATGAAGTTTGTTGTGGAGGTTAGAAAATTACTTGAAAAACTGACCGCCTGACTCTCTCTCTCTCTCTCTCTCTCTATATATATATATATATATATATATATATATATATATATATATATCTGTCGGTCTATCTATATTACTTTTGATTTTATGTTGATTTTTTGTCGTACCCAAGGTGCGAACTACCATTCAACTATTGTTATTATCGAAATATTTCAGCATTTCTTATTTGTTTTAAATTGTATTCTTTCTATTATTGTCTCTTTTTGTTTCTTCCTCTCTCTCTCTCTCTCTCTCTCTCTCTCTCTCTCTTTCTCTTTCCTCCTCTCTTTTCCCTTCAACATCTCCTTTCACTTTTACTTTTTTCTCCAGTGTGAAACCTTTTACATTTTAATAATTCACTATAAATAATTATTTCTTCATATTTTCTTTTGTATATATTCGTCGCCATTTTGCCTATTATTATTATTATTGTTACTGTTAGCGTTATTATTATTATTTAGTCTTTGAGCTTTCATAAGAGTAAAGCTGCTTTAGGATGCGATCAAGCGATAGCAAGTCTCCTCAATATTCCAGCGTTTTTTCACCTTTATACTTGTTGATTTTAATAAAGTTGTCATCTACATGATTTCAACACTTTCTCGTACTTCTATTTTTTACAATCGTTTCAAGAAGCTTTTTTCTTTTTTCTTTTCTTTGTTTCTTTTTGTTTTTGTTTCTTTTGTGCTTTTATTGCTATTAATTTATAACTTTTCTTTTTTTTATTTAATCTTTTTTTTTTCTTTACTTTCTTTCTTAATGGCGGGAACAGTTCCAACCCATCACCATCATCCCTACTTTCTTCTTTATACCATCATCATCATCATCATCATCAACTCTCCTTTCCCGCTCTTTCATATTTTTTCTTTATTTACAGTTTTTAGTTTCTCTTTCAAATGCTGCAGAACTGTTTACAACATCTCTCGATTTTCTTTCTCTCTAAAAACGTAACTACCTATCCGCCATGTTGCTAATTTTGTTGTTGTTTTGTTTTTTGTTTTGTTTTATTTTTCAATTTGTTTTTCAATTTTATTTTTATTTTTGAGACAGTGCTTAACACGTTCACCTCCGCTTGAGTACCAGTAATTCTACTGGTCATTCAGTTTTTCTTTCTTCTTCTCCCCCGTCTTTCTCTTTCCCTCCCAGCAGGTTATTCAGTCCCATTCAATCAGTGTTATCCATTCGGGAAGCTTTTAGTCGCCTCCGATAGTGATATGAAAATGGCGTGTGCCTCCGAGATCCCTCCACCTATCATACCCTATCCATCATGTTACTACCGGGCCCAACTTGACCCCCTTTACCAAATTTGTTTTTAACCTCTTCTTCACCTTTCTCTTTGTCTTCTTTCTCCCATTTATTTTCTTCTTTCATCTTCTCTGCATTCTTTTCCCCTTCTTTACGCTTCCCTCATTCCAGTCTTTCTTCTTTTATCTGTCGATTTAATCAGCTTCTTTAATATTTTTTCACCACAAGGCTAATGTTTATCAAAACGTTCATAAAATATGACAAAGGGAAAATCTTATTCAGTTATCAAAGTTCAAACAAAAGGTAATTAATGCATTAATCATTGCCTGATTATATATATATATATATATATATATATATATATATATATGTGTGTGTGTGTGTGTGTGTGTGTGTGTGTGTGTGTGTGTGTGTGAAAGGCTATTTTTTATCCGACATTTTTCTTAATACTATATAAACATTGACTTTTACACTAAGAAATATATAATTTATCTTTAACATACTGGAGTCGATCTTGGTAGCAAAGAAAACATTTTATACTGTCACAACAAGTGACTCAGATGAATGAACGTTTGAATTTTACAGTTGTGTTGTCATATCCTGCTATGGCAACAGGAAATAACCATGACTGAACTTAACTAGTGCAGCCTTAAAAGCAATGAAGTGGAAAGAATAGTGAATAATGCAAAGTGCTAAAGGTTAATACGTTGTCTATCGGGATGAAAAGTCTGGATACACTCTCTGAAGTTCATGTTTGTATTCTGTTCAAGTCCTTTCGACTGCCTCAGTTATTACGAATAACTGGCTGTTGAAGTGTGAAACGAAACACGAACAGTTTACCCACTATTTTAATCCCGATGTATATGTGGATGTTACTATTATATTTGTATTGATATATGATTGATTGTGTTCTTGATCAATCCAGGTTCGTAAATAATTACATTGGCTACACCACAACCTGTTTAAAGAAAAAACTCACGTTGCATCTCTCTGATCATAGTTCAATTCAATCTCATTTAAACATACACGGAGACCTACTAAACTCTAATCGTAACATATTTGTTGATGATACAAATATAGTAGCATCATCCACATAAAATTGGTTAGAAAAAATGGATGCATTATTAATAAAAAAAAATAAAAATCCATCACTTAATAATATCAACGATGAACACGACAACAATGTGCATAACGTATAATATAAAACATACACATGACTCTACACACATACATAAACACCTTGTATATTCAGTTACATGTAAAATAAAATCCATCCTTAATAATGGCTAAGAATACAGAAAAAATATCTCGGTAAAATAAAACTTTTGAACAATTTTTATATAATCTATGTTCTGAAAAGATAAGATAACATGAAAAATTAGATAAAAAGACTTAAGTATAATACCTTATCTGTCATTTTTAATTAAACCTGTACATATATATATATATATATATATATATATATATATAGATAGATAGATAGATAGATAGATAGATAGATAGATAGATATTGTGTGTGTGTGTGTGTGTGTGTGTGTGTTGTAAAATCAGATAAGTGTGGGATTTAAACGGCAACCTCAGAATATATTCACAAATAAATTAAATTATTTTAGAACCCACGTCTATTGAAGAGGTGAAGAGGCTCATCCCTTGTTCCTTGTTTAGGATGTGGTTCCCGGCTTTCTCTTTTTCAATTTTTTCACTCTTACTTAGCCTCCTGCACATCAGTGGCGTTACCGCCTTGCTCGGGGTGATATGATTTTTAAAAAAAGTGTCTCTTTTTGTGAAAATCATATTAAATCCCATTTATTTAATTTTTAAAAATTTCAAGAATTTTTTTTTTTTATTGTTGGATACTTAATATTTATATTAGTTATAAGAACAAGTACTATTAAGTATTATTAAGTAAAACTAGATTACTAATCACAAATGAAAAGTCTCACTGCAATGCGACGACCCCAATATTTTAAAAATAATTTTGTATTTATTTTGTGTATAAACGTGTCGAATTTTATAAATACGAAGGTCCAAACACGACATTATCAGAATATAAAAGCGGTAGATATAGTAAAGCTAAAATTTTCTCACATTTCCTCAACAAGCGTCTCCGTAAGTTAGACTATGAAGCCAATTTATTGAAATTCAATAAAAGATTAGATTGCTTAGAATACTTCAATGTTTTATGATTACTGGATATTTAAAAGAAAATATATATAACACCAACATCCGTATTAAAAATACTTTTCTGTGATATTTTGAAATAAAATTAAGTAATATTAGTTTGAACTCAGATTAATGAGTCTGATCCGAGGTGGAGGTTAGTTGGAGTAAAGAAACACTTTAGACACTGGTTTGGAGAAATGACCAAAGATTTATTTTCATTTACAAAACAGGAAAATAGTAATTCTTATAGTGTAGCGTTCGACTGTACTGCATACGAGAAAAAAATGAAAGTGTCAAAGAGAATATACTTAATACGGCTGACTGCTTGTTGGCTCTCTGTTTGGGTTTGTCGCGTTGATAGCGAAATCCATTCTCTTTCTGTGCTTACAGGATGCCATTTTCACAGCCTAATGGTTGGACAGGCAACAGCCATGCTCTCTCATTGCTTCTGTAGTTACTGCTTGTGTGTCAAGTGTTCGTTATCTAACCGAGCCTCCCCACATAGGCGGGATGTGGCGCATGGACGAATTATTACGTGGGGTATTTCCAAGAGTGTACGCTCGGGCAAAATTTAACTGCAGATGTCAAGTGTGTGTGTGTGTGTGTGTGTGTGTGTGTGTGTGTGTGTGTGTGTGTGTCCGGCTTTGATGTTGGATGTAGAGTTAGCCAAATTATTTAACCGAAGACCAGTTACTATCCATAGCTGTGCGATCAAAGTCGTTTTGAAAGAAGAGAATTATTTTTTAATCTGGTATAGTTTGTAGGTAACTTACTGTTTGGAGGCGATATAAGACTTTAGAAATCATTAAAGTTATATCTGTTTACAGTTAAAAGTATCTGAGGGTTTCAATTGCGAAGGTTGGTTATCGTATATCTCGTACGACTTGAATCCCTTGGGCCTATTGATGCGTCGGCCTGAGCTTGAGTTTTTGGTATGATCTGTAACTTCTTCCTTGGATGGATCGGTGGTGAGAGTTTGTGGTTTTGTAGTTTGTTGAATCGAGATGGGATGGTTTGATACCGTCTACAGATACGTTTTCTGTACATCCATTTTGTTCAGTAGTGAAATATTTCTCTACCTTATTGGTTGTTCGTTATGGCCCGTCATATTCGGGTTGAAGTGATTTTACACTGTTTCTTCTCACACAACCAAAATCCTTAAAAAAAGATCTTTAGGTATATGTGCATCTTTTTTTTTACTTATTGTTGCGTTTACATTTTTCACAAAAGTGCTTGTCGTTTGAATTTTTGGTTTATTCAGAAAAAAATTACCCCGGCAAAATCAATTGAGTTTTGTATGTCAATTCTGTATTGCAGACCATCTTTGATGGTGGATCTTAACACTACGAGAATTAAAGGTAAATTCTTGTTCCACTGTGTTGAGCTATGGTGTGCAGCAAGGGATGCTTTAAGCTGTCTTAAACACTCCACTAGTCCATTTGGGCATGGGTGATATGCTGTTGTTTTTATGTGTTTCGCTCTTAGCAGCTGTGTTAGCTTCTTAAATACAGTAGAATGAAATTGGGGAACTCGATCGTTTTTTTTTTAATCATTTCACCCCGAGCAAGGCAGAAATGCCACTGGTGAGCTGGGAGCTACATAAGTGTAAAAAGATTAATTAGAAAAGAGTGAGGAGTACAAACTAGTTAGAAAGGAGCAATAGAAAGATGAGAATGCAGGTGCGATGACAGATACATAGGTGGAGAGAAAAGGAAGGATATACGGGGGTGGGGAGAGCTAGAGTCCAGTGTTTAATAGATGAGTATTGACATTGCATTTAAATTTCTGGAGGTTGTAGCCGTCAGGAAAGCAAGAATATGGGAGCGAGTTCCACAGCTGGGAAGTGCGAGAGAAGAAGCTGCAGGAGTAGAATTGTCGTTTGCATTTGGCTAATCTGACTGTGAATGGGTGGGACCCAGTTGCTAGTCTAGTTGCACGAGTAAACACCTGTTGAGGAGGCACCAGTGACTTAAGTTCGTCCGAGCAGAAGCCATGAAAGTATATATAGAACAGACAAAGAGAGGCCACATTTCGACGGTGGGGAAGTGGCTGCAAACGAGCCGCCAGATCAGTACCTATCACATTACACACATTACACACAGACTCTCCTTTGGAGCCTGTCGAGAACAATAAGGAGAACGGCAGGGGTGCCTGACCATAAATGGCAGCAGTACTCCATGCACGGACGGATGGTTGACTTGTATATATGCAGGATGGATTCAGGTGGAAAAAACATCCTGGATCGACATAGTGACCCAACCTTGTAATCATTTCGGGACTGCCGAAGTGCGATATCCGTAAACGGATAATTTATTATGCGACTGTTTCGCTTGTAGAATCGATGAGAGGTATTGCTACGAGCTATGTTGTGAACCAGTCACTGATCGTAAATATGTATGTGAATCAATCTGATGGCGGGAGTGGTTAAACCAAGCCGATGTGGATATGTGCGAATCGTTGACCAAGTTCGTTCAATAATACTTCTGGTGACTTTGTATGTCTGTAGATTTTATTCTTCTGTCAAGGCACACAATTTTCAGTCGAGATACTGATATCTGTATTCATATTAGGCCAGACAAAAAGGTCTCTGACCGTTTTCTGAATGGGCCTTTTCCCAGGGTGAGCTGTGTTGTAGAATTTTTCAAAAATATATCTTCACATGTTTGGGCATTGGCATAGATGTATCACCTTCATGGCAATGTCCAATGCTAACATCCAGGGCAATGCCCAATGCTAACCTCCAGATCTCAGAGGTGCTATAAGGAATATGCATTTCCGTCAGCTGTAGAGCAAATTCTATTCGTAGCTGGTTAAAAGATGGATCTCATTCTTGTTCTTGGGCTAGTTGTTTATTTGTGATGGCTTGTCCATATTAGCAGAATTGACTATAATTCCTGACAAAGCATCTGAGATTATTTTGTCTTTCCCAGAGTTGTGTCTTATATCGGTTAAAAATTGAGTTACAAAATCTAAATGTTTGATTTATCGAGATCCGCTGTTGTTTGGAGAGATTATGTGAGTGGTTTGTGGCCTGTGTATGTTTCGAAAAGTTTTCCTTCTAAGATGTGTTTGTAATGTTTGACAGTAGTGTATATTGTTATTAGTTCCCTTCCAAAAGTGTTGTACCTTTGTTGTGCTGGAGACAATTTCATTGAAAAAAGGATATAGGTGTTGTTTCTCTGTTTAGGGTTTGTTGTAATACGGTATCAGTCGAATTTTCTGATGCATCTGTTGTAACTGACAATTTCTCCTTAGAATCGATTTACTGTAATTCTGTAAATATTCTTTGGTTTTGTCGAATACCCATTTCGCCTTATTAGTCCACTGCCCATTTTTTTTTTCGGCTTGTTTTTTTTCTTTTTTTTTTAACTGTGTCATCAGTGATGTAATTGTGAACAGTGCGGTATGAAGCGTTGGTGGTTGTACAGCATTCCAATAAATCTCTGTAATTGTCTTATGGAGTTTGGCATTGGAAAAAAATATATGGTGTCTACTTTCTCAGGCAAAGGTGTTATACCTGCCTTGCTTATCCTGTGACCTAGAAAACATAAAGATGAGGCACTAAACATGCATTTGCTGGGATTGATTTTTAATCTGTAATATTGCAAACATTGTAAAACTTGTCGGTACGAGTGTCTATGTATGCGAACACAAAATCTAGTCCGCGAAAAACTTCGTCTATAAAACGCTGAAATGTTTGTGCTGCATTTTTGAGACCAAAAAGTACAGTTAAAAAATCGAAGGTTTAGAGAGTTCAAATGGTGTTGTTACGGTTGTCTTTTTGATGTCTTCTTCGGCAACGGGAATTTACTTGCATGCTCGGTTCAAATCTAATTAGAGAATACTATTTTCTATAATAATGCAGAAGTAAGGTCCTGTAGATGTGGGACGGGATATCTCTCTGGTGTTGCTATTCTATTCAATGCTCGATAATTTCCACAGGGTTTCCAGTAGGAACTGCTTTTCTTTGGCACCATGTGTAACGGTGATGCCCAAGGACTACAGGACCGATTGACTATATTTAAATCCAACATCCGTTAAAATTCCGGTAAAAACCGTCGTGGTGCTAATGTATTGGTTGTCCAGTGGTGATTATCCGATGTACCGAACTATTTTAATTCTACGTCACTGGATTATTTATGTCCCGGAATTCCTTTATCAATGCTCTATAGGTGTAGTTATCAGGTAGTGCTGCTCTGATTTTCAGGTTAGGAGTATACGTTGGCGAACTCTTTGTGAATAAGGACGTTAAACTGTGCACTGAACGTTAAGGTCAACGTTAAGGCTACAATAGCACAAAAGATCTGAGCCTAAAATCAGCACTTTGACATCAGCACATATAGATATCCATGTTAGTGAACGTCTGAATCCAAAATCCAGAGTGAGATTTTTTCCGGTGTTGTTCACAACTACTAAGTAGAATTTGTGGGGGTGTTAGTTTTTGTGTTGCTGGGAAAATGCTTATATCGGCACCCGTGTCGACTAGAAATCGCAAGCCAAAGATTTTGTCTGTGATGTGGAAAAGATTACATTTGAAAAAGCTGTTATTTGCGTCCATCTGTCGCTGTCCTTGGTGTAGGAATGTGAACATTTCTTAGTGTTAATTCCATGGCGCCAGTAATACCAACAATGTTTTAGATCCCGACTTAAAAATCAATGTCTGCCATTGGATCGTCTCCCTTTGCTGTAGTCTCACCTTTGCTGATGACGTGATTCATGTCTCTCTTGAACAAGTAGGTTAATACTCAGCGTCTCGTTTTTAATCATTTTCTCCAACCTGTCCACCTTTAATTTTTCGGGCTTTCTTTAACTGTTGATGGTGGGTTAGTGTGGATATCATGTATATTATCCGCCGTTTAGGCTAACATGTGGATCTCCGATTTTTCTCAGCGGAATTTGGACTGTGTCTATTTGTAGCTTATCTAGCCACAATCGCCATAGTAGATTTTCATTCATGGAGTTTCTACCTTAATATGTCTTAGTAGCTATGATGGTGATCTCTCACCAATCTCTACATCCCTAAAAATTCCTATATTTAGGCCTGATTTGATTTTTTTATTCTTTTTAGGATGACTGCTTTTAAAATGTCTGACGGGTTTGGGGTTGGAATGTGCTCGATATTGTCGTTAACTTTTGCAGCTAATATCCTGGTATGGCTTTCACTACATAAACTTTATTTGGTGTGAAGTTATCATTTGGGTCTGTAACGAAGCATGTACTTGGCTGAACCAGAACCGAGGGTTTTTTTTCTGTTTAAAGAAGGTAAATGAATGACATTTAGTCTTGCTTCGTGTTGTTCCGTAGACATGTCTGAAACAGACAATAAGACGTCTTTCATTTTCAGTGTTGCATTCGTTTGCGTGGTCACAGGTGATCCGGGGTGGACATTGGTTGTAGTAAAGAAATATTTAGATACTGGTTTGGAAAAATGACCAAAGATTTATTTTCATTTCCAAAACAGGAAAATAGTAATTCTTAGAGTGTAAGGTACTGCATACGAGAAGAAAAAATGAAAGTGTGAAAGAGAGTATACTTAATACGGCTGACTGCTTGTTAGCTGTCTGTTTGGGCTTGTCGCATTGATTGTGAAATCCCTTCTCTTTCTGTGCTTACAGGAGGTCGTTTTTACAGTCGTTAGACAGGCAGTCAGCAATGCTTTCTCGTAGCCTCTGGAGTTAGAGAGCGTGTGTCACATCTCTCTCTCTCTCTCTCTTTCTCTCTCTCTCTCTCTCTCTCGCTCTGTCCGGCTTCTCTTATAGCCCACATAAGGGAAACGAACAGACCTAGTTGTAGACATCTGTGACAAGCGAGAGTGGTGTCCATAATAGTCAGCACTCTGGTATGTTTGTGTTTGATTTAAAGTTTGTTTTGAGTAGAGTGTGGCGTCTACGTAATTTAGCTAAACGGAAATTGTTTTGAACTTGAAAATTTGATTTCTATTATTTGTATAAATTTGGCTTTAAGTTGTTATCTCTATGTGTAAATTTTGTCTTAGAGCATTTTTTGTGGTGAAACGTGTTTTCTGTCACAAACCAGCAAATCATCCTCAAATTTCAAATACATTTTATTTTTAAAAGTTTTTTTTTAATAAAGAGAATTACATTGTGTTGACAATTTGTCAATATGGACGATTTTAGTGTTTTATCTATAAAAAAATGTCACTTCAATCAATTTAAATTCACTTTGAAATGCAGCAAAGTAGTTTTATTATTGGAAATATTAAATGTTATCTATCAGCTTGAAATTAAAAAAATATAATAAAAATTGTTCATTTCTAAAAATAAATTT
This sequence comes from Ascarosepion bandense, assembly GCA_037127315.1. Lineage (NCBI taxonomy): Eukaryota > Metazoa > Mollusca > Cephalopoda > Sepiida > Sepiidae > Ascarosepion > Ascarosepion bandense. The sequence goes on from JBBBDQ010000571.1 coordinate 5,784,371, forward strand.
TAAACACACACACACACACACACACACACACACACACACACACACACACACACACATATATATATATATATATAGTGGGTTCTTTTATCGTGGATGGTACCCTTCGTTTTACAATTATACATGCATGTTTTGTGTAATTGTGAAGAAAATCTAGTAAGAGGCAACATTTCATTTGTGCTTACTTGTGTGCGATACTAGCCCAGCCTTGCCGCGCGTGACAAAGCCACACTGACATATGAAATTTGTTGAAGCAGGATTTTGATGGCGTCTCTGTTTCAAATCTTGAAAACTCCGATCACAATGCTCCAGTCTACTGTCTTTAAAACCCTTCCGCTTAAGGAGACATGTCTTAAACCATTCCTTTAGGTTTGATGCTTGGACTTCCCAGATTTTCAGACCAAACTAGAGACGTTTCAAGTTTCTTTCAATTTGTCTTTATAGCGTAAGCGTGAACGTCTAACTGAACGCTTGTAGTTTGGTATTTGTCTATATAGCACAATTTTTAGAAGCCTATTCTCTGTCATTCCTACAACATGACCAGCCCACCTAAGTTGTATCTTTTCTAGAATGGTTTCAATGCCTGCGATGTTGTTACATTCCTTCAGTATGGCACTATTCTTCACCTTGTCATCCAATTGTATACCACATATGGTACAAAGACAGCACACATACAAATCGATAACACACACACACACACACACACACACACACACACACACACACATATATATATATATATATATATATATATATATAGTTTGAAGTTATGCTATATTTATGGGTTAAATGCTCATTATCAAGAATAGAGCACAGACAAATATAAATATGGCCTAACGTTTGCGTTTGGCATGAAACAGACTGTCGCCTTTGAATGTTAACTTTATATATCCATCATCAATAATCAACAATGGGTTGGCTAGTCATGTTTCAAATTTAAGTGCAATGCGTGCACATATATATTAATATATCACAAATATGCAAAATAATATTGACATACCAAATTTTAATAACACCAAAATACGATACAAAACTCAATGCAAAGAAAGACTAATAATCCTGGAAACCATTGTAATATAACGGAAGTAGCTAACATTAAATAAGAAATCGTATCTTCAAATGTGTATTAAATAGATAACGTATAAATTCACTGACCATTGTAGATGACGCCACCTTAAAATTGGTTCCAACAGGCTAAGAAACAACGAAATTGTCTAAACACGCAATTCTAGTGACACGCAATTCAACTGGAGGAATAACCAAAATACTCATATTCTTGATATACATGCAATAAATGAAATTTTGAAAAGTTAATTTTCATATTAAACAACTTTGTCGAAAGATACAATAAGTAAGAATTGGAACTTGTTGATATTAATCAATAAAACTTGTTTTAAAGAATTCTTGCTACCTAAATGTAGCTTTTATGCATTACACTTTAACAATGAATTGAGCTGTTTTGGTGTGCATACCCCGCTTATATACAACACGCTAAAATTTCCCTTCTCTAATTCTATATGCTCCGACTGACACCAAATCGGTCGAGATTCGATCTCGGCCAGAAGCAAGTGAATCTGACCACACTGATGAGCTGTGATACAGAGAAACAGGCATGTATGTGGATGACGAATATATATATACGCACACACATAAAAAATCATAAGATCGCATGAAAAATTACATAAAAAAATTAGCCATCATACATTATCAGTCATTTTTAAGGAAATATATATATATATATATATATATATATATATATATATATATATCCACATTTCCTTAAAAAGAAAAGGTTAAGGTATCATACCTGACAAGGTATGATGGTTAATTTTTTATGTAATCTTTCATGTGATCATATGATATTTTTTCTTTTGAGGACATAAATTTTATAAAAACTATTCAGATGTTTTGTTTATTCGAGCGCTTTATATATATATATATATATATATATAAATCAATAAATTTAGGTCCAAAAGAAGGCGGCTTGATAGCCAAAGGTGATCGTTTTAATAGTAATAGTTAAAAAAATTAAATATTAAAACTGAACCAGCCAGAGGGCTCAAGGTAATTAAAATTATTTACGGAGCCATGATGTAAATTATATATAAAAAAATCCAATGATACAAGATCGTATAGTAATTTCAGCGTTTGAAATTCGCTTTATCGGCAATCTTAAAGGGTATATTTCATAATGTTTAAGATTGCTAATGAACCGATATTCAGTCACTGAAATGGCCATACGATCTTGTAAACTTTTAATTTTTTATATGTAATATATATATATATATGTATATATATATATATATATATGTGTGTGTGTGTGTGTGTGTGTGTGTGCAATAGAATAAGTCATGAAGAAGATGGAAAAGTGCCTTTTATTATATATGTTTCACATTATTAAGCTTCTTCGGAGATTTGTTTACAAAACACGAACATAAAATTTTTAAAAAATAATTTCTAAAACTAAAGAGACAATATACTGGAATGTTGATTGGGGCTTGATTCCATTAGTCAGATACGTGTCACATGTAATAAAATAAAGCAATAGACGTTTTGTGTCGTCTTGAAGTGATTCCTCTATAATACATGTTACATTGAAAATACCTGACAGGGTTCGATAGTTAAAAACCTGTCCGCATAAGAGTAACCTGCATGACAGTAGTAAAAGCACAACCCAAACTTGAGAATAACTAAAAGATTAACTGAAAATAAGTGGAACAATAAATTTAATAATTTCTACAGACAAATCTTGTTTGCACGCAACAATATTAACAAAGTTGCTTTGTCAATCAGTTTCAATACATATGCATATCAGTCAGTTAAGTGCCATACGTGACACACGCTTGGGCGATCATGACTTGAAAGAGACATGACTGACTGGGCAGAAGATTATCCCGCAGTAGGTTGCCATTGCTTTCTGCGGTAGACTGGCTGCCAACCAAGGCCATAGAACCCAATCTGTCCTGTTATTTAACCCATAACTGGAAGGAATAGACGGATTAATACCTTTCCCAAGGGTATTTGCGCGTAAGTGAATGCAAGGAATGTCAACTGGAATTCGAAACACGTCCGTAAATATTCTCAAATAATCTAGGAAGAGGAACATTATGATTAAAAAAAAGACAAGGGGAAAACTATATTTTGTTTTAGCCGACGCGTTTCATCCACTGACTAATTTTACCGAGCCAAAAAACAAAATTAATTTATTTTAAAATTTCAAAATCCTCGATAGTGCTGCCATCAAATATGATACGATATTAACGTGTGCTCCGGTTATTTCCAATCTCACCATTCCTAATAAGACCACCCAAGCCAACATATACAACGCATATAAAATAAATAAATAAAATAGCTAATTTCCATCATAACAATATATTTAGCATAAAAAACTTATCTTCTTGTATGAAAATGACATTTTTAAAATGTATAATATTTTTCAATTAACCTTATGAATATTTATGAGGGTCCTTTCCAGTCACAAACAATATAGGTACTTTATTCAAAATGAATTCGTTTCGTCTTTTGCTTCAATAAAGTCCGTCAGTGAACGAAATGTGTCAGCTAAAACAAAATATAGTTTACTTCTTGTGTCTTTTTTAATCATCTACACACACACACACACATAGAATAGTGATAAGCATAGTGATAAGTCTACAATTATATATATATATATATATATATATATATATATATATATATATAATTGTAAACTTATCGCTATACTCGTTTCGAAAAACCCTCCGAGTATATACGCGGAAAGAAAAAAACGGTTGTAAAAAAAGAAAGAGCTAAGCATGTGAACATCAGTCAAAGTTCATAGCCCAAAGAAAAAACCCGAGACGAGTAATCTATAACAAAAAAGAGTTCAATACGTAAGCAGAGCAGAAAAAGTAAATAATCTAAAGAGCCAACAAACCTACCAAGGTTTCACCTAACCGGGAACTTTCTTCAAGGAAAGTTGGCCAACTTTCCCTGAAGATCCAGTTAGGTGAAACCTTGGTAGGTTTGTTGGCTCTTTATGTTAATTATATATATATATATATATATATATATATATATGCAGGCATACATTTCTAATGTATTTTCATCCAACTTTTTCTTATAATCATGAACGTTATTTTCTTTTTCCTTTCTTAAATAACTTATATCAACCGGCTTATACCGAAAAGCCTTGCTAAAGCAAAACGTGCATCTTGAAAAAAAAAAAAACTCGTATTTTTATCCCTTTCTTCTCCATCAGGAAGTTCAATTCCCTATTTTAGGAAATTCATAAATCTCGATAAGATTTGTGTGTTTTTTTCTGAGATGAGGTATTGTAGTTTCGAATAGGAAAATGAATTTAGTAGATAAATATTCGTAAAAGTCCTCAGGAGTGTTGCGCATTTCTTTAAATAGGTAACTGAGCATTTTAGTTTCAAGATTATCTCCCTTAACCAAACTGGTTGCAGTACGCTTTGATTGTAGGAGTTGTTTCCGGATGAAAAAGGAAAGGGATTCAGATTCGATTCCTGTAGATAGGCGCAATTTTGGATCTACGGTTATGAATCCATATTTAAACGTTATTTTTAGTGGATATATGTATGGATATACGTATGCCGTATGACGCCCTCTTTTTTAAACAGTGTTTATTTCGTCTAGCGGCCTACGCATTCGAGAAAAATGTGCTCATAGGCAGAATTCGAAGCTCCGCCGGTGCGCTTTACACCACTCGGCTACGAGTAGCCTAACGGCCAAGCAATGGTCTGTTCGCCTTAAAGCACATCTCCTCATTCAGACTTTTCTAGACAGCCATATCTGCCTAGTTTTACATCCAAAACGTAATCAAAGGATTTTTTAAAGAATTAATGGATTTTTATTTTTAATCTGGCATATTTTAATTCCAGCAGATATATTTCGTGTATACTTATATTCGAATAGAACGTCCAGTTTTCTAAACAGTGTTTATTTACGTCCACTTTCTTCTAAAAACTTAACAAATAAAGGGTGCCCTCCGCCAGGGCCATGAATGAAATAAACACTACTTTAAAAAACAGGGTCTTCTACTCAGTATCCACTGAAATAACCTACTATAATCAAAATAAATAATGTTTTACCGCACTGAATATTATGGGTGCACGAATCGAATTTCAGTATAAAAATTTTCAGCGAACTAATTGAAAACGCATTCATTGAATGCGCATTAATCGAGGGATCCCTGTATATATACCGAAATGCGATGAAGATGTAATTTGTGTAAACCAATTTGATTTTCTTTTTTTTCTTTTTGTTATTGATGTTTCGCTTTGCACGAGCGTCCTCGTGATATCGTTATCATATCAACCTTAAAAAACACCGTGGTTTATTAAAAATAAAAAAAGATAATTTTATTGACAAAAAATAAATATCCTATTGGATATTTGCATTGGTAATACGTTAAAAAAAATATGGTGATTTACTGTAGGAAGATAACATGTAAGCAAAATATGTTAAAAATAAGCGCGTTTGTTCAAAGAAAATACTAAATAGAAATCAAAATACAATCTATGAGAATACTAGCAGTATAGCCCGGCGTTGCTCGGGTGTAATGAAAGCTTTAAAACTAATCCATGGTCCTGGAGCTCAGACTCTTTGAACGTTGGCACGAAAGACTAAAAAGCAATAGTTGTTTCCAGTTAAAGCGAAACCGTAGACTGAAAGAAAAATGAATGGATGTAAGTCAAATTTTGATTTCATGGTATCGATATCAAGTAAGTTTTTTCGTCGTTTTTTGAAGGCTAAATAAGTGGTCTGAGTAAATGGTATCATGGCTGAGACTAAGAACTACAATTATACCTACTTAGAGCCAAACCCGAAGCAAAAACTAAAATAAAAGGACTGAAAAAATACAGACATACAGGCAGATAAACAGACACACACACAAACATCTTGCCTTATATATATATATATATATATATATATATATATATATATATATATTATCGATTTTCTGCACTATTGTCAAAACTGCAACCTTGACACTTCTAAATATCGTTTCTTATGCCTTTGTCTATGAGTATATCAAATTTGATTAAAGTCGGACCAGTCTTTCTATAACCCGATTTTTTCGATTATCGATTTTCGATATTTATCGGGGGTACCTCGACACAAAACCTAGCTAAGAACACTCGCAGACGCTTATAGTACAACTGTGTAAATTTTCAAGAAAATCGGTTCAGTCGTTTCGGAGTCTATAGGTAACGGACACACACACACACAGACAAAAAATAAGTTTAGATCATTTCGATTTTAAAGCGTATATAGAATGTAATCAAATTTTCCAGTTACATATTTTTATAAAAGTACTCAATCAGTGTATATTTTAATATTATTTTTTATTACCATTTGAACAAGAGAAGGTGAACAACCTACATTTCGGTTAATCGATTATATATATATATATATATACAGAGAGAGGGAGAGAGAGAGAGCTTACATATTTGGGCAGTTATATACCTTTGATACTTGTAATCGAGGTTGTATCTCCTAAAATGCGGACGCAAGTTCGAACGAACACGGACAGTCACCACAATTTCTCGAATGCATAAGCCACGAGACTTTATTGCCCCTTTCGACAAAAAAGGCTTCTACCAAAGCTATTTGGTTTGCTATTTAACCCTTATCACTAAGTAGAAGAGATGAATTCATACTTTACCCTAAGAGTATTTGCAAGAAAGTGAATATAATAAATTTGATCTGTATTCCATCTCCGCTCTGTTATATTCCAGTTCCGAGCCGTTATTGATTGCATCATGTGCATATCCGAGCTTATAACACCTGGTGTTCCCTAGCGGTTCTGATCAAGCTCGGCGTTGCTTACCTTTGGTGATCAGGTGGGAACTGAAGTCTTATTGTGATATGGACGTAACCTGAAAAGGTCTAACTTCCTCAAAACATATTCCATTCAATATTTTAATAATATGTAGACGACAGAAGCATATTGAGTTATCGTCATATCCCATGTTTTCTTCTATATGCTGTGTTCCTTCAAGATTTTGGAAATCATGGCTCTCCACAATTTTCTATTCTTTTTAGCTTCTAATTACTTTAGTCGTTTTGGGATCTCTCCCAAACCCTGCTTCGACATCCATTCACTCAAGCTCATCCGTTAGGTTGTGCGTTGTTTTCTTCTGCACGCCATATTTTCAATTTGACCAGGGAGTATCAAGTTTTCCAATGACTCTGTCAACTGCATCACCCTGGTGTTAAGCATACGTGTTCTTTTTGTTGCCATATGTTTCTAAAAGTTTGTTTTTACTCTCATGTTCATTCCATGGTATTGTCAGCACAATTCTGTAGAACTACATTTCTGTTGCTTCAAGTCATGTCTTCATCTTGTCCAACATTCACTGCCATATAAGGGGATTGATGCTACATAACAGTTCAGTGTTCTTTTCTTTACTTCTAAAGATGTTTTACTGTTTCTTAATACTTTGCTCAGATTTTAGAAGACATCTTTCGCTGCCCCAATGCGTCTTCAGTGTCGCTCTTACCGTCCCTTGTAAATACACTTCATTGACATCTAAATTGTTGTACCTGTTTGATTTCGGTGTATCTTTAATATGTAATTTACATTTTGGGCTGTTCCTTTTGCTAACAAACATGCATTCACTCTTCTTGCAGTTGAAGGTTAGTCCTTTCTTCTCGCTTTCCTTCAATCAGTCAGTTAAGTGCCATACGTGATACACGCTTTGGGCGATCATGTCTCGAAATAGATATGACTGACTGGGCAGAAGATTATCCCGCAGTAGGTTGCTATTGCTTTCTGCGGTAGACCGGTTGCCAGTCAAGGCTATAGAACCCAATCTGTCCTATCATTTAACCCATAACTGGAGAGAAGAGTTGGATTAATACCTTTCCCAAGAGTATCTGTGCGTCAGTGAATGCAAGGAATTCAACTGGAATTCAAACTTCAATTCCTTCAATACCTTCTTTTAAATTATATTTCTCCTCATTCTGTAACCGACATGTCTTTCATCTGTCGACTTTTTCATCTGCTTCAACTTTAATACAATTGATATGTTTCTTGTTCTTGTTCTTCTTCTATGTGCCATGTTCCTTCAGATCGTTGCTATTCAAGACTCTTTACAATTTCCTGTACATTTTAGCTCCAAGTAT